>VDFB02058242.1:465677961-466173586 GCA_007258455.2 Sequoia sempervirens | reverse complement strand
GGGGTAAATTCAGGAGAAACCAGGGAGCCACAAGCTCTAGGAAAAATTGGCCCCCAAGGGGCCTATATATACCTAGGTGGGCCCCTAGAAGGCTCATTTTCACTATTCACTTGGAGCAAATTATTGAATTTTGTGAGAAAATTTAGCAAAATGTTGAGTAGGAGGGAGTACAAGGCATTGAGCTTGGAGCAGCTATGTGACAACATTTCCAAGAGTCACGAGGTGGACTAGGTAGGCCTCCGAACCTCATTTTTTGTGAATTTAAGCTCATTTTTTGCATATTTCTTTTTGGTAAAGTGTGCAGGCATCTTTTTTTGGGTGCTCCTGTCCAAAAAGTGTGATGTCATCCAAATTCTACATCAAGGTCCCAAATCTGCACTATCATCTTAGGGATGCGTTAGCATCCTCAAGGTGGCCATGGTAGACGGGGATGCATGCGCGACACACAAACATTTGTGCGGTGTGCATAGGTCTTTAAAAATATATATATATTCATAATGAAATTTGATGTTCTAACTTAAAAATTCACTTTTACAAGAGTATCTGAAGATTCATGAGCATCCGAGAGGGCGAGCATTTGACTCATTCATGAGCAAAGAGACCATCTTATAGATGACGAGTTCACACATTTGAAGCAGGTCAGTCTCTGGCATGTGTTCACCATACTAGAGATGTGATATCATGAGGATGCTCACAACATTGATGGAGTCATGGGATGCCACCACATCATCTTTCTAGCTACCTTGTGGGGAGATGACTATCGTGCTTGAGGATTTCTATCAGATCCTCAGACTATCCATCTACAGATGGCGAGTGGCCCTAGATGATACCCGATTGGCACAAGAGCAAAGGGAGGGGGTCCTCTACTACTCAGGGTAGACAAACGGCAGCGACGGCATGGGCCACATATACACACACCGGTATGACTAGGTGAGAACCATTGCACCACTATTGTTCCAATGATGGTCATGACCATGGCATTCCAGATCATGATAAATGTGCAAGGCTTGCACCTACACAGGGGCCTCATCCATATGATCATTAGAGAGATGGTGGAGTGCATGATATTTTTTGCCTAGGGGTGCAGCATGTTAGTGCATCTCTACCAAGAGTTAGGCTAGTATGTCTACTATGAGTATCATAACCTTACTATGTGCACACTTTTGCAAGTGTGGGCCTTTTCCCACATCATGTGCACTAGGTCGGTTAGTTTTCCCCATTCATAGCCATATCGCATTCTCATGGCCCACTGGTATGACATGACAGGTTAGTGGAGATTTGATGATTTATAGTTTTGGTGGCTATAGTTTGACACTCTTACCATGGATGGGGTCCGATGGAGACCCTACCAATTTTTTTGATGGGTGGATGATAGCAAGCATCTGAGGAACCTGCAGCGAGACTATTTTTTGTTGGGTTGTCATGACTATATCATAGTGCTATATTATTGGAGTTAGGTCATGCGATAGCATGACCATCCTCAAATGATTCCACTAGATGTGCCAACATATACTAGGGCCTATAGGAGTGTAGCGAGGGTCAAGGATTTCCCTCACCCTACCATCAATAATTTTGTTCCCTTTGATGATAATGAACCTGACCATGATCTTCCACCCATAGCAATTGTAGATAATGTCAGGGTTGTTGTAGATTTTGTACAGTGGTCGAAGAGGCACCATCCTGCTCCTGTGTTCAATGAGAGTTCCCCAAGAGGGGACCCTAGTCTACAGGGGGACCTGCCACCCCAACCTATGTAGGGCAGGTGGAGAGGGCACTAACAGGTGGGTGAGGAGGAGGAGAGGGCATAGAAGGAGCAGGCGGTACCTCAGAGATTGAGGTGGTGTAGGAGATCAAACCCTCTAGTAGCTAGCCCTATCTCGTTAGCACCACCAGCTCCTACTGTTATAGCGGTAGCATCCTTGGCATCACTAGGAGTGGCTACCAATGTCTACAATGCAAGTCTCAGTCCTGCTCCTCACCCTGACCCCATATGGAAGCCAAGGGACCCAGGTATACAAATTACATTGTTTATGTTCCCATTCTTTTAGTTTTTGTATTTATGATTGCATATATATGCCATGTGATACTTATTTCTCTTTCTCTCTTTGTGGTTGCAGAGGATGCACAGGGATGGATTGGGCTAACGACTCAGTGTATTTCATAGGTAGCCCCTGAGATGTTGATCCAGAGGATGGTCCTCAAGGCTTTCCAGTCGGTGTCTATGGGACAACATGCCCCCACTTTTGAGTCGATAGCACACTTGAGGACCGCCTATGAGGAGTGGGGCATGGAGATCGTCCAACTAACTGCAGAGCTTACTGCTATCTAGGGACACCGTGACCAGTCGTCAGGTGAGCTTTGGATGGTGCTCAATGAGTGAGATGCAATAGTGAGGAGGGTCGACGCTATCGAGCAAGTGCGTGATGCCCTCTGAAGCTGCCTCAATGACCTCGATGGGCAGCCGACAACTACGATCTTGGTAGATGTTTAGTGACTGTGGGAGGAGTTGAAATGGGTGGAGATGACTATATGCTCCCTATAGGGAGAGATCAGGGGATGTGGGTAGCTCTATCTGTATCACACTCACATTGATCATGTTTCATGACCACTGTACAGCTTCTCCCTAGAGTACCGGAGCAGTAGCTAGAGCTGGAAGGCTTCGAGAGTCATGCACCACAATCATAGGGGCTTCTAATTTTTTACATCATTTTTGTAGCGAGGGATACATGCATATACATTTATATTTGTAGATCTTTTGTATAGACATATATTCAGTAGCCACTCTTTTTTACAATAGTGGCCCAATACATGTACATGACATTTGATGCATATGTGTGTATATATATATGGACATATCTATTCTAATATCATGGAATTATTTATTTTCATGTGTATTCTTTTTACTTTCATTTATGTTGATGTTATGGATGTTAAATATGCTTGGATGTATGTTTAAATTAGATGCTAACATGATTTAATAAACACACATGGTTGTGTGTTAATTAAATACAATGATGGCCTAATTGCCTTTAAAGATGTAATGTGATGCATGGATGTTGGTGTAAATAAAGTCTTGTACCTAGTTCATTCATTACTAGGGGACTTATTTACACATGTTAAGTTTACTTAGGTCCTAGGAAGGAATCTTTCTAGAAGGCATTAGTTGTCATTAGTTGTTATCTTATCCCTTGAAAACTACTACATGTGAACCTAGGTAAGTGTGATTAGTTGTCACATGTCATATGATTAAGACACTTGTCATAATCCTATGACATCTTGCATCTCACCTTGGCTATATAACCAAGGGGTCTCTCTCATTTGTATAATCACAATCATATCATTGAATCATAATGATAAGAATATAGTTTATTATTGTCATATCCATCTCTCTCTTTTGTGCTTTCCATTTGGTCTCAAGATCTTGGCATCCATAGCCAATTATAACATGGTATAAAATCTATATCTCATCTTTAACATGGTATCAGAGTGGGTTGGGTGCCATTGGATAGTCTTTTTCTAAAGAGAGATACCAGATTTGGGGGTGTTCCATCTTGTGGCTCTTTATTTCTAGTTCATATCAGAGCTTTTTGATGCAATCTAAGCTCACCATTGCATCTGGAAGGTTCGAGAAAGTTTATTTTTACTTTTGTTTCATCCAACTCGGGCATTCGAGGCCAAATCTATGAGGTTTTAAATTTGAAGAGTGGTCACCAAATCCAAAAGGTAGCTACATTTTTGGAACATTTTGGGTCAAATCCAACCCTGCCATTGTGTCTAGAAGGGCCAAAAACCCTAAGTTGTCAATTCATCCAAATTGGAGCAGTTGTCTGGTGAGGAAAAAAAAAGATACCCAAGGAGTCGTATGGCCCCCCAAGTCACCATCATTACTTCGGGTACAATTTTATTAAAAAAAAAAAAAAATTCTGTGGAAAAAATTTCAAATATTTTGTAAAAATTTTCACAGTTTTTTAAAAAGGTTTTCAAATAAAATTTCGTTTGGAATTTTTTATTGAAAATTTTTTAAAAAAAAGGTCTACAAAATCTTTATTCTCTAAGGTACTAGTTGTATCGTAGACCTGCATAGAGCAAGGTACTGGCGTATCCATCGCCCATGCCACCGCTTGCCACATGGTCGACATTCAATGGCCACATGGACCCCACATCACCCGCACCTACAACTGGCTTCAAAAATAGTGGTAACATAAATAAAATTTGGCACCTTCATACAAATCCGGTGGGAGGAATTCATAAAACTGACATTTAATAAAAATTCCCATAGACTTCAAATCAACCAACAGAGATTTTTCCAACAAAAGAGGAATATTTTGGTCATTATAAAGATTTTGATGTCGGTATATTCCGGCGCATATTCTTTTCGACCAAGAACCCATGCCAACTGGTGATGGCCATTTGGCCATCAAATTTAATCAAGAAAGTTGTTGACACCATGGCCACATCAATGCTTCTAAAAAAAAATTCCCCCCTCACCATTTGTGTTTTGCTTTTGGAAAGTGAACTTTGAAGCTTCATAACTTGCTCATTTTGACTCCTTTTTTAGATAAAATATTTTTTATTTGGGCTAATTTTTCATGCTCTTCATAGTGGTGCAATAAGAATTTGGTTTCAGTTTGTGGATTTTTCAGACATTGCAGATTCTCACAAGTGTTGTTTCTTTGTCCTCATTTTGGGAACTTCAGGGGCTCATATTTTTCTCCTACGGTAATATTTTTTAGTATAAATTTTTTTGAAAGTGCATGGATTTTTGTGTACTTCTTAGTGCTATGATCATATTGATCTTATTTTGTACCAAAAATTGTACTTGATTCTGTGGCCTATTTTCGAATTTGCATGCACCAAGATCAAAGACCACTTCGCTATTTTTGGCAAGTGGAAAATTGTAAACGCACTAAGTATAAAGTGCCAAATCAAATATTTTTTGGGGGAGTTTCTTGATTGAGTAATTTGGGGGGGTAATCTTACACTAGTTGCTTGCATTATTTTGCTTGATTTGTGATCTCACAATGGGAAAATCTCAAATTTAACTCCTAACTCCACATAATTATGCTACATGGAGAAAATCAATATGGAACTATCTCATGGGAAAAGGTCTAATAGGCTATCTAAAAGAAACCATTTCTCAACCTATTGATGCTAAAGAATTGGAAAAATGGGATATTGATCGTGAGAAAACACTTGGATGCATATGTTCATTAGTCTCATTTGATTTGCAATTTCATATTGAATCATGCAATACACCTAAAGAGGCATGGGAGACTTTTGAAAAATTGTATGGTAAAATAGATAAGATTAGGGGTTATTAGATTGATAATGATTTGATGAATCTTGATCCTAAAACTTTTGACCACATCCAAGACTACATCTCCAAAATCAAGCAACTAAGAACACAATTGAAGGAATGCAACATTGAAAAAGAGAGAGGATTTGCAATTGACTCTGAATGTGTTATCCAAGCTTGGTCCTAAGTATTCAGTGTTTTTTTCTAGCTTTCATACCCATCAACTTTCTATAGGAGTATCATATGTTGATCCTAAGTTTGATGACTTTGCAAATCTCCTTATCCAAGAGGAAGCTAAGTTAATAAACATGGGTCTAATCAAGTCTTCCAAGTCACAAGCATTGGTGGCTAGTGAGTCTAAGGGACAAAAAGAATCAAGGAATTTTGATATGAAGAAAAAGAAGAAAAAGAACAAGCCACATAAATAATTAGAATCCTCAAAAGGAGAATCATCTAAGAAGGAGAGGCCTTTTGTGCATATTGAAAGAAGGATGGACATGAAGAACACTATTGTTACAAGAAGGATATTGATGAGTTGAAAAATCTTCTCAAAAAGAATCACATTGATTTTCCTTCTAGAATGTTTGAATCTTCTTCTCCTTCTACTTCAAAATAGTCTAAAAAACACAAAGGTCAAGCATCAACATTAGGAAATAAAGGAAAAGCTCTTTGTGCTCTTTTAGGTCCAAGATCAAGGAGATGGATTCTAGATTTAGGAGCATCACATCATATGGAATCTTCGTATTCAATATTCTCTTCATTTCATCCTTGTACTATATCTCCTATTTTGATGGGAAACAATACATACATGATTGTAACTAGGAAGGGATCTATTAGTTTTGGGGACAACACTTTCTAGGATTTTTTGTGTGTTCCTCATTTGGTGAACAATATTCTTTCCATATATCTGATTACACATGGTGGAGATGGGAGGTCTGTGGAGTTTACACCTAATTCAATCATCATTCAAGACTTGGAGAGTAGAGAGATCATTGCTACTAGGGTGGTTGATCATTCATCTCGGTTGTATACCTTTGCAGATTTTTCTTTTGATAATGACATTGGTCCTTCAACTGTTGATCATATGAACCATGATTCAGAGTAGACCTTTGGCTTTTTGAACTTGGGAGTTCTCACATCAAATCCAGTTCTTGAGTCATGTGTTTGATCTCCTCCATATACTATTGCAGTTGATTATGCTTGTGCTTCCACAGTTTTGGCTCCTTGTGATTCAGTGCAGCAGGATCTACATTGTCTTCCAAATATGGCTACTTGTGATGAATTCCTAACATGTATTTTATACTTGTTTATGGAGTCTCATATTGCATATTTGGGGGACATCATTGATGACATACATCTCTTTTATTAATATGCTCCTTCTTCAGTTGTTGTGAGGGAACACCTTGACCCTCGTGTTCATTCTCTACATGATCATTCTTTGCAATTTGGCATGAGTGTGGATACTTTTGGACAACATTTGGAGGATGTTTCTTTTTCTTCAAAGGGGATATCCTTGTCTATGGATCATGTTTCGTGTTTGTCTCTACTAGATTATGGATTGTGCTCTTCAATAGTGTGGCTTAGAATTCCTATTTGGAGTATGTTAGATTTTGGTGTTGACATGGAGACACTTGAGCATCCTTCAGAGACATCATACACCACACATCTCGACATCCTACATGCATCCATGGTTTTTTTCTTCCTAAGATGAGGAACATTGTTTGGTGAGATTGGATTATCTTTATCTTTCAATGTCGAGCCTCTCCCATCATTGTAGGAGACTCAACATTGAGGGGGGTTGTCTTGTCTCTCTTCTTCTTCTCTCTTATGGGGGGGTCTTTTTCCTCACATGGGGTTTTTACCTTCTCATGCTTCATTGAGAGCATTTTCTTTTTGTATTTCATCTCTCTTTTGGGGAGGAGTTTTGTCCCACTGGGTTTTCTCCTTTTCTCCATTTGTGAGAGATTTAATTTGCATTGTACATGGGTACCTAACATGGCCTAGTAGTTGGGACCCATTCTTTCATTTTTGTGTCATTTGCATAATAATTTGGCACTCCCTAAGTTGCACTTAAGGGGGGGTGTTGTTGTAAATAAATTCTTGTACCTAGTTCATTCATTACTAGGGGGAATTATTTACACATGTTAAGTCTACTTAGATCCTAGGAAGGAATCTTTCTAGAAGGGGTTAGTTATCATCAGTTGTTATCTTATCCTTTGACAACTACTACATGTGAACCTAGGTAAGTGTGATTAGTTATCACATGTCATATGATTAAGGCACTTGTCATAACCTTATGACATCTTGCAACTCACCTTGGCTATATAACCAAGGAGTCTCTCTCATTTGTACAATAACAATCATATCATTAAATCATATTGATAAGAATACAATTTATTCTTGTCATATTCATCTCTCTCTTTTGTGATTTCCATTTGGTCTTAAGATCTTGGCAGCCATATCTCAATTCTAACAATGGATACATAGTATAGCAAAACACACATATGTCTAACACACGCACACACATGGTCATATCATAACGCAAATTTTTTTCATAATGTTTTAATGAACAATGTCAATATATGTAGTGCTAATACCCTTTCATAGAGAGAACACCACACAAATGACACATGGAACACTATGTATAGTATTGACAAAGATGCATCACATTAATGGGATCTTTCAAAGGTGTCCCATCTATAGATGATAATCAATAGGAACCTGAACCATGTACATAGAGATCACAATGTAAGGGCCTAACTAGTTAGGACTAAATTTCCCCCTCTAATCAGGTGGCACATTTACATTTCTCTAGTTTTCACAAAGAACCAAGTCTCCCAATTTAAAGGTCCTAAGAAGCACACTCTGATCATATTGTCTTGATAACGACCATTGATAAGATTTAAGATGATCAAGGGCTTATAGTTGGTGCTCGTTGAGCATCTCCAACTGATGCAAATGGTTAACCCGACAAGTTTCATCATCAATTAACCCTTTAAGGGAAACCCGTAAGGATGGAATTTCCAACTCTAAAGGCATGATACCTTCAGCACCATACATGATCTATTGTAAGCCATTGTTCCTATTTCCATACAAATACTTGTGTAATAGGCCCATAAAGCGTATGTTAATTGAATATACCAATCCTTACCATGCTTATTAACTGTTTTGCAAAGAATAAGTTCAAGACTTTTGTTAGACGCTTCTACTTGACCATTGGATTGTGGATAGTAAGGCGTAGAAAACCTATGTTGGATATGAAACTTCTCTAAGAATTGGTTTAATTCCTTGTTCTTGAATGGTGTACCATTGTTAGAAACAAATGTAGCAAGGAATCAAAAATGAGAAATAATGTTGTTCATAAGAAAGCTACAAATAGCTTCAGCGTTTGTGGATCGAAGTGGAATAGCTTTGACCCATTTCGTGAAGTAATTTGTAATGGTAATAATAAAAGTATGTGCCTTGGAAGAAGTAGGTGATATTTTTCCAATGATATCCAACCCCCATTTTGTGAATGGCCAAGGAGAGGTTTGATTTTGTAACTCTTGATCAAGTGCATGAATAAGACGGTTGTGTTGTTGACATTGAAGGCACTTTTTATAAAAATTGAAGGAATCTCATTCCATAATTTTCCAATATTACCCCATGTGTATCAATATTCTCGCTAGGAATATACCACCAAAATGTCCACCCTCTGAGCCTAAATGGGCTTCCTTAAGGGAAATGGGTATTTCTGCTTTAGTGAGACACTTGAGAAGCAAGATGTTATAGGATTTTTGATAAAGAACATTGGATAAAATGACATAATGTGTTGAAAGCTTTCGTATATGAGTACGATCATTTTTTGTTGCATCATTAGGAAAATTTCCAGTCTTTAAATAATTTTAGATGCTAGAAAATCATTCTCTCGAGTCTACGTGAGAACACACAAAAGACTCAGATTCAAGTTGATCGGAAACCGCAAGGGTTTGTAGGACCTAAACCATGAAGTGGTATTCTTTTGTAGCCTCTTTTGAAGGTACCAAGGAAGTAGCGCTTGCCATGGCATTAGCATGTCTATTTTCTCTCCTAGTGACACTATCTATTTGAAAGAGGAGAGCTAATTAAGCAAGGAGAAAGCAAGGTCTCAGTACCAAGACAACTTACTTTTTTTAGCTTGATAGGTTCTCGTAATATGATTCAAAATGAGCTCAGAATCACCTAATATACAGAGATTTTTTATTTTTAGTACAATTGTGGCACACAAGTTAGCAATAAGAGCTTTGTACTCAGCAATGTTATTGGTGCAAGTAAAATCTAATCAAAAGGATAAAGGGACCGGTTTACCTTTGAGATATATCAAAACCACACCCACTCCAAAACTATTCTGACACCTTGATCCATCGAAATACATCTTTCATTCAATTTTGTAATTAATTGTCAAAATATTTTCGTCAAGAAATAATTCCAACCCTAGGAAGGAACGGGATGAGGTAGCATCTGCCAATTGATCGGCAACCGCTTGACCCTTTATTGATTTCTGAGTAACGAACTTTATGTCGAACTCAAAAAGCAACATAACCCATTTCGCTAATCTCCCAGTAAGGTCAGCACTAGAGAACAAATGCTTCAAGAGATTTTTTTTCATAATGATGTGTGTTTCAGCATGGAGAAGATAGTGTCTCAACTTTTGTGTAGCAAAGACAAGAGTGAGGCATTGCTTCTCCATGGAGGAATAACGAGTTTTGTAATCAACTAGAACATGGCTAATGTAGTAGACAGCTCTCCCTTTCCCTACATCATCATATTGAGCCAACAAAGCTACCAAGGCATATGGATGTATCAAGGTAAAGCAAAAAGGGTCTACCTTGCATAGCTGGCATCAATATGGGAGGATTGGCCAAATAAGCTTTGATTGACTCAAAGGCTTTCTAGCACTCTCCATCCCATATGAAGAAAACATCCTTTTTTAATAAATGAGTGAAAGGAAGGGTACAATTGAGATATAAATCTACAAATCGCCTAAATCTTCCCTTGTAAAATTTGCAACTCAGTGATATTCCTTGGTGGAGGCATGTTAACAATGGCATCAATTTTATTCATGTCAACCTCTATTCCACAATGAGAAACTATGAACCCCAAAAGCTTGTCGCCATCTACACAAAAGATGCACTTATGGGGATTGAGTCTCATCTTATAGATTCGAAGCCTTTCAAAGATAAGACAAAGGTTCTTCACATGATCTTTACAAGTTATCAATTTCGCCAAGATGTCATCAACATAGTCTTCTAAGATCTTATGAATAAAATTGTGAAATATCAGGGTCATCACCCGTTGGTAAGTTGCTCTTGCATTCTTTTAAAAGGGACATGACCACATAATAGAAAGTACCCCAAGGGGTAGTGAAGGTTGTTTTGTATTAATCCTCTAAGTTAATACGGATCTGATTGTAACCCAAGAAGACATCCATAAAAGATAACAATGCATGGCCTATAGTCAAGTCCACAATCATATATATATTAGGCAATAGAAAATCATTCTTAAGAGAAGCCTTATTAAGATCTCGAAATTCAATACATATACAAATACGACCATCAGGCTTACTAATAGTGACTATATTCGAAATCCAAAGGGAGTAGTCAATCAGACAGATAAAGTCTTCTTTCAACAGCTTTTCTATCTTAGTCTTGATCATCAAGCCACCCTGGGATTGATCTTTTAGATTTTTTGCTTCATCAGCTTGGTGTTGGTACATAGGACAATATTGTGAATCACTATAGATTCATCAATATTGAGCATATCCTCATAAGTATAAGAGAATATATCAAGGTGAGAATGCAAGAGATCGAAATGTTCATGATCTGCTTCCTCCAAAGAGAGACACTTCCCAATCTTGATTACTTTTTCTAAGGATTTAGGATCCATAGAAACTTCAATAGTATCTACTTTAAGGAGAGAACTACAATCTTCATGATGAGATATTAGAACATCATTACTAACATTAGATAGAGGGTCATCTTCATCAATGCTTAAGACTGATTCTCCAAAGTACACTTGTTTATGCAAGCAATACAGGAGTCATCTCTTATGATGAAAAGAAGGAAGGAGTGATATCCTTAATAGGGTCACACTTCTCTTCATTAGTAGGAGTGTCATCCCTCTTTGTGTCAGAAGTATCTAGAAATTCTATGCAAGAGGGGTTCGCCTTGTATTTTGCGATAAATAATTTTAAGAAATCCAAGGAGCCCCAATCATCACCAAGGAAAGCATTTGATTGAGAGGAAGAAGGGGAAGACAAGGGATACTTAGGGTCCTCTGCTTTAGGTGGCTCATCTTTATCAAAACTCACTCTAGGAACAACTTCCACAAAGGTTATCGATGAAGAACATGCCATAGCATCAACAGTTAAAGATGGAATACAATTCTTGAGATTGGATACAATTGAAGCATGAACAACAACTGCTAGCTCACAAAGGTGAATAGCTTCTTGATCTACTTTAATTGTAACCACCCAATTATTTGTGACGAACTTCAAAGAACGATGTAAAGTAGAAATCACAGCACCCATAGCATGAATCCAAGGTCTCCCCAAGAGAATATTTTATGGTAATGGGCTAGGCATCACATAAACCAACGTAGGTAAGGTAATGGTACCTAGCTGAAAAGGCAGTATTATCATACTTAGAGATTGGAAGCCAACATTATCAAACCAACGAATATACAAGGAAGAAGTTGTTAAAGAAGATGAATCAACTTTAATCCTGGCTAATAGGTCCATACTACAAACGTTGAGATTCGAACCGGTGTCAACAAGAGTAGACCTAATACCAATATTATTAACATTAATTATAATCATCAAGGGATTCACTTGCTTATGCACATCCATAGGCAGGATTTCTTGCAAGTGGAACATAATATTCAATGAATCTACTCAAATATGAGCCAACAATGCATTAACATCCATAGGCCTAGCAAAGGCAAGCAAGAGAATCTTTTGTAAAGCTTCCTGAAGCATCTCTTGGTAAACTAGAGTGATCTGAAGCAAGTCCCAAAGTGAGATCTTAGCTGGAGTAACATGAAGTTTCTCAACAAGATCGTAATCACCTGGTGCTTTGATTGCAAGTTTAGGCTTTGAAGGAAGGCTTGGCTCATAAGGTGGTAAAGTAGGAATTTGAGTGGGTTGTGATGTAGGAATAGAAGTTTGTTGATCCAAGTTCTATTTATTTCTCCTTGTATTATATGTGTGCCCAACAACATTATAGGAAGTGGAATTCGTAGCTTTCACAAACCTCAATATTAAGTCTAATGAATCACTATGACATGAAATCCCATAGACAAAATAGTTCTCCCTAGAGGATGAGTTGGTCGAGGTCACGTAAATGAAGGGTTTCTCAGGGCTCGGAGGAGCCACATAGACCACAACCACATTTACAGACTCCTCAACTTGTGAAGGGGGGATTTGTTCTGAAGATTTATAGATAGAGGAGAGCACTTCTAAGAATTCATATAGAGCATCTTCCAACATATTGAAATCTTCTTCAGAAAAGGGATTATCACAAGCATGCAACATCATGAAAATAGATCTAACATGTTCATGTCGGGTTCACCAAAATGTGATATAAGAGGGATTTGTTGCACATGGGTCTCTTCATTTTCAAGAGATCACTAGGGAACGAACTGCCCTTATACACCTCAATATAAGCAAGTCAACGAAAAATGTAGAAAATTATACTCAAGTTGTGTTTCAGCGAAAGTTACTTCAAATCCTCAGAAAGTGAAACTATGAGATTTCTACCTCAAATGAGTGATTTCTTGGCCAAAATATTGTTGTGATGTTTCAGGATTCCAATGTGACGTGTTGTCATCTAAATGAAATGTTAGTGTCCTAAGCAACAGAGGGCTCAGGAGCTCAAGTGGACAGAACCAAGTTTCACTTCAAAGCTCAAATCTACGACATACTAAATGAAATAAGCAAATAGGAAGCTAGAAACTATTAACAAACACAAGGGGAGTTGGAGAGAGCTTACCTTTTACTCGATGTTAAACTCTTCACTCCAAGCTCTGCTTTGCACCTACACACAGAAGAACAAGGGGAAAAGGTTGGGGTTGTATAGGGCTCTGCCTCAATCAAACCCCCATTTTGGTGTTCCCACCTCCATAAAAAACCAAGTTGGAAAGGAGTGCAAATGAAGTACACAAAGTGTGTGGTGAAAGAAAAACCTTCTCCAAGAGTAGAACCCACACCATGAGATAGTAAATAAATAAGTATGAAAGGAAATTGAAAGAGAGAGAGAGCATTACCCACGGGCCTAAACCCTTTCCGGAGCACATGGATGCACCATTGAGTGCTTGCTTGAGATTTGTTGCTGCTGGAAGGACCTCAGTCCAACATGGCTTTGGTTGTGAGAGTGCTACTATCAAGGATGAAGAGAACTCAAAGATGGAGAAAATAGTAAGAGAGCTTGAATGAATGACTTCCAACCCCAAATGAGAGAAATAAAGGGGTTTTTAATGCATGCAAGGGTGGCAAAGATTTGTTACGTCTAAAATTTGACTGCTAGGACACATGTCGAGAGATTCAAGATTCCAAATTCCCTATTTCAAACTCAAAAAACTACCAGGATGCTAGTGTGTTGCACAGACATTCATGCATAGGCGTCCAAAACCTACATTTTTAGGAAACCTGTCATCAAGCTTTTATTGCTCTACCACAAGTCCGCATGGAGTTAGAATCACAAAATTTTAACTCGGGATTTTTTCATTAGTGCTTTAAGGTGTCATAAATGATAGGCAAAAATGTGGCATTTTTTCTAAGTGCAATTCTATGACATTACAAAGAGAAGGAGAGAAGAGGAGGGATGGAGAAAGATATATGAGGGTTGAGGATCCAATGTATAGGGTAGAGGTTTGAGAATTGAGGGTATAGGTTTGAGGGTCCAATGTATAGGGTAGAGGGTTTAGGGTTTAATGGTTGAGGGTTGAGGGATTATAGTTGAGAGACACAGAGAGACCAAAGAGAGGGAGAGGGGCTGGGAGGGAGAGACTCGAGAGATAGGGAGAGAGAGAGAGAGAGAGAGAGGGAGTGGGAGAGAGGGGTTGGAGTGAGAGTTAATTATCTAGGTAGGGTAGGAGGGATAGTTAAGAGAGAGGGAGAGAGAGGGAGTGAGATAGAGGAGTGGGAGGGACAAATGGAGGGAGAGAGAGAGAGAGAGAGAGAGAGAGAGAGAGTTATCTAGTTATGTAGGCATGGTGCTTGAGGGAGAGACCTGACAGAGAGAGGGGATGGAAGGGAGATAGTTGAGAGAGGGAGAGAGGGAGTGGGAGAGAGAGGGAGTGAGAGAGAGGGAGTGGGAGAGAGATATAGGGAGATAGAGAGAGATTAGGGTTTATGGTTTAAGGGTTTAAGGGTATAGGGTTGAGGGATTAGGGTTTAAGGCATAGTTTCCAAGGTTGAGGGTTTAGGGATAGGGTTTAGGGTCAATTGAGAGACCTAAATGGCTAAGGAGGGATGGATGGATAAGGAGAGAGAGAGAGAGAGAGAGAGAGAGGGGGGAAACCTTAAGAAAATCAACATTTTCATAACATGAGCATGTTTTGAAGAAGTTGAGATATAGTTGTTTTGTATAGAAAGACAAAACACGCTCATGTTATAACATGAGCATGTTTTGGCTTGCTCTAAAAATGGTAAAAAAAGTTAGCACACATGTGACCTAGGCCCACATGCTTTGTTATTCTCTTGGTTATGTGTGTGTTCTGACAAAAAGAATTGTTTTGATGTTGTTAGGAAGTGCACATGAAAAGTTCACATTCTATCACCTTTGCATGAACTTTCCACCAAATTTTTATGGTTTGATAACTTAGGAAGGAGGAAATAATAGAGTTTTCACATAGAATTTGATATATATCAATTCAAGTCTCAATTTTTTTAGTGTTCCAATGTTAATTGTGATTGAATTGTAGGAATTTAACATTATACATTGGTTATTTGTATCATTGTTAGTAATTATATTCAAGAGTGATATGCAATTGAATTTTGAAAAGGAAAAAATCTTGTGAAAAACTCAAATTGTTGAGGAGTTTGATGCAAGAAGAAATAAAGACCACATAATTGGGTAGAACTCCTCCATTCAAATCTCCATTTATTAGGTATGTGAAGTCTTTACACATTTTATTTACATTTTACTTAATTCTATTATGTTTCTTTACGATCCCTTATCATATGTGCTTAATAAAATGCTTTGATTTTGTTATTATGCATATTACATTTTCATCATTGTTTGTTTGCCATTATAACCTTAGCCCTTCTTGGAACATTTTAAACTACACAATTCCTTTACACTTGTCGATTACATTTTAAACCACGTCTCTTTGAGGCATTTTGTTAAACCAATTGACCTATCTTGTGTATGCTTCCATATTTTGTATACACACACACACACATATATGTATATGAGAGTAGTTATAAGTATGTAATATAATACATCATTTCTCAATCCTTTTCTATGGATGTGCATACCCCTTTCTAAAGCTTCCATTTTAGTATAGGCATGGGGAATTTTGGAAAATGTAGTGGAATTTGGTTTTACACCTAGAAATTGCATTTTCTTGAAATTTTCTAAAGAATTTTCAATAAATCCATTTTGTTCATATCTTGATATAATTGTAGTCCATGAGGACATATCTCATTGAGGCATTTTTTCAAACAGTTCTACCAAAGTAGCTAATTGCCTTGTCTATGCTACCAAATTTTACATACATGTCTACCAAATCATTTTAACAAACAACATAGACAAGGCAATTAGTTGTTTGAATAAATGCCTCAAAGAAATTTGGTCTTGTGGTGATGCACATCACCAGGAGACCACATTTATTTGAGGCATTTTTTTTCAAATAGTTGATTTCCTTTTCTATGCTACCAAATTTTCCATACATGTCTACCAAAAAATTTTGTCAAACAATCCCCTTTCTTTCAATGATTTGATTGATGCCTAGATACCTTGTTCTAAAGGTAGGATGTCAAGACAAAAGTTTTGGAACTTGGATTTATATTCAAGCCAATTGTATCTTCTTGAAAGTTTGTAATGTATTTTAAAAAAACCATTTTTTTCTTATCTTGCGATCATGGCATTTCATGAGACCAAATTTCATGTTTTGATAGATGTCATACCACATTCCAAGGTCCCCATTACAAGGCAGTGAGCTCACTAGCTCACTATCTTGTCAATGCGGTAGCATTGACAAGGTAGTGGGCTGTTCAAAAAAATGCCTCATAGAAATGGGGTCTCATGGTGATTTTTGTGAGACCCCATTTCTATGGGGCATTTTTTTCAAATAACCCACTACCTTGTCAATGCTACCACTACCTTTTCAAATAACCCACTACTGCATTGACAAGCTAGTGAGCTATTTTTTTATGGAATTCCTTGAAGAAATTTGTATCATGGAATGCCATGATTGCAAGATAGGCACAAAATGGAAGAATGGACAAGGCAAGTGAATTGTTTGAAAAAAAAATTTGGTAGACGTGTATGCAAAATGTGGTAGCCTCACTAGCTTGTCTATGCTACCACATTTTGCATACATGTCTACCAAAAAAAAATTTCAAACAATTCACATACCTTGTCCATGCTTCCATTTTTTTCCTATCTTTCAATCATGGCATTCCATGAGACCACAATTATTTAAGGCATTCCATCAAAAAATTCATGTGAGCTTTGACAAGCTAGTGAGCTCACTCTAGCTTCTCAATGCGGTAAGGTAGTGGTTTGTTTGAAAAAATGCCTCATAGTTCAATGGAGTCTCGCAGTGACCCATTTCTATAAGCCATTTTTTCAAACATCCACTACCTTGTCAATGCTACCACATTGACAGGCTAGTGAGCTCACTAGCTTATCTATTCCACGAGACCACATTTCTTTAAGGCATTCCATTGAAAAATTCATGTGAGATTTGACAAGCTAGTGAGCTCACTAGCTTGTCAATGCAGTAGCATTGACAAGGTAGTGGGATGTTTGAAAAAAATGCCTCATATAAATGGGGCAATATAAGACCCCATTTCTATGAGGCATTTTTTCAAACACCACACTACCATGTTAATGCTACCACATTTTGCATACATGTCTACCATATTGACAAGCTAGTGATTTCACTAGCTTGTCTATGCTACCACATTTTGCATACATGTCTACCAAAATATTTTGTCAAAAAATTCACATGCCTTGTCCATGCTTCCATTTTGTGCCTATCTTGCAATCATGGCATTCCATAAGACCACATTTCTTTAATTCATTCCACTGAATTATGGGAATTCTTGGGGAGACTACCACAAAAAGATAAACTAGTTGAAGCATTGAGATCACTAATTGAAGACTCTTGGAAAAATAACACAAGGGTGTCTCTAAATCAAAGGGATGTGGTAAGAAGGAGAATCAATAGTCAAAACCGTGAGCCACATCCAAATAATTTTTTGGTTATGACTCAAATAGTTTTTCCATAAATTTCTAGAGGATTATCCTCAAATTTAAATTTTTCAAAGATATTTTGAAATGCTTAATCCTTTTTATGTTAAGATAAATCACACATGCACTACTTGTTGTAGATTACATATTCAATTTTCTAACCATTTTGATGCTTATCATTCTATATGTTTAGATTTGCATACTAACAATGTTTGGTAGGATTGTGGCATACATGCCCCACCAACATCTTCAAGAGACTTCTTATCAAAAAAATTATGTGTGAAACAAAGAAAAAGTGGTATGGTTTTATCATATGGTTTAGGACATAGAGCACACCCACTTCTCCAATTTCATTCAAGGATAACCCTTGAGATCTCAATGTAAAGGAGAAAGAGATCTTGCAATAGGGTTATCCTAGGGGCTGATTGTAAGCTAATAAGGGGTTTGCCACCAAATAAGAACTTGGAAAGACAAATGAAATGCAAGATGAAATTCTTAACCCTAATTTGATGCAATGACCTACAAAATGACCTAGAAAAGTGCATAAAACAAAACAAAAAGTTGCAAAATGTAATGTGTGCACCTGTAAATCTGGAGCTGGATGAATGGAGGTTTGAAACACTATAAAAAAATATTTTAATGTTGAGTGGGACTCATTTTCCAAGATGGGTGAATCAGTCCAAATTATGGGTTTATGTGTGGGAACAATAATCTGCCAAAGGGTATCTATGTCTACAAAAATCTAAATTTAGACTAAAACTAGAACTCATTCACTAGAAGTGGTGAATCAGTCCACTCAGGGTTTTTTGAAGCTTCAAAGTCTGATCCTACTCTTTTCTATCTTCTTTGTCTTTCCCAATTGATTTCTAAATCTGAAACCCTTATTTGTAATATGTATGTGTTCTCCAATGTTCTCCAAGGCTTGATGGAAACTTTGACAAATTTGAATGATTTGACAACTTTTCTCCAATCTTGCTCCTTTAGAAATCTACAACCTAGACCTATAAATCACACACAAAGGAGAGGAAAAAATGTTGTTGGGTTAGGAGATAGGTGTTTTCCTTGGTCAAACCCCATTTTGGTAATCAAACCTTGAAATATAATGAAATAGGAATAGGGGATGATGAATGAACAAAATAAGATGTTTCAACTCACCAAACTTTATCAATGAAGTGTTGCAAACATGTGTGAGATGGATCCAATGGATGTAGATCTTGAATCTTGTGTGAAGGAGATAGCTCTTGAATGAAATGCTTGCTTGAATCACAAAACCCTATGTATATGTCTAAAAATGGTCATGATTAAGCTTGTTAATTAATTAAATATGATTTATTTAATTAATTCCTCTAATGTCATCTACATATAAATAAATTTAATTATTTATTTATACCGTTCATCTTCCAAATTCTTCTACCTTAAATTAAATAAATAATTTTATTTAATTACTAACATTTCTACCCTCCGCTTAATTAAATTAAATAAATTTGTATAATTTATTTATATTTAATTATCATCATATTCTAAAGTTTAAATATTTTTTGAATATTTAAATAATGGAATATTCTCCATCCCATTTTCAAATTTTAAAATATTAAATATGTTATTTAATATTTTCCACCTCACTCTAATTTCATTTTTAAACATAATTAAATATGAATTATTTAATTATGTGGGTTTCCATTTCCATCTTCACTCCTAATTAAATAAATTTAATTTATTTAATTCATTATTAACTCACCTTCCCAAAATTCTAACTCATGCTAACTCGCCCTTCTAAATTTGTATCTTATCCTTCAAAATAGAATTTTCCCTTCGAACTCAATAAAGAGAAAGGAAACCTTCCATTCTTCTCTCCACTTTCAAAAATCTCTCGCCATCCATTCAAAACAAGCTTAATCCAGACCGTTGATCGATTCAGCCAATCAAACTCGTTTGAAAACTCTATAAAAGCACATGCAAATCCAAGCCTTGGTTAATCACCCACGTTCATATGCCTGCACTTACATATGCATACTCACATTCATGCAATCAGCTTTATGCACTCATATCATTTTCAGCATCACATTCCCATTTTCATGTTAGCATAGATGTTGCATATTATGCATTCTAAATCTCATTCTTCATGCTGTCATTTTGTTGAGCTCTATCTGCTGATCTGAGAGCCATTTCGGAAACAACAAAACGCTGAAGTTAGAGGAGGATAAGACGGTTTCGAGAAGATGTTGTTACAGTTTTGCATATTCTGTTTCCTTTTCAGCTTTTTTGATTTAATGTCTTATTAACATGTGTTTGAATTTCATTTAAAATTTGATCATATTTTCTCACACACATTAAAATGGTGCCCACTATGGGGCTTTGCCCTATTTTTAATATCTACTTGCAGGTTTTATTGATTTTTTTGATGCAGATCTGACAATTTTTAGAAAAAACTGCAAGTTTTACCAATTTCTTCATATCTTCTACACAGATGCAAATTTTTCTACAATATTTTTATAGTCTTTTGCATCATCTCAAGAGGCTACAGTAAAAAAATCAAGGGTGTATCATCATTTTTGTAAAATTTATCATAATTTTATGTTTTTTCATAAAATTGGTTTTCTGAATGCAAATCAGCGAATTTTTTAGAATTTTTTACATTTTCGAAAATCTCTTTAAATTCTAATGGGGGTCTATGTTTTATAGATTTAATTTTGAGGTCAAATACAATGCGAAAAAATCCGATCTTCATTTTCTATGTGATTTCCATAAATCCGCGTTTCTGAGAGCAAAACAGAGAATTTTTCTGACTTCTTTACATTTCTGGAAAGCTCTCAGAAAATTAATAGGGATATTTTCTTTGAGTTTTTATTTTTCAGATCAATAAAATCATCAAATAATAAAATCTAATTCGGCTATGTTAAAAACATGTATTTGAAATCGCAATTTTCTGATGAGTTTGTTTTTTTTCTTTTGCTGCATTATAATATTATTTTTTTGATCTTGTAGGTGATCATAAGGAGCTCTAGTAGCAGCAATATCACTCACAACAATAATTTGGAAAGCAAAAATAATCGGGTGCACTCGTTTCATCCTTAATCTCTTAATCTTGTTTGTCAAACATTTCAATTTGGGACATAAAATTAATCATTGTTTGCAAACACATTTGGATTTGGGCCCTTAAAACGAATATTGTCTTCAATCACATATTGAAAATTGGGTCTAAAATTCACCACTGTCTTCCTACACATTTGATTTGGGATCTAAAAAGAACACGTGCTTGAACCGTTTTATAAACATTTCAATTTTCTAAACAGTTAATTAATCATTGTGAGTGTGAATCAAGTGCGTGTGTGATCACAAACACCTCACTTGGTTTTCTTTTGTCAAACCCTTTATAGGAGGCCTGCTAGGGGATTTCACCACCCCTAGGGACGACCTCAATTGAAGTGTGAATCGAAAGACATGCTTGTTTGGAAGTTAAAATCTTATCACTCTTGGCTAAGCCCCAAAGAAATTTATACCTTTTGGGAGTGAAGGTGAAGGGTGGGTTACCCCTTTCTCTCGGCTGTGTGATAGTATTTTGCTTTCAAACCATTCTTAGTCAACCTTGTTCAAACTAGTTTGAAACCTAATTGGCCATACCCACTTGACTAGTCATAGGGCTTGTTGGTGTGTCTTCTATGTGTGCTTGTTATTACATTATTCAAATTCCAAAATTCAAACGTGCTTATGTGTCTTGCGTGAGTGATTTATGGTTGTACATGTGTGATTCATTTAAACATTGTCCAATCAAGTTAAAAACCAAACACATAAAGACAAGTCACTTTACACGTTCTTGCAACACATTCATATCCTATCACTTTCATACTAATCAATCCAAATCATCCAATCTTTTCATTCCACATCATATCCTAATCATCATCATCTCTTTAATCCAATCAACATCATTTTACACCATGCCAACATTAGAAGACCTAGTATCTAAATTCCAAGACCTCCTCCAATCGCTTTATCAAGCACCACAACCCTTAGATGAACAAGCTATACATGGGCTCCAAGGTGTCATCCAACAATTTCAACTTCAAACAAACCAATCACCTCAAATCCAACACCTCCTAGCTCAAGCCAATCAATTCATTGCCACTTGTCAAATTCAACAACCACAACATCATCCCCTATCCATTCATTATCAACCAATTCCACCTCAACCTAATGTGTCATCCCCTTTCACCTCATACCAATCTAATCCATCCACTTCTTTTCATGTCAATGCCACATCAACACATCCACCCTTATCACTACAAGAACATAGGAGCCCAAGTCCACCTTGGCAGCAAAATCAAGAGCCTTTCAATTCTCATGTTCCATTTGACAAGGGGAACACTAATCTAGTTCATGCACCCTCTGAGTATATCATACCACTATCCAATCAAAAGCCTATCCTAAAGCCACCATTTCCTAGTCCTAATCCAATGGTCCCTACACTTTCCAACCCATTAACCCCTTCATTACCCTTACCATCCTCTAATCCACTTGCCAATACATCAACTCCATGGTACAAATTTTTCAAAAGTAAACCCATGAAATTGCCTAAATCCACCCCTACACCTCCAAAGGATGTGACCCAAGGGCTACAAGCAAGGAATCAATTGTCGCCATGTCATTCAACACATATACTTGAACATACAAAAGAGTCCTCAAATGCCATGCCAAGTCCTTCAAGTCAACCGTGTCATCCACAACCCCTTGAGCCAATTCAAGAGTCTTTTGTTGTAAGTCCAAGTCACCATCTTTCATGCTCCTATGTTGTTGATCATCAAAAACATGTCAAGTCTCTCCATGATAAATTCCCTTCCACTTTCATTCAAGAAACCCAAGAGTTATATCAAGAGTCTACTCCGCATGTGGAAACAGCAAGCCCTAGTCCTAATCAATATCAAATCATTTTCATCCAACCTATCCATAATCTATATCATTTTTATGATCAAGATGATATCCATAATGATGAAGAGCCTATCCATGAGCAACTTGATCCTATACCCATCCATGAGAAAGATATTCCAAATTCACCTCCACCTAGTCCTATCCATGATCTATCAACATCCACTTCCCTTGATGAGACACATGCCTCCCAAGCCAACATAGAAGATCAAACAAACACCTTGGATCTAAGTGAACACAATGCTAATCAAGATCCTAATGATCCCCCATAACCCACTATGGACCCCATTGCAAGTCCTCCATCATATCCTATTGGTCTTTCTACCCTCATTCATGAATGTTCCTCCTTTGAACAACAACCATTATCTTCTCCATCCAATAA
The DNA here is from genome assembly GCA_007258455.2 of Sequoia sempervirens. NCBI lineage: Eukaryota > Viridiplantae > Streptophyta > Pinopsida > Cupressales > Cupressaceae > Sequoia > Sequoia sempervirens. Next base: position 466,150,551 of record VDFB02058242.1, on the reverse strand, counting down.
GGAACTTGTGTCTAGTGTTTCACTTACACCTAGTCCCATTGTCCATTGCACACTCCAAAACATGAACCACCAAGGTAAAAGTCTAGACCTTCATGAACAAGGTATTTTGGAGCCCATCCATGTCAAAGTCCCTCCATGCTCTTATGGTCTTGGACATACACCCCAAGGACAGCAACCTAAAGATGTTGGTACTTCCTCCATGCATCCCAAGTCCACTTTCCATCATAAAGCCTATCATACACCTAAAACATATGTTGCCATCCCTCCTCTGTCATCCTATAAATGTCAAAAGCATGTGACCATACACCTTCCACCATCAACTCTACCACCATTGCTTCCAACTCCCAATATTCCTCCATCTAATCTACCTCCACTTCTCCCGACACCTAATATCCCCATTATCCAATCCCCTTATCCCTCCATCCATAAATACCCTAATATTCCTAATCATGAGCAATCAATGCACACATTGTATAAACATGAAGCTTCCACCCATTCCACCATACCCATGGGATTCAAAAGAAATAATTTCAATGCCTCTACCTATAAAGTAAAAAATTCTAAAGGTTCTCATGCCTCAGGAAATCAATACAAAATATCAAAGCCAAATATATCCAAAAAGTTATATAAGCCCATACCTCCAAAAGTAAAGGCCAAAACAAAATTGGTTTGGGTACCTAAGCAAAAAGAAAGCAAGTCAATTGAGGCATCTACATCACAAAAATCCCAACCCTTCACTTCCATCCCACACTCTCATTCCATTCAAAAGTCTCAAATTCCTAAAACCCACAAGCAAAATAAAAATCATAAAAATACTAAGTCTATGTGGGTACCAAAATCACTACACCCTCCACCTAAGCAAACATCTCCATTGCTTCCTACACCCCATCCACATCAAAAGCTTCAACGTTTATCACAGTGTGTGCAACCATTGGTCATGGTTCCCTTCCATTTCACAACAATTCCATATACCTCCATCTCCCCATCCTTCAACTATTATCCTACATATCTTCCCGATCACCTTCCTATGGTCCATGCTTTTGCATAAACCTTTCATTCATCTTTGGCACAAGTCCCATATAAACCCTATCATCTTCCCTACATAATCCATATCATAATCCACTATTTTCCTCCATAATCTACATCATAATCCACCATCTACCTAATCCATCTCACACTCATGTCATATCTTACCAACATCTATGAGCATAATGACACTTGACATGGTCCATGCAATGACATCCATCCCTAGCAGGACTATCAACTTTCATACAACTAGACACTTGAGTCCCTCCTATCCAAAAAGTCAAAAAAAAAAACAAAAAAAACAAAACAAAACAAAACAAAAAAAACAAAACAAAAAAAGAAAAAAGTAAAGAGAAATCCCTTCGTCCAACGGTGAAAACCTAGTAAACAGGCGCCCTGGATAAGTACCATGATGAAAACCTAGCAAATAGGCATCATGTGTAGGTTGATCTTCTATGTCGCTTACACTTGGGGGCACAATGTCTTATCTATCCAACCTATCCTTTTTATATCATATCATTTCCATCCTACCTACCATTTTTAGCCATCATCCATACCTATCATATTGAGTCCATTCATCCACCCTTCTTCTTTTGATCTTGATGAAGATATAGGGGCAAAATGTTGAAACATGTCTTGGGTATCTCTTGACATACCTCATCCTTCCAAACAATCATATCATTATCCTATTGTCATAAGCTTTGTCATGAAAAATCCTAAGTATTGTACCTAGAATGGGGCATGTTATTCCTACGCAACATAGTCTTTGGAAATCACATCCTTGCTCTCTTATGATGCATACATCCATTATATTCACTATGACCTATCCTTTCCATCCATCCATATATCATGAGCCTTTTATCCCTTATCCCATCACCCACCCTTTCATCCATCAATCCCATCTATCTCCTTGCACCTAGACTTGGTTTTCCCCTTGTCATTGGTATCTAGCACAAAGGCTACTCAAATTTTCATCCTTTGACACATCAAAACATTCAAAAAAAAAAAATCAAAACATTTCAAAGTCCAAAATCAAAACATCTCAAAATCCAAAAACAATAAAACATTTCAAAAATCCAAAAATCAAAACATCTCAAAAGTCAAAAAAAAAAATCAAAACATCTCAAAAAGTCCAAAAAAATCAAAACATCTCAAAAGTCCAAAAAAATCAAAACATCTCAAAAGTCCAAAAAAAATTAAAACATTTCAAAATCCAAAAAAATCAAAACATTTCACAAAAAAAAATCCAAAAAAAAATTAGATATCCAACAAAAATCCAAGCAATAAAATCATTCCAATCACATCAATTCAAATCAATCTGATCATCCAACTAGTCAACCAAATCAATCATCTTCATCAAAACCATTGCATCCAATCAACTCAATCGAATCAATCCAAGCAATAATCCAAATGCAAAGTCAATCCTTAATCCATACCAATCAAGTCAATCAATCTTGTCAAATTATCCAATCACATCCTTTGGTCTTGATCCTAATCTTGTCGTAAATCAACCAATCAATCAATCACTTATCATCATCCTTGTGTTGCTCTAGGGACATGCCGCTCCCCACAATGACAACACTATCATCATCATTAATCAATCAATCAATCAATGGTTTACAACTTGACGGGGGCAACACCTTGTTTGTTTTTGGTATCATTTGTGCATGCTTGCTTGCTTGCTTGTGTGTGTTATCATTTTATCTTGCATTTGTATCAAATCCGTATCATTCTAGCTAATATTCATATCTTGTGTGTGTTGGAATATCTTTTTGCACTATCCTTTGCATCTAAGGTCATATCATACCTTTTGTGCATTAGGAATTTAATGCTCTAAGTCTATTTCCTCATACGTCTAGACAAGGTTGTATTAGGCTGGGGCACGAGACACATCGTCACCTTGGTCCTCATATCTTGGTGCATAACGTCTAGTGCTATATCAAACATCATGGTTGCTCACTTTCATTGCAGCATAACGTATCATTCCTCTCCTTCATCCACTTCCTATCTTACATCATTCATCTTGTCTATCCTTATCATTTCATTTCGAGAGCCTACCCGTGTTTGTCCAACCCGCCTATCCTCTCGAGGGGGCATCATCATTCCATCATCCTATCTTTCTATCATTATCCATTCTCCTCTATCCATACCTTAACTTCTTTGAAATGATGTTACTCGACAAAAAAATATCATCTCGAACATCATCTCAAAGAGGGGCAAAATGTATGCGCGTAAAAATGGTCACATTATAATAAGTCTGGTAATTAATTAAATACAAGTATTTAATTAATCTCCTAAAATCATCTACATATAAATAAATTTAATTATTTATTTATATTGTTCATTTTTATAATTCTTCTATCTTAATTAAATAAATAATTTTATTTAATTAAGTATCATCTCCACATTCCTCTTAATTAAATTAAATAATTATGATTATTTATTTTAATTATCATATTATTCTAAGTTTGAATATTTATATTCAAAATGGAATATTCCTCCTCTTCATCTCATAGTTAAATTAAATATTTTAAATATTTAATTTAATGCCTTCTAAATCCATCTCTCTCATATAATTAAATATTGCTTATTTAATTATGCAAATTTCTAAATTCATCTTCTCATATAATTAAGTTTATTTATTTAATTATGAAATCTCATTTCAACTCATCCTTCAAAACAGAAACCTTCCTTTAGTTCTAAATGGAAAAAAAATTGAAAAAGAGGAAACCTTCTATCTCCCTCTCGACTTTCGAAAATCCTATACTGTTCATCTTGCCAGACTGAATCTCAACCGTTGATCATTGCCAACTAAGCTTTTGCCTTCAAAAATCTATAAATCTAACCTTTCACAAGCCATTTGGATCGGATCTTCTTCAGACATCCTTATGCTGTCAAAATATTCTATCTTTCATCCATCATTCTCCTTCAAACCTTTACCATATTGTTATGCTGCAGAATTGAGCAACCAACATTCCTCCATTATCAACCTTCAAAATCTCGCATTCTTAGTATAGTATGCATTTATTTTTAAATCTCGTTCTTTAGTAGTCATTTTGTGGAGCTTAGCATACAAATCGGAGAGCTTTGGCAAAAATACTGGAGATAGAGGACAATGGGACGTCTTCAGAGGAGCTGCTGCATTAAGAGTTTGCTTTACTTTGTTTAATCAGTTTTCCTTTGATTTAAAGTTTCATTGGTGTGCTTGAATAGTATTTATTTCATTTTAAATACGCACATATTTTCAGTCACACATTTTAAATGCTGCATTAAGAGTTTGCTTTACCCATAGATGCCTGTTCATTTGCCAAAATGGGAGTAGATTCAACCAAGAGCCTTTGAGGTATAATCTAGGGTTTGCAATTTTTGTACAAATTCATACATGTTTGCAAAAAAAAATCATCCCTCTCTGTCCTCCATCAAGGCAAATTTTTTTTAGAAAAATCAAAAAAAAATTCTGGCTATTATTGGGCAATTTTTTCTATAGTTATCACATAAATTTGTTTATACAGAGTTTGACCTACAATTAAATTTGTCGTCGGTAAAATTATTTTTTGCTTAGGCTAAAGTTTTTGGGGTTATTTTTTTTCCCAGTCGGCATCTTATATTTTCAGTTTTTTTTATTTTAATTTTTGAATATTGCATTTTATTGCAATTCAAAAATTTGTTTGTCGGCATCCATCGGCCTGCATCATCCAGTCAGCCCCTATCACATCTGCATCATCCGGTCACCGGCCCATCCCATTGCTGACTTCCCACTGCCGTCACCACTGTCGGAGTTCATTCCTTGCCACTGGCTACCCTCAACCACTCTCCGACAACCGCTTCTGCTCCCGCCGATCACCGTTTGTTGGCTACCATTCTTCAGCACTGCCCGCCGACCAAAGCACCTACTGCCCAGCCCCCGGTCCCATCAGAATCGAGGGCTCTGTTGATCTCGCCGAGCATCCTCTCGGCCGCGCCACCGACAAGCCACCCTCCTACCACCAGACCACTGCTCCGACGCCGCTCGCCACCAGAGATTTTTTTTAAACTGCAAGCGCCTTCCTCGGTCACATCAGCGACCAAGGGCCCTAATTTTTTAGCCCCCAGGTGCTTCATTTTTGTGCCTCATTAGTCAGCACACAACCAATCAGGCAGAAATCTTTCAAAGGTCGTATCTTCCACATATGATATCAAAAATTCACAAACGATATATCGTTGGAAATATATTTAAGTCTACTTTTCAGTGGTGCATTCTATTTTTCAAGATTCTGCTGTCATCAAATATTCAAGTCAACTAAATTCAACCCTCCATTTTGGACTCAAAAGCACACATCTTCGCATCAGATTGTTCGATTTTGGTGATTCCAGCGGCATTCGGGAGATATTTCAGTGCATTTTTTCATCAGTCTAGTCACCTTCTTTGGTTTTAGCTCCAGGTATCTTTTATTGGTTTTTTGCAATTTGGTGCATTTTCCTTATTCCTAAGACATCCTGAAGCTTGAAGAATAATTTATTGATCTCGGAGGCATATTCTCAGTTGCATATCTATTTGGAAGTCTTTTATTCTCTGTTGAAGGTCATTTGTCTTTGTTTTTGTGGAGAAATTTTGTTATGGGGCTTGCATATTATTCTCCTTTGGTTATGTTGCACAAGGGTAACTATTCACAATGGCGAGATGGGATCTGCCACTAGCTCCAATCACTTGATCTATTACCTCATTTGTATGGTATAGTTCCCCGTCCAAGTGAAGGTGTTTAGAAATTTGCTTGGAGTTGAAGTAGGTACACTGTCTTGGGGATCATTGCTATGCAGGTTGATTCTAATGTTTTGAATGCTATTGATCATTGTGATTGTCCTCACATTCTTTATACTAAGCTTTGGGAGATCTATGGAGATTTAGATACTCCATCATTCCCCGATGATCAAGCTTCAGAATGTCATTCTTTAGATCAAGTACCCCTTGATGCTATTGTTGTACCAAAAGTTGATTGCCTTGATCTTTTCAAAGAGGTTGACAAGGTTCCTTTTGGTGCTTCTTCTTCATCAGAGACAGTTGGTATCCCTTCACATTCAGTGATTCCTTGTCTAGAATCATTGCTTGTGGCTTCCACTATCATCATCCATCAGGACACATTCATTTTTTCAGACTTGACATCACAGGATGACTTTGTTTCAAGTATCACTGACTTGGCTACTTCTACAAGTTTGGAGGACATTCTTGAGGGGGTATCACTCCTCTATTCAGATTTGGCTTTGGAGAGTTGTTTTGAGTCTCCTCATTCCTTTGTCTCGACCTTGATTGGGAATCCAGAGACCATCTTGGAGGCACTTGGTTTCTCTTCAGCTATTTCATATCTAAGACTTCTTCCCTATCATTCCATTCAGGTTTTGAGGTTTCTTCAGCATCCACCATTGGATTTGCTTCAGACTTCTTTCAGTGGTTTTGAGGACACTTCATTCAGGGGGGGCTATCAATTCTCCATCACATCCATCATATCCATTCCATCTTTGTCTTTGGATATTGTTCAGCGTCAATTTATGCATTGTCCTGGTCTATTACACTCTTCATTGATTGTGGCATTTTCATCATCAAGCAAGGAGACACTTGATCAGAGTTCAGAGACATCATCATCCTTTTTCATCTTTCCTTCAATTCCTATCCGGAATGGGAAGCATCCCTTCACTTGCAGTTGGTTTTGTTTCTCCCGAAAGGGAGACAAGTTGTTTGTCGACATTGGATCTTGTTTTGTCTTCAGACACTTACCTTTCTTGCAAGTGATCTCATCTTCTGGGGGGCTATATTGTTCTCTATTGTATCCATGTGACAGATGGTGTACTTGGGGGGTATTTGGGCGTCCTCCATCCTTCCCATCCTATCTCACATTTCTGCTTTTTCATCTCCTTTTTGGAGAGGGTTTTTCTTCCCATTGGGTTTTCCCCTTTTCTCTGGTTGTGGGATATTTTTTGCATCTTCATGTACATGGGTACCTAACATGGCCTCATAGCTAGGACCCATCATCATCTCTACATAATCATTGCATTTTCCTCCCTAAGTTACACTAATGGGGGGTGTTGGTGTAATTAATTAATTATTTATTACACTAGCATAAGTTAACTTAGGTCATAAATCATTTAGTCCTAGGTTGCATCATTTAAGAGATGGGATCATATTCCCTTCCTAGTTTGTGGGATAAGATTCCTTCTAGAACTTATCTCATCATTTAATGATCATCTACATAGGGTTCACATGTTGTCACATCTTGTTAGATTATAACACTTGGCAACATCTCATGCATATTAGGGTTTACTTCTTTCCTATATAATCAGGCATCTTGTTCATTTGTAACATATCATTTTCATCATATCAATAGAATCTTTAATTAGCATTCCATAGTTGCAACACTTCTCTTTGTGGTTGATTATCTTTCATGGCTAGAGTCCTTCATTGAAGATTCTGGAGCTTCAGGGGTTGTGCATCCATTAATCTCAACAATCTATTGCAATAACAAGTAAAGAAATTAATATATAGAAATTACATTATAAAAAATGATATATTTAACAAAATAATCACTTACCACCACTAGACAATCTCTCTCCTCACGTGAAATATTCACATGCTCATGTTGTGGCATGCCCAAGTCCTATAGAAACCATCCAAATATAAATTAAACTATAAATAAATAATCATTTGATTTTTCATTAACAGCTATAACAATGAATGTAATTTGAAATTTACTAATCTACCTCATACCCTCGTGAGAGGGATCGAGCTGTCTATTGTAGAAGATATACCTTGCTCCATTACCCTATCAACATTGGAGGTGATTATGCTTCCATCATTTGAAAATAAAAGAACAAATTATTCAATAATGAAAAGTAGAATAGTGACGAAGTTCATGGCTTATACTATATGAGATTATCAACAAAATTTTGAGTACTTATTGAACTATACATCTCTTACTATTATGCTTACTATTTTCCCTATCCATAGCTTGTTCGAAAGAACCTACTTTAGGATTTTATCCATAGCAACAATGTAGTAAACTATTTCATAAAATGTTTTGGTAGACATCTATAAAAAATGTGGTAGCATAGAGAAGGCAATGAACTATTAGAAAAAATTCCTCAAAGAAATGCAGTCTCATGGTGATGGAATGCCATTAAAAAATTGTTTTACATGGCATTCCATCACCATGAGACTACATTTCTTTGAGGCATTTATTTCAAACATTTCATTTCCTTCTATAGCATAGAAAAAGTATTTATTGCATGATTTGGGAATAATTAATGACAAATTGGACTTAATGATGCCTCGATCTAGTGTTGTGAGGTGTTTTACGAATCCACATTAGGTCTTGGACCCTTGCAAATTGAATAAAATGTATTTATTGATGTCTTGTAAAGGTATTGTAAAGTGTTGTAAATAAATTTCACACTTTTCTAGACTTTTATTAAGCATTTAAGTCTGTAGACATCCAAATTTGGACATTTGATTTATCCAAATTTATCACTTTTCATCTAAAACATCCTTTTAGCTGGGTTAATTAAGTAATATTACTATTATTTAATTAATATCTTTAATTCTGCCAAATCCTTAAGGTATTTAATTAATAATTAAATACCTTACCCTCCTAATCCTCTTTTCATCAAATAAATTAAATAAATATTACATTTATTTAATTCCCTCACATGTCATTTTCATCTAATCCTAATCCATTTCCTATCTTTCATTATGATGTGTACATGCCTAATCCTTGATTAATACATCCTCCAACTTTGCAAGTTGGCTTTTAATCCCACTAGCCCCTAATGACTTCTGCATCATCGACATTACTAATCTTAATCATTACTTTGGTCAACTCTTCCCATCCCCCAAGGAATTTTTAATTCCTTTTTATTCACCCTAGGCTCCTCTCTTCCCCATGTGAATTTTTAATTCACTTTTATTATTCCTAGAATCCCCTTTTCCTATGCACCTTCTAGAATATTTGACTTGTCACATCAAGTCACATGTGACAAACTCCCACCTTTTGGGAGCATTGTCTTATCCACCAGATTCTTCCAATCATTGTGAATTTTTAATTCACTTTTATTCACCCAAGATTTTTTCCATCTCCCAATGTACTTGGAAGGTACTTGTCCTTCCTCCACCTCATGTACCCTCTTGACACCTCATCTCCATCTCATCCCCCCTTGGCCACTTCACCCTCCACATGTCAAGATGTGAGGGCTTGTGGGTTCTCAACCCACCATAGCCCTTCATCTTGGCCTTGTTGGATCAATCTTGACCCTTGAATTCTCTAGAGAATTCAAGATCCTCTATAAATACCCCCTCCTCAAGGGCATTTGAGGAGGACTTTTGATTTTGCAACTACATGCTGCCCATTTACTTCCTCCAACACTTAGTCAATTTGCAACTACATGCTGCCATTTTGTGCACTCACCCTATTTGCAATCACATCCACTTGCATTTTACATCCAAGCACATAATAGTGATCTTCAATAGAGCCATCAAGGAGCACACAACCAATCTTAAACAAGGGCCAATCAAAGGAGTATCAGCAACAAGGGGAAGGTAAACCATTTGTCTTGCATTATCTACTCTTCTCATTGTTTTATCACTCTCTTTCGGCTAATCTCGAGGTGTTCTTGATATTTTGTTTTTCATAGTTTTTAGTTGTTTTGCTCATTTAGAATAGCATAATATCAAGGGTATACATTTTTGGCACGCCCGGTGGGACCCACAAACGGGCTCCCATATTTTACGTTTTCTGTTGTTTAAGTTTTGCAGGAACGCGACACAGAGGGGCGGCTACGCCCACTTTTTCCGCAGAGGGGCGGCTACGCCCCACTCGCAAAAGGGCGGCTACGCCCCACTCGCAAAAGGGCGGCCACGCCCCACTCGTAAAAGGGCGGCCACGCCCCACTCGCAAAAAGGCGGCCACGCCCCACTCGCAAAAGGGCGGCCACGCCCCACTCGCAAAAGGGCGGCCACGCCCCAGGGCGGATACGCCCCTTTTTTCACAAAAGGGCGGCCACGCCCCATTTTTCAGGGCGGATACGCCCCTTTTTCACAAAAGGGCGGCCACGCCCCATTTTTCAGGGCGGATACGCCCCTTTGTTCACAAAAGGGCGGCCACGCCCCAGGGCGGATACGCCCCATTTTTCACAAAAGGGCGGCCACGCCCCATTTTTGCTGCAGAAGGGCGGCTACGCCCCTGTTTTGCTACAGAAGGGCAGCTACGCCCCTGTTTTGCTACAGAAAGGCGACTGCGCCCCCCTTGGAAGGTAAAATTGGTATTCTGATTTCAGATTCAGTTGTTGTTTTCCTTATTAACGTTGTTCTTGCAGGGATACATGTGTTTTATACTAACCTTTTGCAGCATATTCTTGTGAAGTTGATGGAGAAAGTGGGATAAAATATCTAACATTTGCTTGCAGGGCTATCCGTTTGCTCCATTTTCTTTAAAATTATCCTTGCTGTTTTCTAAGAACATAGCTTAATTAGGAGGAGTAATATTTGTTGCTTGCTGTTTTGTCTCTTTGTGTTACCCTAAGGGAGTAGTAGCTTGTTTCCGCTTTCCCCTTGCACTTCGTGTGAGCCTGGGGAGTAGTTGGAAGCGGTTATTGCTTTCTTCATAGTGGGACCTGCTTGGGGATTTCATTACCCCAAGGGACGATTCCAACCACGCGTACCGGCGGGGTATACAAAGGGGGGAGAGCGAAAGTTGTACCCCAATCCAGTCACGTCGTAATTGGCGGAGCGTCGAAGCTAGGGTGATACCTAGCTTGTGACGGGCTGGTGTTCACGGTTGTGCCTCACGTACCGAGAGTATATCAAGGACTCCCTAGATACCTTGTGCATCCTAGATTAAGACCACTTTGGCCACACCCTTAACACTAATTATAGGGTTGTATTTGTTTGAGTGCTTTCTTGTGAAAAAACCAGTGAATTCCTAACAATTTGGCCTTATCATTATCGTTTTAAAGTCCTTGCCATAGCCATTTACATCAAACCAAGCCTTTGGTCCACCGCAGAAGTGCAATTACGCCCCTGTTTTTGCTGCAGAAGTGCAATTACGCCCCTGTTTTTGCTGCAGAAGTGCAATTACGCCCCTGTTTTTGCTGCAGAAGTGCAATTACGCCCCTGTTTTTGCTGCAGAAGTGCAATTACGCCCCTATTTTTGCTGCAGAAGTGCAATTACGCCCCTGTTTTTGCTGCAGAAGTGCAATTACACCCCTGTTTTTGCTGCAGAAGTGCCCCTAATTGCAATTACGCCCCTGTTTTGCTGCAAAGGTGCAATTACGCCCTCCTGAACACTCGAAATTCCCCCATTTGGATTCATTTCGCCTTTAAACCTTCATTTCACCATTCCCAACCATTACCTCATCATCCCAAGCATTCGTTTTGTCACTTTAAACCTTCACAAATCTCCATTTATCCCTTTTAAACCTCCATCTCATTATTCCAAACCTTCGTTCAACCATCCTAAATCCCCATACATCCTCCACATTTATCCTTAATCCCCCATTTATTCTAATTTCTTCCTAATCCACCAATCATTTCTTACCATTTGCATCTCCAAAACACCACCCATAACCAAACCATCCTACCCTTGTATTACAAAGTGATTACCTAAATTGACCATAGCACTTGAACTTGATTATTAGTCTCTAACTTCAAACCCAATCAATTCACCTCCATCTTGAGGTGAATTCGGTGTTGCAAGTTATCATCCTTGGCCCAATCAATCCATTCCTAGCTTAAGGTGGATTTGGTGCCGTAATCGTCCTATTAATCAATCAAAGTTCTAGGGTTACTAAGGGTAATCTTACATGATCAAGCTTAAGGTCTCTCTCTCAAATCCAATCCAAATCCTAATCCAATCAAATCCAAATCCAGTCCAATCCAATCCAAATCAAATCCAATCCAATCAAATCCAAATCCAATCCAATCAAATCAAATCAAATCCAATCCAATCCAAATCAAATCCAATCCAATCAAATCCAAATCCAATCCAATCAAATTCAATCCAATCCAATCCTATCCAATCTGATCTATTCAATCAAAATCTGATCCAATCAACCTTATCCAATCCAATCTAATCACATCACCTTCGACCCAATCAATCTACTTCCATCTTGAAGCAGATTTGGTGTCGATCATCAAAATCAATCCCATCACATCATCCAATCATCCTAATCTGAGCTTTAGTCCAATCCTGATCTGAGCTTAACCAAAATCTCGATTTGAGCTTTCATCCATCTCCATCCAAAATCTTTGATCCATTCTATTTATGATTTTATCATCATGAATCCTTATCCTCCATCAATAGTGGTCAAGGGAAACTCTAATTGCATTGATGACGATAATGAAAGTCTTGTTGATCAAGAGGTATATGACATAGACCCCCTTGACACTATCATTGCTAGTAAGCTTTCTCCACCCACTTTCCAAAATCCAATCACCCCCTTGAGTTCTCCCATTATGTCTTCGTCCATGCCTAATCATGTTGCTTCAGCTACCTTTGACAAGGGATATCCATCATATCCATCATACCCTTCATCTACGTCATCCTCTTATCCAACACACGCATCATCTTATCCTAGTCTACCATCTCAATACCCCTATCCTAATCCCCCATCCACATCCTCCTATCTAAATCCTTCATCCGCATATACCCACTACCCTAATCTTCCATGCCAATCTACTCACTCTAATCCTACATTCGTATCTTCCTATCTTAATCCTACATCCACACCCTTTTACCTTAATCCTACATCCACATATCCTCATCCTAATCCACCATCCCAATACCCTTATTATAATTCATCCCCCACATCCTCTTGTCCCACTACACCACCTATCTCCTCTTGTCCTAATCCACAATCCATGTCCCCCTATCTTAATTCACCACTCCAATATCCTTACCCTAGTCCTCCATCCAATCCCATTCATACATCTACTCCTAGTCCTCCATCCAATCTCATTCATCCATCTACTCCTAGTCCTCCATCCACTCCTAATCCTCCATCTACTTGTAGTCCTCCATCCAATCCCATTCCTCCATCTAACCCTAGTCCACCAATCCATAATCCCTCATCCACTCTTACCACACCATCTCAACCTAGAGCATTCAAGTCCCTCACTCAAGAAATTCTCCAAGGACTTATAACAAAGAAGCCACCCCCAACTCCACATCTTGAAGTCATGGAACCATGCCATCCCAATCTATCATCCGCGGTAACTAGTGATGAGAGCCTTCTCCCTACCACACCTATCATTGTTGTCACCACCCCTAACAATGATCAAACCATTGAAACCATTGAACCCACTAAATCCATTGAAACCACATCCCCCACCATCACACCCTCTAAATCCATTGAACCCACATCTCCAACCATCACACCCTCTAAATCCATCGAGCCCCCATCTCTTACCATCACACCCTCTGAATCCATCGAGCCCCCATCTCCTACCATCACATCCTTTAAATCCATTGAATCCATTGAACATCCACCTCCTACTCCAAGAGTCATCGAACCCATCAATGACACCCAAATCCATTCTGATGACTGCATCGAATCCTCCATCCTTCCATCTCCCCAACTTGAAGAGTCTCTCCAACACTTTGTCATCCTTCCATCCACACAAGATGCATCATGCCAAGAGTCTAATCCAAAGCATGTTAACATATCCCCTTCTCCAGATCAAGATCCTACCATCTCATCCAGTCCACCTCAAGATCATAGTCCCCCATCCATTCCACCCCATGATCTCCTTGTCTCCACCGCTCCATCTTCATCTCCATCGCATGAGCCTACTACCACAAATCCAGACCCTATCATGGCCCCTACTCCTGATGTTGCTATCCCATCATCTCCTTCTCATAATCCCCCATCATCATCTAAAACTGCTATACCCACACCGCTTGCATATCCCCTTGGTACTCTCACATTCTTCCATGGTGGCCTCCTCGCAGAAGAAAAGCATAGTGTATTTACCGCCCATCATCCTCCACCTAATAATGGACTCGCGTCATGTTTTCAGAATAACAAAAATCCTGTCCTAGACCGAATGCTCAGGAAAATGAACTATCAAGGAAAAGGTCTAGGCCTTCATGAGCAAGGTATTTTAGAGCCCATCCAAGTCAAAAAACAAGTCTACATGCAAGGTCTTGGACCTATTTCCCAGGCCTCACAATCTAAAGATGTTGGTACAACCTCTAGACGTCCTCAACGAGCCTCTTCCAAAATAAATATAGGCTCTTTCCATCGCTCCACCAAATCATATGTTGCCATCCCTCCTCCTCTATCGTATCGCCTCAAAATCACCGTCCATATTCCTCCTTCATCTGCTCCCTCCATCTTGGGTCCTTACATCCCTCCATCCACCATATCCCATCCTTCATCTACTCCATCCATCTTGGGTCCTTATGTCCCTCCACCCACTCCATTTACTTTGGGTCCGTATATCCCAAAACCACCTCCTCCATCTCATCCTTTTATCCATCCAACGCCTATCCATGTCATCCATCATAAACATCCCTCTCACATGTCCCATAATCAGGATCAACAAAGGCACATATCTAAACATCCCCCATCTACACGTAATCCCCATACTCCTACCTCCAGTGCTCCACATCGTCCATCCCCTCACACCCATCCCATTGCTAATAAATGCACTTTGGATGCTAACATAAAAATGCATAAATCCAAACATCCACATGGATCTAACGCTCCCCATGTTCCCTCTACAAGACACGGTGAAGAAAAGAAAAATCAAATCCAAAATCCAAATCACATCTGTAGGTCACAAAGGCCCACCAAAGCAAAGATCAAAACCATGTGGATCCCAAAGAAAAAAGATGCAATGCCCTCACATGAAAAATCTGTTAGAACATCCAAAGTCGCTAATCTAAAAGCTAGTCATACACCCCTTTCATTTCCTAAGTCTATCTTGGGTCCTTATGTTCCAAAGTTCACCACCCCATCTCCTCCATTATCCACACATTCTCCATCCAGTAATCCTCTCATCTTTTCACATCCACCACCACATGTGCCAATGTTGGTCCTGAACACATCTCCCCATCACATATCCACCCCATCATTCCATCCATACCCTTTGCAGCATCCCATCCATTATCCCATGTATCTCCCCTCTCAAATCCCCCTAATTCATCCTCTAGCATAATCCATTTCTCCTCATAAAGTTGTACCAATATCCAGTAGTCAGTTCAAACATGGGCTCTTACTACCTCGTATAGAACTTGATGCTTGCGTCCTTCATCCATATCCATATCCTTATCCATTTTCATCCCCATACTATCCAAAAAAATAAAAAATAAAAAATAAAAAAATTCGTCCAATGGTGAAAACTTGGCAAACAAGCGCCTTGGATAAGTACCATGATGAAAACCTGGCAAACAGGCGTCATACGTAAAATCCCCGTCTGCACTTGGGGGCAACTGCCTGATATGCATTCCCTCCATCCGCTATGCTTCCAGCTATGCACCTATCTTCCTGTTATCCATCCTCTTCATAAATCCCCCCACCCCATCTATCTTTCGCATCCTACCATCTCGTTTATCTCCTATTCCCTCCATCCTCCTTGTGATCTTGATCAAAACAGGGGCACCTATCTATACATGCTTTGGCCACCTCTTGGTTTACATTCCCTTCCTCCATGCTCTATCATGTTCCTTGGTCACTCATCCTATCCACCTCTAGTCATCTCCTTTATCTTCCCATCCACTTGTCTCCCATCCCTAATGCCTCATTATATATGACATATCTAGAGTGGGGGCATCTGCTTCCTTTGTGACATAGTCCTTGGAGAAATCACCTATCATAGCATCCCTTCCATCTCCCCATCCTTATCTTTATATCCATCCCCTTTATCTCCCAATCTTTATAATCCCTCCCATCCTTCATCCATTCTTTCATCTATATTCTCATCCCATCTCACAATCCCTTGTCATTGGTATTTGGCCCTAGGCCTCCTTCCATGCAACCCAATGCCCTTTATCTCATCGCCATCCCTTACACATCTTTTCAATCTTTTATCTTTTCTCGCATGTCCATTGTCCCATCCCTCTTTTTTCTTTTCTTTTTCATAGCCACTCCACCCCTCTCATTCTTTTTTTTTCTTCCCCCTTCCACCCCCGTTTGCCCATGCAGGTGACTCTACGCCCTCGGTGTTGCGTACGGTGACTCATCACAGGCTTTCGCCTCGGGGTGGCTCAGCACAGAACATGCTTCGATATACGCCGCTTCGGTGACTGTACGTGGCCGAATTAAAGCCAGCGCTGGTGACTTCAGCCCTGTAGTGACTAACGGTAGTCCATACTTCAGTTGCTTCGAGGCTGACTTTCAGCCCTTCAGGTATTTCAATACAGTGACTCATACCAGCAGGTATGCCGGTAAGCCCTTCCGTAGGCCCCTTCGGGGTGGCTCCATGCCGCTGGTATCATACTGGGGGCGCGCACTTCATTGCTTGTGGCGCTACTGCGCAAAACCGACATGCTTTTTGGAAGCGTTTTCGGCCGGTTAGATCATTTTCCTCATGAGACAAAACCCATGTCTTCGATTTTTCAAATCGATTTTTGATTTACTTGACATGGGAGCCATAACTTTTGACCAGATTATTAGTTTTGAGGCTCAGTTTGCGGCCCATTTTTGGGCCTCCGAAGTTCATTTAATCCTAATTTAGTGTTTTTTGAAAAATTATTTTTGCTCATAACTCAACATGCATATTTCGAATTTAGGATGTTAGTTGGCAATTCATCCTATCTCACCAATGGGTATTTCTCAGAAAAAATTGGGACTCTCAAACATACGACCATGAAGTTTCCTAAAATGGAAAAATTTGATAATTTTTAAAAATTGCCAAATTTGGGAAAAATCTGCTTGTCAACACCTTACATCCCTTAAAGCCCCGAAACTCGGTGTAGAATCAATTCAATCACATCCTCCAATCATTCTAATCTTCAATCCAATCCTCATCTGAACTTTCATCTTATCCTCCTCTGAGCTTTCTTCTTATCCTCATCTGAGCTTTAATCTTATCCCAATCTGAGCTTAATCAAACCCCTACTCTGAGCTTTCATCCATCTGCAACAAATTCTTAAGATCCCTCCCTCCATCTTCTTCAATTTTCTCCTATTCATCCATTCACTCATTCCATATAACCATTCCTCTACTTCAAACCTTCATCTATCATCTCAACACTTCATCGAACCTCCTATCATCTCAAACATTCATCAAAACTCCTTCTATCATTTCAAACTCTCATTCTAATCAATCATTTACTCATTCTGAGTAATCTTCCACCTATTCCAAGCATCAGTCATCTATCCATTTGATCACCTTTTCCTCATCCAACTCCTTATCCCTCTATCCAATCCACCCACACAATCCTTTTCCGCCCCCCATCCTCCCCCCCATCCTCTCCCCTCATCCCATCTCATAATCCCTTGTCATTGGT
This sequence comes from Sequoia sempervirens, assembly GCA_007258455.2. Lineage (NCBI taxonomy): Eukaryota > Viridiplantae > Streptophyta > Pinopsida > Cupressales > Cupressaceae > Sequoia > Sequoia sempervirens. Next base: position 466,133,054 of record VDFB02058242.1, on the reverse strand, counting down.
ATCTAGCTATAGGCTTTTCCCCACACAATCCAATGTCATCTATCTTATTGTCATCACTTCTGCTTCTTTTGCTTCTGCTTCTTTTGCATAGCTCATCATTCACCTCTATGGCATGTTATTCGCCCACTTCATCTTTGATGATTTGGATAACTATCCCATCCCTGAGCTTTATATAGTCACTATCCTCCAATCCAATCCAACAGGTCTATCTTGTTCCGTCGTGTCAGTTCTATCATTTTAACCCCTTATCTAGGGTTATCTCATCATCTTTCATCCGTCACTTGTCTGTGGCCTTTTATCGAACTACGTTGCCCCTGCGCTTTCACGTAGGCAAGGTCGATCATTTGATCCGCCCCCGGGGTTCCATCCATCCTCGATCTATATTGTCCATTTTTCTCTTGTTCTCCATCCTATCTTGGTCCTCCATCGAAATCTCCATCATGGTCAATCGTCAACCTTTTATCGAACTACGAGGGCTCTGCGCTTCCACGTAGGCAAGGCTAATCTTTGATCGGCCCCCGAGCCCCTAGGTCTTTAGGTCGTGTCAGTCTTGTGTCATGTCTCTCGTGTCGCTTCGTCAAGCTATGCCCTTATCTAGCTTGTTCTTAACAAACAAGACCCACTTGTATCAGAAAATCCAATCAGTTTCGAACATCCCACGTCATATCGATCTTTTCGCTTATTATCCATCATCGGTCTCAACAGGATACATCCTTCCTAACAGACCTCGTCAATCCATCCATCCCCTGATCCTATGGCAAAGGACATTTGAAATTAATTGTGATCTTTTGATACTTTTGGATTTTGTTTATCATTTGAGCTCCCTATCATCACTTCTCAAAACTGCCATAATCCATCATATTATGGTGCATTTTGATTGGTCAACATAGGGGCATATCTTGATCTTTTTATGTCTATTTTTGTCTTCTTGGTTGTCCCACATAGTACCCACCAAGATCCCTGAGGTCTTGTGTTATGCTGGGGCATCCTTTTGTGCTTGTGGTTATCTCAATACCTGGCCCGACCAAGGTCTTTGTGACTTTGGGGTGTTGGGATAGCCTTCTTGTCTGTTGTGTTTGTTTTATGCATTAGACACTAATCCGCCTTGGTTCTTCATACCCTGGCGTTTTGTGTCTTATGCTATAGCAAAAATCAGTGCTCCAAAGATGGCAAATTGCATTAGGACTGCATTTCATTCTCCATTCCATCATCTTGCATATATCCCCCATCCTCTTATATATCACAATCCCCCATTCATTCATCCTTCATCCTTATCTCACATCTCTATCCCATCACCATCCATTCCCTTTAGCCTGAATCGCCTAATCAAATCCTTGGTCTTGTCCCCAGTCTCAACCCATCATCATCATCATCCATTAGTATCATTCCCTATCCCTATGGTGTTGTTTTGGGATATATCCTTCCCTCATCAACAACACTTTCATCGTCATCATCGGGAGTTATTCTTCCCTATCCTTTCGTGGTATTTTAGGATGTATCCTTCCCTCATCAATACCACTCAGTGGGATGTATCCTTCCCTATCCTCGTGGTGTTTTGGGATGTATCCTTCCCTCATCAATACCACTCAGTGGGATGTATCCTTCCCTATCCTCGTGTTGTTTCGGGATCCTTCATTCCCTCATTAACAACACTCCATCCATCATCAACCCATTTTGTCTTCTATCTTAACTGGGGCAACATCACCTTTTGAAATCCATTTGTGCTTCATCATCTTCATTTTGCATCATCTTCCTCATCTCCTTCATCACTCTCCCTTTGCATCATCTCATCCATTTCGAGAGCACACTTGTGTTCTCCTGAACCCGCATGTCCTCTCGAGGGGGCATCCTTCATCCTTAATTTTCATCATTTTCTTTTTCCCTTCCTAGTCACTCCTTTGGATGACTGGGGCATCTTTTCCAATCTAACCATCTTCTTCTGGGCTCTATGTTTTAATATTCTTTGAAATGGTGCTACTTCGTAACACCATCTCAAAGAGGGGCAAAATGTAGACATCCAAATTTGGACATTTGATTTATCCAAATTTATCACTTTTCATCTAAAACATCCTTTTAGCCAGGTTAATTAAGTAATATTACTATTATTTAATTAATATCTTTAATTCTGCCAAATCCCTAAGGTATTTAATTAATGGTATGCGCCTCTATAATCCTGCTTTTCATGAATAAATTAAATAAATATTACATTTATTTAATTCCTCACATGTCATTTTCATCTAATCTAATCCATTTTCCTAATCTCTTCATTAAGGATGTTGCACATACCCCTAATCCTTGATTAGGATGTCACATCCTCAAACTGAAGTTGGCCTTTTAATCTAATTAGCCCCTAATTTATCTTCTAATTACTGATTAATTAATCTTAATCATTACTTTGGTCAACTCTTCCCATCCCCCAAGGAATTTTTAATTCCTTTTTATTCACCCTAGGCTCCTCTCTTCCCCATGTGAATTTTTAATTCACTTTTATTATTCCTAGAATCCCCTTTTCCCATGCACCTTCTAGAATATTTGACTTGTCACATCAAGTCACATGTGTCAAACTCCCACCTTTTGGGAGCATTGTCTTATCCACCAGATTCTTCCAATCATTGTGAATTTTTAATTCACTTTTATTCACCCAAGATTTTTCCCATCTCCCAATGTACTTGCAAGGTACTTATACTTCCTCCACCTCATGTACCCTCTTGACACCTCATCTCCATCTCATCCCCCCTTGGCCACTTCACCCTCCACATGTCAAGATGTGAGGGCTTGTGGGTTCTCAACCCACCATAGCCCTTCATCTTGGCCTTGTTGGATCAATCTTGACCCTTGAATTCTCTAGAGAATTCAAGATCCTCTATAAATACCCCCTCCTCAAGGGCATTTGAGGAGGACTTTTGATTTTGCAACTACATGCTGCCCATTTACTTCCTCCAACACTTAGTCAATTTGCAACTACATGCTGCCATTTTGTGCACTCACCCTATTTGCAATCACATCCACTTGCATTTTACATCCAAGCACATAATAGTGATCTTCAATAGAGCCATCAAGGAGCACACAACCAATCTTAAACAAGGGCCAATCAAAGGAGTATCAGCAACAAGGGGAAGGTAAACCATTTGTCTTGCATTATCTACTCTTCTCATTGTTTTATCACTCTCTTTCGGCTAATCTCGAGGTGTTCTTGATATTTTGTTTTTCATAGTTTTTAGTTGTTTTGCTCATTTAGAATAGCATAATATCAAGGGTATACAAAGTCTAATAGACCTTTTTTTCCCCTAATTCAATGTTATAAAATATATTTAATTGCATTATCACATTAATCTAGAAGACTTGCAAATTAAATCTAATCTTAATCGAGTGTTGTACTATGTTTTACACATTCAAATTGGACGTTGTGCCTTTCTAGGCTATGTGGACCTTATTTTAATGTTGTAAAGTGTGTTTAATTACACTTTCACATTGAATTGTGTCCTTAGCCCTAATTTCCATTTGAATCATCATTAATAGCCCCTATGGCCCCATATTATGCATCTTAAGGCTTATTTTGATTAAAGACCCAACTAAATCATCATATAAACCTGATTTCGTCACTCCTTGACAATCTAGTTGGCAAAAGAGCCCCTGTGGGACTAAGTCGCCAATCTGGGTGAATGAGTCCCATCCAAGTGGGACTAAGTCACCCAGCTTGGTGACTTATTCCCATTTGGGCTATTTCTGAGGTTTGAGCAGGAAAAATTGGGTTTTAAGTTTAATTGTCCTCCATATCGGCCTTGGGGATCAAATTAACGGGCATTTTAGGTGGACTTCCTATATAAACAAGATTTTAAACCCAAATTCATAACTAATTCATAATTCATTCATCACTTATCATCCATCTTAAGTGAAGCAAACTAGGGTTTTAGCATCTTAAGTCATCAAGATAGCTTTCTAAGGCATTCAAGGGAAAATTCTTCATCCATTGTTGCAAAAATTCAAGATCTATCATCATGGAAATTTTATAATTCCTTCATCTCATGTTCATGTTCCATCTTATTTCTTCATTTGGTTTAATTACCTAAAAGGGGTTTGACCAAGGCAAACCCCTATTCCCTAACATTCAACATTTCTCTTTCTTTCTTTGTATGTTTGTAGATTTAGGCACTTTGAAGGATTGGAAATTAAGAAGAATAGGTTACAAATTTTTTGAAGACATCTCCTTGTTGGCTAGGTTAAAATCTACACAAAAAGTCACTTTCAGGCTCAAATTTGGCAGTTTCAAAACCAAACACTTGGAGGAATGTTCAAAAAGTGTAGACCGAGAGCTTTCATTTCCACTTTTAGGTTTTCAAAAAATCCAAAGTGGACTAAGTCACCATAAATGGTGACTTTGTCCCACTGTACATATTTTCTAAAAATTTCTATAGATTCAGATACCCATTTGGTTGAAACGGGCTTCAGTGCAATTTTCCATATCTATGACTAAGTCACCCAGAATGGCATACGAGTCTCAATAGGTAAAAATTCTAGAATCAACAACATTTATAGTATTCATCCTAGTCTCTACAAGTTTCCAGGTGCACACTTCCAATTTCACAATTTTTTTTACTTTTGTTTACATTTCTAGGTCATTTAGTTTATGTTTGCATATCACATTGTGTTTTCAAACATTTCATGTTTTCCAAGTTTGCACTTGGTGGTGAACCATAATTTTCTATTATTATTTACCTATAACCTTCCTCTTAGATATATTTCAATCATCTTTTCATATTCTTGAGTGAATCATCAAAGTTTTTGGGATACCTCTCTCCTTTTAGGTGTAAAACCCTAGAGTGTAAGAGAGACCCCTATTCCAAAAATATTTGGTTCATTTGGAATCCCAATATCAAGCATGAATTTCCCCATAGCCACGTGCATTTATGTGAGTGCATACCAACCATGAGTATATGTCTCTCACCTTCTAGGACTTCTCACCCAACGAACAACCATGAGTTCCATTGCCTCAAAGTGAGTATGCATTTTTGGACAAACAACCTAGATCTGATCCACAACATCATTTCCAAAAATGTTTGAAGCTTGATATACCTTTTAACTTCTCTTCCTTCTATCTATTTCCATTGTGTGATCATGTATCTTGATTTGCTAGGAATCAATCACCTTGTGCGTGTCCTTTTTTGCTTATGTTGGTTTGACTTAGGATCTTGGATCCTGGGGGATTGACTGCCTCCTTCATCTTTGTTATCCTATACCATCTACATTGGTATGATTTGACTCCTCTTGAATTTCTACTTTAGTGTGAGTTTGAAGCAAGTTCATCCTCTCACTAAAGTGGGGGCTAAATGTAGTGTAGAAAAAAGTATTTCTTGCTTGATTTGGGAATAATTGATGATAAATTGGACTTAATGACACCTTATTCTAGTTTTTTGAGGTGTTTTACACATCTACATTAGGTCTTGGACCATTGCAAACTAAATAAAATGAATTTATTGATGTCTTGTAAAGGTGAACTGTAAAGTGTTGTGAATGAATTTCACACTTTTCTAGACTTTTATTAAGCATCTAAGTCTAATGGAACTATTTTTCCTATAATTCAATGTTATAAAATTTATTTAATTGCATTCTCACATTAATATAGAAGGCTTGTAAATTAAACCTAATTCTAATCTAGTGTTGTAATGTGTTTTACACATTCACATTGGATGTTGTGTCTTTCTAAGCTATGTGGTTCTCATTTTAATGTTGTAAAGTGTATTTAATCACACTTTCACTTTGAAATTTTTGTCCCTAGCCATAATTACCCTTTACATCATCATTAATAGGCCCCTATGACCCCGTATTGTGCATCCTGAGGTGTATTTTGATCAAAGACCCAATAAAATCAACATAAAAACTAAAATTCTTCACTCCTCGACATCTGAGCTGGAAAAAGAGCCCCTATGGGACTAAGTCACCCATCTGGGTGAATGAGTCCCATCTAGATGGTACTAAGTGGCCCAACTTGGTCACTTAGTCCTAGTTGGGCCATTTTTGAGGTTTGAGTAGGAAAATTTGGGTTTTAAGTTTAATTTTCCTCCATGTCAGCCTTGGGGATCAAATTAACAGGCATTTTAGGTGGATTTCCTATATAAACAAGATTTTGAACCCAAATTAATAACTAATTCATAATTCATTCATCACTTATCATCCATCTTAAGTGAATCAAACTAGGTTTTTAGCATCTTAAGTCATCAAGATAGCTTTCTAAAGCATTCAAGGGAAAATTCTTCATCCATTGTTGCAAAAATTCAAGATCTATCATCATGGAAATTTTATAATTCCTTCATATCATGTTCATGTTCCATCTTATTTCTTCATTTGGTTTAATTACCTAAAAGGGGTTTGACCAAGGAAAACCCCTATTTCATAACATTCAACATTTTTATCTCTTTCCTTGTGTGTTTGTAGATTTAGGTACCTTGAAGGCTTGGAGATCATTGAAGAATAGATTTAAAACTTGTTGAAGTCATATCCCTATTGGAAAGGTCAAAATCTACACAAAAAGTCACTTACAACCTCAAAAATCAAGGTTTTAGAATCAGACACCTCGAGGAATAGAAAGAGTAAACCAAGAGATTCTAACTCCACTTTTAGATTTTCAGAAAAGCCAAAGTGGAATAAGTCACCATCAATGGTGACTTAGTCCCACTATCCATTTTTTTCAAAAAAAATTATAGATCTAGATACCCATTTGGCTGAAATGAGCCTTAGCATAGTTTTCCAAATTTGGGACTAAATCACCCAGAATGGCGTAATTGTCCCAATAGGTCAAAGTTTCAGAATCAATAGCATTTCCAGTCCTCATCCCAACCTCTACAAGTTTCCAGGTGCACACTTTCTGTTTCACAAATGTCTATTTTTTTTTTTGCATTCTAGGTCATTTATCATATGCTTGCATATCACAGCATGCTTTCAAAAATTTTGCATTTCCTTAGTTTTGCATGAGTATTCAATTTTATCAGTTCTTCGCATTTAGGTCATTCTCCTTTGATATATTTCAATCATATTTGCATTATTCTTGAGTGAGCCATCAAGGTTTTTGGGATTCCTCTCTCCTTTTAGGTGCAAAACCCTAGAAGTGTAAGAGAGCCTCCTATTCCAAAATCTATGGTTCATTTTGGTGAACATACTTTATGAATACCTTCTTTTCTGATTTGGAGTCCATCATTATCCTAGAATTATCTTGCATTGCATTACATTTTTTATTAGTTAAGTTGAATTCTAGGGTTTCAAATTTTGCATTAGTGAAAGTGCATATAGGTTGCATTTTTGCATCTCAAATCATTAAAATTTTCTAAAATTCTGCATTTTCATCTTAGGTCTACATCAAATAGCACAAAAAACATAAAAATCAATAATAAAAAAATTGAAAATTCTAAAAAAATCCCCATTGGGACTCATTCGCCACCTTGGGCAACTTAGTCCCTTTGCACCCCTAAAACTATCATTTACAACACTGAAAACCCTATTTTTAAGCTTTTGTTTGTTGCCATTAACTAACTATATTAGTTGAATGATTTTTTGTTACATGCATTTCATTAGATCTAGCTTAAATTAGCTCATTTCATGCATTGCTCAAATTCAATTTTGCATCTACAACATTTCATTTTTAGATTATTGCATCGTATAACTAGAAAATTATCTTGCTTGAAAATTGAAAATTGCATTTCATTTTACATCCTTACATTTCATTTCAAGTTTGCATAAATTACTTTTTCCAAATTTTAGTTTCAATCTTCTCCAAGTTTTCAAATAACAAGTTAGTTAATAAGCATGTTAGTCATTCATTCAATGCATTCCCTAGTTATGAGAATCTCTTAGTGCAAGAAAGTGAAAATGGTAATACTTGCCTTAAACTTACACCCCCTTCTATCTCTCCTATTTGTGTGGATGATGTGATAGAAGAGCATACAAACATAGATAACCATGATAATCATATTTTTTCTTCTCTTGATACCTCTTAGATTTTAATGATGAAGGTATATTGGCAAAATAAGATACAATCATTGAGAATCATGAGGATCTTGTTTGTCATTCTCCTCATCCCCTTTGGGAAGATATTTTAGCACAAGAAAATGAAATCATAGAAACATTCCTAAATATCACCTTACCTAATTTCCATTCTCCTTTGGCTTGTGAGAGTGATTTTGAGGAAGATTATATTATAAATGATGAGGATATGGTGGTCTCTAACAACACTCTTTATGATCCTTCCCCTACCTCTCCCATTTTGGAATACATTAGGGAACAAAGGAATGAAGTAAATGATAATCATACTTGTTCTTCTCCTAGTATCTCCCCAAGTTGTAAGGAAGATGCTTTGATTTTAGAAAAAACAACCAATGAGAGTCATGAGAATCTTAGTTGTCCCCTTTCACCTAAGGAAACCCTTATTGAGCAAGATAATTCAACCATTGATCATTCCCCTACTTGTTATGAAGTCATTTTAAAAGAACCAATCCATGAATATCAAGAACATTTGATTTGTAGTTCTCCTAAAAACTCTCCTCCTAGGGAGAATATCATGGTGCTATAAAATGGCAACAATTGTAATGTGTCTTTGTTAGATAATGATAAAAAGGTGATTCTATATTTCCCTTTATTAGAGATATATCAAACCAAGACCGCTGAAGTTATGAATGTGCGAGTGTCTGTTAGATCCCCCTTGATTAATGGTCCTCCTACATACCTCGTCAAACATTCTAAGAATCCTCTAATTCTTTACCCACCATCACACAAACCTCAAAATCAAAACAAACCCAAATTCATCCTCTACCCACCTAAGAATAATGTGTTGCAGTAGTTGAGTCATAATACCATTACTCATACATATAACACTAGAAACAATCTACAATCTAGTCAACCAACCTCGATACCCTTACATTTTCCTAATCCTTTCCTACCTAACCTTATCTTACCAGGTCCTCCTTGTGGAAAGGAGTATGATCTTGTCGAGCAACTTAAGAATACTCCTACTAAGATATCATTATGGGACCTTATTCAAGCATCTCGCTATCACAACATGATTCAAGTAGCCTTACAACAAGTTCCTCTCCCTTGTAATGTGTATCCAAATGACATAGTAGCCATGATTCAACGAATAAATGCTAACATTATTTTCCACCAAAGCAAACTCCCCCCTTTGGAAGTGCAAAAATAAAATGAAGCTTTCATATAATATCTCAATACAAAAGAAAAGAGATAAAGTGAACCCTTGTTGACAATGGCTCAGGGGTTAATGTGTGTAGTGTGACCCTTTTGGATAGGATTGTCATTGATAAATCAAACATTCAACTACCTCTTTATCTATTAGTGGATTTGATAGTGTAGGAAAGAAACTGCTTGGTGTGATCACTTTTCCTATTACAGTTGGAATGGCCACATTACAAACACCAATCCATGTTATGCCGCATGATATTTCATATAATCTTATTTTAGGTAGGCCATGGATTCATCCAATGAATGGGGTGCCTTCCACTCTTCATTGTAAAATGAAGTACATCTACAATGAAAAAGTGTACATACTTGAAGTCAACCCTGAACCAAATAGTTACTTGAACATTGAGAAAAAAAACATAATCATTTAAACACATTGACATCAACTATGCAAGTCAAACCCATGCAATAGAAAAACAAAGAAAAAAAAATCAAAGAAGTCACAAAGCTATTAGAATACGATTGGGGTTCCTTAGATTTTGAACATACATTCATGGGTGGGTACAAGATCATAAACAAGGACTCTAACAAGGGAAACGAAAAAGTAGTCATGTCAACACAAAACTCGGAAGACCCTTCAAAAGAATCCACCTCAACCCCTTTAGAACAAAAGACAAAAAATTACACAAAAAACTTTGATGAACTTAATCACAAAAAACCATCCAATCCAAGAGCAATGAAAAAGCTTAATGGAAAACGTTATGAACTTATAAAACAACTTGGATATAGTGTAAAAGGATGTGGTGCTAGAGAACAAGGTATGTGCAACCCTATAGATCCTAACACACAAGAAATGACCCATGGTCTTGGTTATTTTCCTTTGATAGAAATAAACAAACCTTCACTCAATATCAACACTATCACCAAAGATTCCTCTAAGCTAAATTTAGTAGCAAAGCATCCTGAACTAATAGACACTAGTGGTCTTGATTGTTCCCCTTTTCTTGGAATGAAACCAACAAATAAATCCTTGCTTAATGTAAATGTCATCTCCCAAAACACTAATGATTTGAGTTCATTAGATTTTACACCCTCTTGTAAAGGAGATAATGAAATCTTGCAATCTAAATATTCTTGCATAGATATGGCATCTTGTAATAAGCAAGAGCAATCTTTATCACATAATAAAGGAAGATATACCATTGATCAAGAGGGTATCTTGTTGAGACTCCTACAAGATCACTTTATATCCCTTCCTCCAAGAACTTGAAAGAAATTATATTACAAAAATTCATTTTGCACATATCATAGAGTTCATGGTCATTCTACTAATGCATGTAAGGCTTTGAGTAGTAAAATTCAACATCTTAAGGAGTTTGGTGCTATTCCTTATGTGGGGGCACCTAGTTCCTCTAATCGATATTGCTTTTCACTCTAGCATGCATCTTATAAATTATTTCAGCTCACCCTTGTCCTACACTAAGTGGGGGCAAGGGGTTAGGTAGCCTTGTCCTCGTATGTCACTTTTCGGTGTCTCTTTTGTCCAATCGTTAACCTTTCATGACCATGTAAGAGCAATCTTGGAATGTGGATGACATGCCTTAAGTTGGCTCGCATGTGATATACTATCTTCATGATGTAGCTTATAGGAAACATATGACTTGGCATAGGGATTTCCGAGTAAGCTCTCATGTCTCCTTCTTCTACTTTAAAGCAATTGCTCATAGTAATGGAGTTAGCAACTACTTTAAAGTGGGGGCATACATTGACACTCGTATTTCATTGATTTCTTCCTTCTTGTGATGTGTGTTTTTCTTGATGGAGTCATCGGGCTTGATTCCCTCCAAGAGCGCAATACATCTTTAAAACATCCTCTCTTGGAAACATTAGGCACAATGTTTCCTAAGATGAGACCTTGTACGAACTAAGAAAAATCCCTTTGAACATTCTTTGCGCTATTTTTGTCTATGAGTTTTAAGCATATGATGTTTTGCTTGCCTCATAGAGCTCAAAGATCATTTTTGTGTGGCACCTTATTAAAGTTGTCAGGAGGTATAAATTTGGTATGGTTTGAGTGGGAGGCCCATTTTGAGGCATGACTTTCCTCATAGGCACTTGTGTGTGTGTGAGTGCATACTAGCCATGAGTGTATGTTTCTCACCTTTTAGGACTTCTCACCTAGCAGACAACCAAGAGTTTTGTCGCATCAGAGTGAGTATGCATTTTTGGAAAAACATCATAGATTTGATCCACATCATGTTGGAAAAATGATTGAAGCTTGATCCACCTCTTTCTACTCCTTTATACTTCTCTTCCTTTTAGTCATTTCCATTGCATGGTTGTGTATCTTGTTTTGCTAGAAACCACTCACCTTGTGCATGTCCTTTTGTGCTCATTTCAGTTTGACTGAGGATCTTGGATCCTAGGGGCTTGACCACCTCCTTCATCTTAGTTATCCTAGACCATCCACATTAGTACAATTGGATCCCTCTTGAATGTCTACTTTAGTGTGAGTTTGAAGCAAGTTCATCCTCTCACTAAAGTCGGGGCTAAATGTAGCATAGAAAAAAGTATTTCTTGCTTGATTTGGGAATAATTAATGAAAAATTGGACTTAATGATGCCTCAATTTAGTGTTGTGAGGTGTTTTACACATCCACATTAGGTCTTGGACCCTTGCAAACTGAATAAAATGCATTTATCGATGTCTTGTAAAGGTGTTGTAAATAACTTTCACACTTTTCTATACTTTTATTAAGCATTTAAGTCGAATAGACCTAGTTTTCCCCTAATTCAATGTTATAAAATATATTTAATTGCATTATCACATTAATCTATAAGGCTTATAAATTAAATATAATCTTAATCTAGTGTTGTAATGTGTTTTACACATTCACATTGGATGTTGTGCCTTTCTAGGCTATGTGGACCTCATTTTAATATTGTAAAGTGTATTTAATTACAATTTCACATTGAAATTTGTGTCCTTATCCCTAATTTCCCTTTACATCATCATTAATAGGCCCCTATGGCCCCATATTGTGCATCCTGAGGTTTATTTTGATCAAAGACCTAACTAAATCATCATATAAACCTAATTTATTTACTCCCCAACAATCTAGTTGGAAAAAGAGCCCCTGTGGGACTAATTTTCCCATCTGAGTGAATGAGTCCCATCCAAGTGGGACTAAGTCACCTAGCATGGTGACTTAGTCCCATTTGGGCTATTTTTGAGGTTTTAGTGGGAAAATTTGGGTTTTAAGTTTAATTGTCCTCCATATCATCCTTGGGGATCAAATTAATAAGAATTTTAGGTGGATTTACTATATAAAGAAGATTTTAAACCCTAATTCATAATTCATTCATCATTCATCATATTTCCCAAGTCAAGCAAGCTAGGGTTTTAGCATTTTAAGTCATCAAGCTAGCTTTCTAAGGCATTCAAGGGTAGATTATTCATCCATTGTTGCAGAAATTCAAGATCAATCATCATGGAAAGTTTCTAATTCCATTATTTTATGTTCATGCTTCATCTTATTTCTTCATTTGGTTTAATTACCTAAAAGGGGTTTGACCAAGGCAAACCTATAATCCCTAACATTCAACATTTCTCTTTCATTCTTTGTGTTTGCATATTTAGGCACTTTGAAGGATTGGAAATAATTAAATAATAGGTTGAAAAGTTTTTGAAGACATATCCTTGTTGGCTAGGTTAAAATCTACACAAAAAGTCACTTTTAGGCCCAAATTTGGCAGATTTAGAAGCAGACATCTGGAGGAACAGAAAGTGCAAATTGAGAGCTTTCATTTCCAGTTTCAGGTTTTCAAAAAATCCAGAGTGGAATAAGTCACCATTAATGGTGAATTAGTCCCACTATACATGTTTATCAGAAATTTCTATAGATTCAGATACCCATTTGACTAAAACAAGCTCCAGTGCAGTTTTCCAAATCTATGACTAAGTCGCCCAAAATGGCATATAAGTCCTCGTAGGCCAAAATTCTAGAATAAACAACATTTTCAATATTCATCCTAGTCTCTACAAGTTTCCAAGTGCACACTTCTAGTTTCATAAATTTTTGTTTACTTTTGTTTACATTTCTAGGTCATTTAGTTTATGTTTACATATAACATTGTGTTTTCAAACATTTCATGTTTTCCAAGTTTTCACTTGGTGGTGAACCCTCATTTGTTGTTATTATTTCCATAGAACCTTCCTCTTAGATAGATTTCAATCATCCTTGCATATTCTTGAGTGAACACCATCAAGGTTTTTGGGATACCTCTCTCCTTTAGGTGTAAAACCCTAGAAGTGTAAGAGTCCCCCATTCCAAAAATCTTTGGTTCACCTTCTCTGTGCTATTATGCTAGGATGGGGTGGATGGTATAGTGTGGACTCAGTTATGAGATGGAGTGGGATTATCATATGAAGAGGGATGGATGTTTTGATCATGAGGGGAAGAGGATCATTATACGAGGTGAAAGGTGTACTTTGAGACCGCATTTCAAGAGCGATCATATAATGGAGTGGAAGAGGTACTTTTATCTAGACACAAAAGGATGTCATTATATGAAGTGGGGGAGAGGGGATTTTGAGAGGGGGGATGAAGGGATATATTTCTCTTGAGATGGAAAGATATCATTATATGAGATGGAAGGGATATGTTATTCTTGATTGGAAATGGGATCATGAGATGGAAGGGGATCATATGATGGAGAAGGATTTCCTTGATCTTTATATGGAGGGGAATCTATGTTAGCATGATTTGGATTAGGATGTTGACATACTTCATTTGATATGAATGGTGTCATAAGGGAGGAAGGTTTTATAGACTCGTCAACTTAGATAGATGGATTGATAGGGGATTCATTTAAGATTTAGGGTATTAGGGTTTATCTTGATGCGGGGGTGATGAAGGTGGATGCATGATATGAGAAGATTGCACCACTATTTTTTCATGGGGAAATAACGACGTTTTCAATATAGTCCTTAAAGGAGGTTAATATGAGAGAAATGGGGTGACTTTGGTTGGTAATAGTGGGGTGATGTGGATTTTAAGGATGTAGGATATGAAAGTGGAATAAGAGGTGGAAGCTTCCCTAGATTGCTAAATTGAGGATGAGGATGAGAAACTTGAAAAGTATTTGGAGGGGAATATTGGCCAAAGGTTTGGTTTCTATTCTTAAGGAAATGAGTTGTTTGAAAAAATGCCTCAAAGAAATGTGGTCTCATGGTGATAGAATACCATTCTAGATGAGACCGCATTTCTTCTAGGAATTTTTTCAAAAAACTCACTACCTTTTCTATGCTATTGCTTACTATTGTGCTTTGATAGATTTTTTCCAAGCATCCATAGTTTGTTGGAAAGAACCTATTTTAGGATTTTGGCCATACTAGCAAGGAAGTGAATTGTTTGATAAAATTCTTTGGTAGACATGTATGGAAAATGTGGTAGCATAGATAAGGCGATGATTTGTTTGAAAAAATTCCTCAACTAAATTGGGTCTCATGGTGATGGACATCACCATGAGACCACATTTCTTTGAGGCATTTTTTCAAACAACTCATTGCATTGTCTATGCTATTGCTTTTTATTATGCTTTGATAGATTTTTTCCAAGCATCCATAGCATAGAAAAGGAAGTGAATTGTTTGAAAAAATGCCTCAATAAAATGTGGTCTCATGGAATGCCATGACAAGAAAATTCAATTGGAAGTTTCTCCTAGTTATTAGTTATGCTATGTGAAGTGATTGCATCACTGCTTATGTTGAATTTCTAAAAATTATATTTTAATTGAAATTTTGTCATCTATCAACATCCAGTTGTTAGTTATGCAATGTGAAGTAATTATTTGAGTTTGAAATATTTGTTAAACTTTTTATTCTATTACTTGAGTGAAGGTTTGAACTCCATTGCCATTAGGAGGTGATACCGTGAAACCTCCAATATTAACCTATTCAACATCCAAAATCAGATATTAGAACACCATTCATATAAAAATGAGATTCACATATAATATTTATAGTTTTTTACTAGTTACATACCTTCGCAGTAGTTGCAGTGGAGTAACAAATAGGTGGAGGGCCAATGGAAACAATATCAAAACTATGACCTTGAAATTTTATTACAATCATTAAACTAAATTAGTTAATACTGCATTTCAAAAATTAAATTTAATAAATTAAATTCAATGAACATGATGACATTTACCTGAGTATCGAGGTTGAAATCCTCATTCAAGATGACATCTGCCATCGCCAACTAATTAGTTGTAGACGTATCCTATGCACTAGCCTCTTGACTATTTGTGGGGTCATATGTACAGGTTGACCCACAAACCTAACAAGTATGGGGTGGAACCCTACCCCTCAAACTCTCCCTTGTTGATGTTGTACTGTAGGACTTGCAAGCTGGATGATACTCTAGGTCAATGAACTAATAGACTATAGAGTGTCCACCTCAACACTCTCCTTCATGATAGAAGGGATAGCAATGTGCTTATAAGTTAGTCTAGCAAGTGCTCATCTCACTTGCCACTAAGGATCGATACATGCACCTAATCTATCCTTTTCCAACCCACCACCTCTCCCTTAAAATTTTCACATATCAAAATAGTTGGGAATTTTGTTGAGGACGAACTCACCTTAGAGTTTCCTCAAGAAATATTGGGGGACCTCGTTATTTTTTGCATGGAGGATGGTCAAAAACCATCCACCACCTCTTCTAAAAAATTTCCTTTATCCCTTTATGGTTACACCAATGGATAGGAAACATCCTGCTTATAAGATCAAGATCTTGATTTCTACGTGGGTTAGTGAATAGTGAACACAAGTCATATTTTATAATTTTATAATTTTTTACTTGTTTGTATGATAGTTTATTTGCATAAAAAATCTCTACACTCCCACCTCTTATTTTACCAACCACTTAATTTATTGCTAATTGCATCTACATGTGTTAACATAGCTTGAAGTGAATTTGCAAGTGTAGTTATTTTCGAGGTTGAACTTACAAGATCGATCAACCTTGAAATTAACCCCTCAATTTGTTTTTTGTTGTTTTCAATTTTCCCAATTAAATTTAGTTAAGTTCAAAGAGGATGTTGAGGAATTGTTGGAGGAATTTGTTGTTGTGGTTGTTCATCAGGATTTTGTTGGTGTGCATGTTCATGAGGAGGAGAATCATGTGGATTTTCAGCTCCTAATAATTAAAGAAATTAGCATAAAAAAACATATTAAATCTACTTATTTAACAACAAATTCACAAAAAATAATAATAAAAGCTTACTCCTTGGAGCTGCTCGCCAATGTGGTGGAATTCTTGTGAAGAAATAGCAACGATTCGATGAATAAAATTGATGAATTTTAGGTTTCCACAACACAAGCACACATTGGAAGGGTTTGTAGGCCACAAATAAAGAAATTTGACAGTCTAAAATGACATGGATTTGGTTTTTTTTCTTATAAGACCCATAATGTACTCAAGTTATAACACGAGAGCGTTATGGGCTTGGTGTGACTAAGCCTTAGGCTTGGTCACACCAAACCATAATGTGAGTGTATTATAATGTGTTCATGTTATGGCTTTTCAATTTTTTTTTAAAAAGTTGTCATCTTTTTGGTCCCCCAAATTTTTGCACCCACTCGCTAAGAGAGAATCCAATGAGACTTCCAACACCCCTTCAAAAGAGGGAAAATATAATAAGAAGAATCCCACATGTGCCTTTTTCAAGGGGATAGGGCATAGTGAATAGGTATGCTTTAAGAAGGAGATTCATGAGTTGAAACAACTTGTCAAGGATCACAATATTTCATTTTGTTTTTCATCTAGTTCACATTCTTCTATTGCACATGAGGAGTTACCACCTAAAAAGGAAAAGGGAACTACCTCTAGAGATTATAGAGGCAAGGTTCAATCATTGATTACTACATTTTTTGATAGACAGGAAGGATGGATTATTGATTCAGGAGCACCAATGCACATTATTAGGTATTTTGATCATATTGTTTTAGGGACAGTTAGAGCACCTGAGTATGATAGAATGTTGACTGCCAATGTTTCCATGGTTCATGTAGCTAGTATGTGTGATATTGATTTGGGTTCAAATCATATCCAAGATGTAGCTTACATTCCTAAGATGGAACATAACCTTCTTTTAGTTTATTAGATTACATAGGGAGGCAATACAGTTGAATTCACACCTAAGTTAGTTCTCATTCAGAATGATCTTGGAAAGCTCATTGTTGTGGGGTTGGTTGATCATTAGTTAAGGGTGTATACCTTCTCTCATTTCTATAATGATTATTCAATCCTTATATTCTTGAGTCGTTTAATTCTAGGGTGGGTAGTAATTCACATGATGGCAATGGTGGTTGGTTGAATTTATCTCTTCTTTGTGTGGCTCTGTCATCATCTCATTCAGTCCAACAAGACATATTCAATTTTCCAAAATTGGGATTACAGGATGGCTTTGTTTCAGGTATTGCAGACTTGGCTACTTTTACAGGTTTGGAGGACATTCTTGAGGGGATATCTCTCCTCTATGTAGATTCTACTTTGGAGGGTTTTCTTGAGTCTCCACATTCCATTGTTTCAACCTTGATTGGGGACCTTGATTTTGGTGAGACATCCTTGGAGGCACTTGATTGCTTTTAAAAGATTTCATATATGAGGTTTCTTCCCTTTCATTTCATCATGGATTTTTTTCTTTAGCATCTACCATTGGATTTGTTTCTTCCTAGAGAGAGACATGTGGTTTGTCATCATTGGACTCTCTTTTGGCTCCAGACTTCTTTTAGTGGTTTTGAGGACACCATTCAAGGGGGAAATCTAGTCTCCATCTATTCCTTCAATGGAGGATCATTAAATTGTGCTCTTGTGATGGACGTAGTTCTAGGGGGGTATTGATGTTGAGACCTCCATCATCACTTCCATTACTTGTACATTATTAGCATTAGATTTTGCATTATATCTCTTTTTTGGGGAGGAGTTTTGTCCCATGAGGTTTTCTCCTTTTCTCCATTTGTAAGAGATTGCATTTTAATTTGTACATGGGTACATAACATGGCCTCGTAGTCAGAACCCATATTGCATTTGCATCATTTGTATAATAACTACACTCCCATGTTGCACTTATGGGGGGTGTTCATGTGAATGGAGTTATTTCCTAACTAGTTCCTAGTGAGGACCTATTCACATCATTAATAAGTTTACTTAGGAGTTAGTTTCCTAGGTGGCATTCTAGAAACTAGTATTTAATGAGGCCATATCTCATTAATTATTATGTAGTTATCTAAGCATTTAACATCTCTCTCATGCATTTATAATTATGCATTAGGCATTTAATGATTGCAGCTAAGGTTGTTATCCAACCTTCTCTCACCTTGCCTATACAAAGAAGGATCTTGTACATTTGTAAATCATCTCATGAGTTCTATCTCAATGAATTCTAAGATCATCATTTGATCATATTGTCTTCTTTCTCATAGTGCACTACTTTCTTGTTCATGTGGAT
This sequence comes from Sequoia sempervirens, assembly GCA_007258455.2. Classification (NCBI taxonomy): domain Eukaryota; kingdom Viridiplantae; phylum Streptophyta; class Pinopsida; order Cupressales; family Cupressaceae; genus Sequoia; species Sequoia sempervirens. Next base: position 466,114,359 of record VDFB02058242.1, on the reverse strand, counting down.
GGTATTCTTCTTAATTGATCCATTGAAGACTGTAGCTTCAAGTGAGTTATTGTGGATTCATTTTTCCAACATAATTGATCTTCACCATGCCAAAATTGATGTGTTTCATCCTTTTGTTCCATATTCAACACTCTTTTTACTGAGCCAATAAGTAGATTTTTTCAATAGCCTCCTTTAGATGATATAAATTGCCATTTTTCCTTGTACCTTCAACAAATAGTCTTCTGAACTCTGCCTTCCTGATCTAAAAATCATTAGTATGAAAAGTAAAATTGTATTCTTTGCTACACATCTGACTGACACTAGGAAGAATATTATTTAGACCTTTGACATAGATGACATATTCAACTCTATTATTTTCATCAATTGTTATAGCACCTTTTCCATAGATTTGAGCTAACTAATCACCACCAAACTTAGTTTAGATCCACCATTAATCTTCTTAAGACCGATGAACCTTCTCTAGTCACCAATCATGTGGTTAGACCAACCATTGTCAATCATCCAAGCATTTTCTTCCTCCTTTGCATGAAAGTCAATTCATAGAGCCATTTGTCTTTCATTAACCTTATTAGCCTACAAAGTACCGAACCTCTTACATTCTCCAACACTGCTCTTTTTATTTCCATATTTCAAGGCCATGAATAGGGATTCATAATTTGAATCATTATCATCATCTTCTGAGGAACAACTATTTTCCTTTTGAATAAAGACCTCTTTTAACCTTATCTCTTTTGCTACTATTATCTAGTTCTTTATAAGGAAATTTAGATACAAAATTACCAATCCTTCCATAGTCAAACCACTTGAAATATAACTTACCTTTGTATTTTTATGTTCTTGTTGATGGTCCAAGTGGCACAGTAACAGTTAAACAGAATACTGCTACTCTGTTTCTCCTGAAAGAGAAAGACAACACATGGATGTCTTAGCTCCCAAAGTCTTTGTAGTTGGTTCTCAACTATGCTGATTTTACTCAATGATTGATGTGAACTATAATGTTCAAGGGGCCTGCTGGTGTTGACCACCTAGATTATTCTAAGATCCAACACAAATTTAAACCTACTCTAATTGGGGTTTTAAAGAAACAACAAAAGATAGATCAAGGCTTTGATACTAAAAAGAATCATAATTCATCTACCTTAACCAGACTTTTTACCCTTTAATGAATTGTAAACTAAAATTGAGGAACAAAATTAACTTGTGATTAACACACAGTTGCATTCATCCGCAATGCCGATTTCAATAACAGATTGCTAGTTACCATCTTAAATAAAATTCCAAAATAACATTCCATTCCTTGAAGGCTCCACAAATCAAATTATTAACTTAAAACAAACACCATTCTGAAACACAATCTGAAGTAGATTAAAATCTGATTGCTTCTACTATTAGTGAAACAGATAACCAATATTTACAAAGCTAGCACAATCACCAGTGTACAGAGAATCTATGACTCTAGATTGTTTCCATCTACACTAAGAGAACTTGGAAAATACATTACAACCTATGTTGAACCTAACTTCTAACTAAGAAGACAAAGGAAGCTCCCATTACAAAGAATCAGGATGCAACTCTATCTTCTCTAACTAACTTTTCCTTCTAATTTCTAACTCTTAACTTGCAACTGTAGGTTCTAACTCTATGCCTTTTATTTTCTCTACCGGTTCTAAACTTTACAAAGAGGCAAGGATTCCATTTATAAAAAGTCTACCAAAAGGAATGTGTTGTCCCCTGTATTAGGGTTTACAAAATATTTGCCCTCAGGAGGGTCGGCCCTTAGATCTTTTTTTTTGAAGAGAGTCAATGTTGCATTCAATGTGAAGCCCTGTTGTCCATGTTGTTGAAAGATTGTTCTGGAGATAGATCTTAGACCTTTTGCAACTACAGCATTTACTTCAGGCCTTCGTGTCCATCTTTGAAATCCATCAAGGTTTCCTTGAATGCCTCAAAATATCACCATTAATACTAATATACCTTCGTCAGTGGTCACTCCAACTGTCCCTGTGAGTCATGGTTACTCCCTCCTTTCAGCCTCCTTCATGTTCTAGACCCCTCTTGCATGTTGACCACTCCCTGGAAGCATCATTGTTCTCGAGTCGATCCATCACCTCCTGATCTCATAATGAACCCATCTCGCTTGCATTCAGTTGGTCTTCCTTCACAGGAATAGTCAATCGGTCAAACTATCGATGGTCAGTCCTCTTAGCTTCTCCTGGTTGGTTAGACATACGCCACTCCAGATTATCAGGTAGTCAAAGGTGGTCCACATTGAATTGCATGTCGGTGAGACACTCATCATGTCTCCCTCATGCGATTATATCGCTTCTTGCAACTTTCAACGTAGCATAAGGCAGTCGGCAAGACCTTTCGGCGAGCTGTAGAAGTCATATCGAGCTCACAAAGACCATCGGCAAGACAATCGCTAGTCAATGGGACATCTCGGCGAACCTCAGGATCCTTTGGCGATCTCATTTTTCATGTCAAGGAGACTTCTTTGTTTTGGGAAGACCTTACCCCGAACTCAGTCCATTACACCAAAGCGAGAAATCATGTTGGTGAGACTATCGCTTGTCGATGTGACCTCATAGCAAAGCCCCTTCATTCATTTGGAGTCTCCCCAACTTCTTCTTGTCCTCCTCGAGCTTGAGCCTTTTTTTTTTGGCGTGACCCTCACAAGTCAGTGAGAGATTACAACGAGCCCCAAATCCTTCGGCGAACTCGTTCGGTCAGCAAGATTATCGGCCCTCGGGGAGACATCATAGCGAACTTAGATCCTTCAACAAAAGCTTATGCCGATATCACCCTTTGTGTCACTGGGACTCTAGCACATCGACCAGACTTCATGTTGAAGGTGAACCACTCTCCCCGAAGGCAAACCCTCTTTGACGTAACTTCCTTCATTCGGCCAGACATTATACCAAAACCACAACCTTTTGTCAGCCCATGTTGTCGCCAAGACCTCCCTATAGTCACACTGATATGCATTCTTTGTTTCATGTGCATCACTGTAACACTCTCTTGTCAGGGAAACTTCTCATAGATGCCCTATGTCTCACCGAGAAACCTCCATAAGTTCACTTTTGTCATCATGATGATATCATTTTCTCAGCGATGAAGCAACCTGTCATTGTGACACCATGGGTCAACAAGACTGCTGGACCTCATAGCGATAAACCCCTTTTGTTCTTTATCAGCGAGACTCGATGCACTTGCCAAGACATCCCTCTGCCTCAAGAATTTATCACTGAAATATATCCTTATCAGTGGTCGGCAAGACTTAAGGCGCTCGGCAAGACCACACACCAAAGACACAACTCTTGTCGAAGTGTTTACCCATTCTACGGTAGTCAGTGAGACATGAAGAAGTCGCTGAGACTTCTCCTGGAAGAAAAATATCCTACCAATATGCATATCCCCTTGTCGTCAATCGGTGAGACATAAAGATCTCGCCGATACCTTTCTCTGAAGGAGACTTTAATGTCGATGGGAAACTCCTAGTCGTTGGGACTATGATTAATATCTTGTCAATAGATGCCTGCAGGTGAATCCCACTCGTCGTGACATCCCTGGGGTCTTGCCAATAGGCAACATAGATGCATATTTAACAAAATGCATTATGAGTCGGGGAGACCCAGATAATCTCATGCTGATAGGATCCATTATGTGAAGTATTCAAACTTGATGGAATTTATAATGCAACATGGCTAAATATGGGGGAAAATATGCTCTTGGTGGGACTTATCTAAAAAATTTGTGAGTATGAGCAACATGTAGAATCATTAGAAATTTGTAGTTCTAACACCACCTTTGGATTTCAAACAGACAGAGCCAAGCCACCAGTTGGTGAGACATGAGGAAAGTCTTGTCAACTCTTGCCTTAGAGAATTTTTATGACCAACTAGATTGAGGAATGCTTTCCAATTGAGCTCCCCTGACAAATATCACCATGTGTGTGATTTAATCCTATAAAAAAAAATCCCCATTAGCCCTCAGGAGAACATAAAATATATCATGATGAAAATACACCATTATCTACGATAATGTAACTCAATACTTAGTAGGAAGAGAACCAACTCAAGCTGAGACAGAACCAAAATTTGACAAAACAAGAAGACAAACCTAGGCAAAAAACTAGAAGAACCCCCCAAGAGCAAACCAAATAACCAAAGGCAACATAATTAAGAGAGAAGGGGGACCCATTTTGTTCCAAATCAAAATGGGGTGGTTATGCAAGGCATCATAAATGGCGACTCGGCTGGGAAAATGGTTTAACCATTTTCAAGATGTTGAAGGATTCAACTACCCAGAACTCTTGGTTTATGAACATCACAACTCCAATTGGTTCAGTTTTAACAAGCAAGGTTGAGTTAGAATCTCAAATGTAAGTCAACACTGGCTACCCTTGAATCATTGTGTGTGCTTGATTGTGCATCATCCTTTCATAAATTTTTCATCTTTTGAACAACAATGTGCAAGATTTGAACTACATGAGTTGATTTCCTTTTGTACAATGATATCCTAGGCATTGCTCCGCTGCCAGTCAGGCGTCCATAGCCCCAACGAAGATACTGTGTGGTCAAAAATAATATGCGTAAATGAATTGAAATAAAATACTATTTAAGCACACCAATAAGACATTATATCAAAACAGAGCGAAAGAAGTAAGTAAATGCAAACTCAATATTCTGCTTTGATTGTCGTCTTATCGTCCTCTATCTTTAGTGTTTTTGTCGATTCCAGCTTTTGTTCTTAGATTGTAGGCTAGGCTCAACAAACTGTCTTCCTAAAGAATGAGATTTAAATTTGATGCATGATGCAAGATTAAGCTATGATATGAAATAATACTAGAATGCTTGAAGTAAACATGATGCTAATGATAAATGAATGCTAAATGAATTAAATGCATGTACTCTAATTAATTGTCTATTACCAATGCTTGGATTCACACAGGTATTTATAGAGTTTTTTGAATGATTTTGATTGGCTGTCTTGATTAACGATTGTGATAATTTCTAGCAGATCGAATGGCTGAAGAAAGATGAAATTGAAGAGAAAATAGAAGAAAACTTGAAAACAAGATTTTTTTATTTTTATGAAAGAGGAAAAGATAAGAAGATAAGAAATCATCTTTCTTTAAAAAGATAAAAGAAAGATTTAAAAGCTGATAAATAATGAATTAAAAATTCAATTATTTATTTGTGGGTGACATTCAGCTTTTCTTAATTAAATAAAATATTTTAATTAAGCTTTTAAAGCAAAAGAAAGTTTGTGATAAGAAGAAAGCTTTAATCAGGATTTTTGAAAAAAAGCAAAAGATCTCATATTTAAATAAAATATTTAATTATGATATGAGAAGATTTTACAATCAAATAAAATATCTAATTGGGTTTTAGAAAGAAAGCATAAGATATTTAATTAAATAAGATTTATTTAATTAAATCACTTTTATGAAATTAATTAAATGAAATATTTAATTAATTAGAAGAAGAAATTAAAATAGGAGAAAAAATATATTTAAATTTAATTAAATCAAAAGATTTAATTTAAATTCAAACAATGATAATTAATTTAAATAAATAAAATGTATTTATTTAATTAATTAAGTGGACATATGAAAATAATTAAATAAAATAAATTTATTTAATTATGGAAGAAGAATAAGATGAATGAACAATATAATTAATTAAATTTAATCATATGTAGAAGACTTTAGAAAACTAATTAAATAATAAATATTTAATTAATTGCCAGGATTATAGACATGACTATTTTTATGCGTATACATTTTGCCCCTCTTTGAAGTGATGTGTGAAACGCATTGCTTCAAAGAAAAATAAAAATTTTGCCCCTGCTATGTTTCTGATTTTTGATGTCGATGATGCCCCCTCGGGAGGTAAATCATGAAAGATGAGGTTGATAGTGATAGGGGAACAGTGATTTAGCTCCCGATAGATGCTGATTATGATGGCCCAGTGAAAAAAATAATATGAAAGAAAGGAAAATGCCATTAACTCCCACCCTAAAAGACCCTTATAAGGTAAAAAAAGGGCAAAATGAAGTGTCATTTTCACCCTGCTGCTACAGTAAAAAGTGAGCTCTGATAGTGACTGGATGAGATGGAGATCCCGTTGCACAGACATAGATTCGAGTGAGCGCGCCGATACCAGAGACCAGCTGTGTATGGACCACTGGTGAGTGATTCCAACCATTTTTTATTGCAAATTGCACATTTTGAGTCAATTTTTCAAGTGTTTTAAATCGGATTTCAATTTTTTTCACACGTTTTAGCGCATATAGGAAAAGTTTTAGCGCATTCGACAAATTTTGTAGCGCATATAGGAATTTATGTAGCGCATATAGGAATAGGGTAAAAATTGATCTTTTAGCGCATCCGATAGATAAAGTAGCGCATTTAGGTGAAACTCGGCTAGATTGATCCTGTAGCGTATCTAGGGCACAGAATTGTGCATCTAGGGTTAGGGTGTGCATTTGATAGAGTTGTGCATCTGAGAGTTAAAGTGGCACATCGGCTAGATAGAATAGCGCATCTCGAGTTTTAGCGCATATGGGCAAATTTTTAGCGCTTTTAATTAAAACTTTAGCGCATTTGTGTTTTAGCGCATATGGGCGACAGAATTGCGCATTTAGGAAATTTTCCACATAACGCTTGTGTGATGAAAAATGATGATGTAAATTGCTTCCTTAGTCAATAGATAGACGAATTGTAGTACCATCATGCTGATATGATAGAAAATCTGATAGAGAACTGATAACTCTATTTCCAAGATAGAAAACAAAGAGTAGATAGCTGATAACTTTGTGACGAACAACAAAGAGTGAACTGATTAATTGATTGATTGTGTGGTTGATAACTTTGTTTCTCGCGATTGAAAAACAAAGAGTAGATGTTTGATAAATTTGCTTTCTGCGATAGAAACCAAATAGTAAAATGAGGATACAAATTGGCACTTCATGATTAAAGTACAAATAAGAAATGATCTGTGTGTTGATAAATTTGCTTTCCTGAAAAGAAAAACAAATAGTAAATGATGATAGAGTAGATTGATTGGATTATGCAGATAGATTGATGTAGCACTTGATATGGGTCATTGATAGGATTGGGTGATTATTTTGATATGGGTCATAAATATGTTTTTGTTGGCTAGATAGATCACATGATATGAGTCTGATTTGATGTGGGCTTGTGATGATCAAACAAAATAGGAGGCTTTTAAAAGCCTCTAGATTAGAGAGCGGTTCCCACTATGTTGGGAGCGGATAGGAGAGCTTACCCCTGTCGAGTTACAGTTGACATCAGATTGTGGACTGGGACCATTTTTGGCCATGTCGCGAGGTATTCGGGCCAACAGGGGGCTATTGATTGCTTTGGCAGAGAGATGGCACTTGGAGCATAACACCTTTCACCTGCCGACGGGTGAGATGAGTGTCACGCCCGAGGATGTATACAGGATTCTTGGGATTCTAGTTGTTGGTGCCCTTGTGGTTTATGACCACAAGGAGATTGGTGGTACCAAGGCATTACAGCGGGTATGTGGCGATCCGGGCATATGTGGTTATTGGATAGACTGGGAGGATTTTAGTAGGTATCCAGCTTTAGTTGCTGTGTTGGCTGCATTTGTCGGAGGCTTCCTTGGACCGGACCATCGGTCGAAGGGATTCGCAGTTGGTTGGGGTAGGATGCTGGAGTGGATGATTACACAGCCACGGAGGTTTTCCTTGGGGAGCTGTGTCTTGGCCGACATGTATCACGATCTCCATCAAGTTGTCTACAGAGGATCCACTAGCTTGGCGAGTGGGGTGACGCTGCTACAAATTTGGGCATGGGAGCACATTGCAGTCACAAGACCACTGTGTACGAGAGATAGGCCAACAGGGAGGCCCTATGTGTATGCATATTCTGGTGCAGTTGTCCAGTAGAAGCTGGGCAAGGTAGAGTATTGGCGATGGGTTTTGGATGATATCGATGCAGTGATATGGAGACCCTACACAGACTGTGAGGCATGGGCGACTGATCACTTAGAGATGCCTTTTGTTTGCAAACCATGATATCTGATAGGGTGGACGCCCTTTATTATTGAGAGATTTCTAGCATTACGGGTCCTTAGACAGTTTGGATTCACATAGGGGATGCCCTAGGGCATTGCTCATTATGGGTGGCGCAAGGGGGATCCAGGGTGGGGACCATGCATTGGATATCAGACAACATATATAGAGTATTCCACCTTACAGCCCGAGGTATGGACTGATAGGCCAGAGGTGCAAGATGCAGGGATGATGGATGATTATGCACAGTATTGTCATACGCATCCATTTCCACGATTTACAGAGCCAGATGAGCCGCGGGCGATCAGGATAGCACCACAGCCAGGGGTAGGGATATAAGGAGATGTGGCCGGTGGGGAGCAAGCTATGGGCAGAGGAGAGGAGGAGGGAGAGGAGAGTGGAGATGAGGAGGAGGGAGAGGAGGGTGAGGAGAGCGGAGATGAGGAGGGAGACAGCTCAGATGACGGAGATGATGGGGATGATGGGGATGAGGAGAGGCAACAGAGGTTGGACAATCTTGGCAGAGCACAGATTCTACGACGAGCCAGGTCCGGTGGTAGACCTCAGACAATGATTAGGGTGTCATCCTTGTCTCAGCAGGCACAGATAGATGCTTTGCAAGGTCAGGTGTAGACTTTTCAGGGACAACAGGCACTGTTACAGAGCCAACTAGCTCAGGCTCAGAGTACGATAGTGCAGTTACAGGCACAGCTTACATAGGCCCAGTCATAGATACAGGCTCAGTCACAGGCACAAGTTCAGGCACAGGCACAGGTTCAGGCTCAGATGCCCACCCCTGATTCCCAGGTGGCACAGTTGGTAGCAGAGAGGGATGCCCTTAGACGACGGGCCCTGGAGGCCGAGGGTGTGGCACAGAGACTCATGGGTACCGTAGAGAGTACCTAATTATGAGAGGCCATTGCAGAGGGATTTGAGGCAGCCAGAGAGGTCGAGTATTACAGAGTTCGATACGAGGAGTTATGCCCTCCCGAGCAGCGAGAGCCTTATCCCCAATCACATAGTAGGATGAGGACCCGATCACGGACATTGACACGTGGCAGAGAGGTTATAGGGCCTTGACAGGATCCTGATGCAGGGACCAGTGGCAGGCCTCCTCCTTCTGGACCAGCTCCCTCAGGGGCATCTACCAGCTAGTGTTTTTAGACTGATATATTTTTGGCACATATGTAGGGCATGTATTGATTTTGTTGATCATATCTCATGTATTATGTTAGGAACTTTTTAGCTTCATTGGACATTGGAAATTTGTATTATTTGGATGAGCGATGATATGCAGCGGCGATGTTTTTGATGATGATATGTTTATGCATTTGTGATGTGATATGGATGGTATTTATATGCATGTATGATATGAGATGGATTTTGATATATTTTTATTATTGTTTTTGCGGACTAATCGTTATGATGCAGGATGATTTAGTGATATGATGTGAATGCAATGATTTGCAATGATGTATATATGTGAGATGTTGATATTTGAATTTTTCAATGTATGAAATGCATCGTGAAATGATAGATAATGAATGTGATATGAATAATGATAATGGTGAAAAGATAAATGAGATGTTTGATAATATTTATGTCATGGTAATATGATGATAATGAAATGATAATAATGTGGAATGGTAATGAAATGATATGAGATGATAATGATAACCAATAACAAATGATAAATGATAATGATAAAAGGATTAGATGATAAATGAAAATGGTAATGAGAACGATAATGATAAATGATAGTGATAGAATAATAATGAATAATGAATGATATGGTAATGATAAAATGATAAAGATAAAAAAAAGAATGAATAAGGATAAATGATAATGATAAAGAGAATGGTAAAAGAATGAAAAAATGAATGAATGAAAAAGATGAGGATAATGATAAAAATGAATGAAAAAATAATAATGATAAAATGAATAAATGAAAAAAAATGAATGAATGAAATGATAAATGATAAAGAAAAATAAACAATAATGAGAGACATGATAAATGATGATGATGAAAAATGAATGAATGAAATGATAAATGATAAAGAAGGATAAATAATGATGATGAAAAAATGAATGAATGAACTGATAATGATAAAAAATGAATGGAAAGGGAATGATAAAATGAATGGAACGGGAATGATAAAATGAATGATAAAATGGTAATGATAATGATAAAAATGATAAGTGGGAATGATAAAAAATGAATGAATGAAATGATAAATGATGAAAGATAATGAAGGATAAATGATAATGAGAAAATGAATGAATGAAATGATAAATGATAAGAAAAATGAATTGATGAGAAAATGAATCAAATGTTCAAATGTCCTCTACAAAAAGCTCAAAACTACATGACAACCATTTAATGCTTTCATTTCAGCCTTTCAAAACACTGATGTGAATCCAATATGCAGATATATACAATGATCTAACAAATATGCAACTAAATGAAACTAACCAGTTTGGTGAGCCTGTTATAAGCCTTCTTAAATCATCATAGAACATTAAAATTGTTGGAAGTATGTACAAGCATCAGAGGGGAAATTAGTGCCAATGATGACCAAAGTACAACTTTCATGAATTTTGATATAGCAAGCGAACACAAGCATTGAGGTATAATTGAACTGAGATGACCTGAGCATTTCTTGCATAAACAGACAAAGATTAACCATCTTTCTGATGCAAATGTAGAACTCTCATCAATGATATTGCTTTAGTCATCATGTCCTATGACATATTTGCATCAGATCGACCGTTAACCTCAAGACAACAGACAAAGAAAAATCATTCTCGTTCCTTGCCACTCTAGTTCAGGACATCATCGAGTGTGCTCCAGAGTTATGATATCAAAAATCAAACAACCTTTGGTCAAACATGTAATACAGTTATTTCATACATTATTCAGATCTTTGGATCATCCAATAGACAATGATATGGTATCTGCTAAAAAGTGTTTCATGAGAAGACTCGATGATCGATTAAAGTTTTTCACATGAGTTTGTTGTTTGTTTGTATGATCGGATCATATGACATGGTCCAGCTGTCTTAGTATGCTCTGAAAGTTAAGTTCCCCCAGTTGAGTTTTTGCCCCGTTTATTGACACAACTTGCGGAAAGGAATACGTACAATAATCAAGCCATGGTAAGACGTTTTATCAGTCTAGGCAAAATGACAGCAGGATGATGCGGTTATAACCCTAAGATGCAAAAAAGGATGCGGAAAGAAGGAAAAACTAAAAAGCCAAAGTGCAAAACAGGAACTAATAGATGGAGAGGTACAGATAGCGTCTGTTTGCCAGATTTTCACTTTCTGTATTTATTGCAATTTTTTGATTTCTTTTTGATTTTTTTGTATTTCTCTGTCAATAGACTGCCTGTTTGCCAAGTTTTCACCCTACGACATTTTTTTTTTGGATTTTTTTATTTTGGGACTTTTATCTTGTTTTAGTATTTCTTGAGGACTTTTATACGTTTTTGTATTTCTTTAGGACTTTTTCTGCCTATTTTGTATTTCTTGAGGACTTTTCACCTTATTTTGTATTTCTTGAGGGACTTTTGCTTTGTTTTGTATTTCTTGGGACTTTTAGCTGTTTTGTATTTCTTCAGGACTTTTGCTGCTATTTTTGCATTTCTTCAGGACTTTTTTTGCTGTGTTTGTATTTCTTCAGGACTTTTGCTGCTGTTTTTGTATTTCTTCAGGTCTTTTTCTGCTGTTTTTGTATTTCTTCAGGACTTTTGCTGCTATTTTTGTATTTCTTCAGGACTTTTTCTGACTTAAACATAATATTTCTTAAGATGCATACTGTTGATGGGTTCATCAAACAGGTCTCCTTCTAGCGTTGATAACTTGTATGCTCCCGAACCGTAGACTACAATAACCACGTAAGGGCCTAGCCAATTTGGTTCAAACTTTCCTTTCTTTTCTCTGTCTTGTTGATTGCGCAGGTTCTCTTTCAGAACTAGATCACCCACCTAAAAGGTACATGACTTTACTTTGTGATTATAGCTATGAGACATCATCTTTTGGTATGCTTTCAAATGGTCAGCTGCTCTCTGTCTCTTTTCATCTAAAAGTTCTAACTCTTGTAGTCAAGAAACTTTGTATTCATCCTCTGTTATGAGACCTTTCAGTGATACTCTTAATGAAGGTATTTTAACTTCTAAAGGCAATATGGCTTATGCTCCATAGACAAGGGCAAAAGGTGTTGCTCCTATCGGTGTTCGGACACTAGTTCTATAAGCCCACAAGGCGAGATTGAGTTGAACATGCCAATCCTTCCCTGAATCATTGACAGTCTTTTTCAAAATCTTTAGTATAGTCTTGTTTGAAGCCTCTGCTTGGCCATTCCCTTGTGGATAGTAAGGCGTTGAATATCTATGCTGAATATGGAATCTTTCACAAAGTTCATCAACATCCTGATTCTTGAAAGGTCGGCCATTATCTGTAATAATAGCATTGGGAATACCATATCAACAAATAATGTAGTTGAGTATGAAAGATGAAATTTGTTTTCCAGTGACTTTAGAGAGAGGTACTGCCTCAATCCACTTAGTGAAATATTATGTCGCCATGATGATGAACTTATGTCCATTTGAGGATGAAGGATGAATTTCCCCTACTAGATCTAACCCCCATTGAGAAAATGGCTAGGTTGGTGTGAATGAGTGAAGTTCTTGTGCAGGAGCATGAATAAGATTCCCATGAATCTGACATTTGGAGCAGATAATTTGGCTTTCAGGTGTGTTATAAGCAGGTGTAAATAATTGTTCCACTAGAAATTCATAGCGAGTCTATTTTTCTGGGAGTTGTACCAATGATGCGATCGTAGCCATAGCGTCAGCCGCTTTGTTATCAAGTCTTGGAATTTGTGTGAACTGAATGTCCACAAAGTACTTTTTGAAGTCATCAATCATCTTCTTGTATGGCAGCAACTTGTCATCTTTAGTCTGATAATCATCATTGATTTGATTAATAACTAGTTGTGAGTCACCATAAACTTGTAGCTCGGTAATCCTCCATTCCAATGTTGTCTTTAGTCCAGTGATGAGTGCTTCATATTCGGCTATGTTATTGGTGCATGGAAACATTAGCCTATATGACCGAGGAATGGTATGTCCTTGAGGGGTGACAAAGAGAATGCCCACCCCCGATCCATGTTGAGTAAAAGAACCATCAAAGTATAAGGACCATAACTGCTTAGAGTCTGCCGTGAAAATATCAGCATCAGGAAATTCAATGTGTAAGGGGTGCTTTGTTTGTAGAGGAGCGTCTGCTAGTTGATCAGCAATAACTTGTCCCTTGATTGCTTTGCGATCAACGTAGTGGATGTCAAACTCACTCAAAATCATGACCCATTTTGCTAACCTTCTTGTTAGTGATGCTTTACTTAGTAGATACTTGAGTGGATCAATTTTTGAAACAAGATTGATTGTATGAGTTAGCATGTAATGTTAGAATTTCTGTGAAGCAAAGACTACTGCTAAACAAGCCTTCTCAATGAAAGTGTAGTTAAGCTCATGACTTGTCAGTATTCTGCTAATGTAATAGATTGCACATTCCTTCCCTTCATGGTCTTCTTGTGCTAATAATGCCCCCAAGGATGTCTCAGTTGCAGCAATATACAGGATCAATGGTTTGTCTGGATTTGGTGGTACGAGAACTGGTGGGTTCATCAGGTACTGCTTGATTTTTTGAAATGCCATTTCACATTTGTCATCCCATCCAAAAGGAACATTCTTATGCAGGAGATGTGTGAACGGTAGACTTTTGTCGGCCAATTGCGCAATGAATCTTCTGATGGACTGAAGTCACCCTTGTAATGATCTCAATTGGCTGATGTTCTTTGGAGGAGGCATCTTCATGATTGCCTGAACTTTAGCAGGGTCTACTTCAATTCCCTTTTCTGAAATGATATATCCTAAAATTTTTCCAGACGTGACCCCAAAAACACATTTCTTAGGATTTAGGCGAACCTTGAATTTTTCCAATCTGGTAAATATTTTAGACAGTATCTCCAAGTGTCCTTCTCTGGTGCATGATTTGGCCAATATGTCATCTACATAATCTTCCATGAATTTGTGCATTATGTCATGAAAGATCATAGTCATAGCTCTTTGATAAGTAGCCCCAACATTCTTCAAGCTGAAAGGCATGACATTCCAACAGTACGTTCCCCACGGACAAGTGAAAGCTATTTTCTCCTGGTCTTCTGGTGCAATCTTGATTTGGTTGTAACCAGAGAAACCATCCATTAATGAATACATGGCATGGCCAGCTATTAAATCAACTATAGTGTCGATGCTTGGAAGCGGAAAGTCATCCTTTGGGAAAGCTTTGTTAAGATCTCTGAAATCAGTGCATACTGTAACGCGTTTATCTGGCTTTGCTACTAGTACAATATTGGAGATCCATTCTGCATAGGCAATTGATCTTATAAATCCTGCATCTAGGAGCTTCTTGAGTTCTTCTTTAACCAGTAGTGCCACATGAGGATTCATCTTTCTGAGTTTTTGTTTTACTGGTTTAGCTCCTGGTTTGATAAACAAGTGATGCATTATGAGATTAGGGTCAAGCCCTAGCATGTCTGCATATGACCAAGCAAAATTAACTTGATTTTCTTTGAGAAATTTCATGAACTCTGGGATTTCTATATCTGTCATCAATTTAGCTACCTGTAGAATCCTTGGATTATCTGTAGTTGCAATATTGATTTCCTTTGTAGGCTCGATCAAGATGGGTGATCGCTCATGATAGTGCTCTGGGAGAGTGTCAAGAGTCCCATCAGCTAGTGCCTTTAAAAGGTTTTCACCATCTGATACGCTCTTTATTTTATCTTTTGTTTGATCTAGTACTGCCAGATTCTGGTTTTCACCACTAGATCGTTTTTCTTTATTTTCATTTTTGCAGCTAAGAGACTTGACACTCTCCTGATTAAAGACTTCATACCGAAAATCGCTAGTGGAACAATTATTTACATCATTTGCGAAAAGGAAGTTTATGATAGCTTCGTCATTTGGAAAAATAGGTATATCAGTAGGTTCGGTTAGATCCCAGTCAATGAGATCGGGATGGATTAAAGGTAATAAGTCATTTGGTCGTGTGAAATCGGCGATGGTTAGGGTCAAGATAGAGTTATCGGTAGGATCCAAGGTATGAGGTAGGTCAATGATGGTACTATTCTCCTGATATTCTTGTTTATTAAAATCTAACTCAGTATCACTAGACTCATAGTTGCGTTGTGGTTCAGATTCTTGTGGTTGGGACCCTGAACCTTCTCCTTTGATTAAAGTGGGTGTATACTTGTGTATGACATCTACCTCTTTGTCTCTCCAAAATTCATCATCGTGGATGGTATCGCATTCATATTCAGCAGAATCTGTATAAGAGTTATTTTCTATGAAATTCAGGATTGATGCCAAACATGTCTCTTTCTTATCGGAACCTTCTTGCAGTGTAAAAACATTACCTTGTGATTGTTTGGATGGGGTAGCATCATAGCCTAGTCCAGTTTTATCATATGCTGCAAGCCCTGGAAGATGGATAGGCTCAACTACACCCTATTTTCTTTTTCCAAGAGGACCATTGTTATATCCCATCTTTTGCATAATGGAATACCCTTTTCCATATTGATCTATTGGTAAGGTGACATTTAGAACTGTTTCCTCCTCATCCTTATAGAGCCAATCCAGAATTGCTGTATCCTCAGGATTTCCCATGGGAAATTTTTCTTTGATAAATTGTCCATTGAACTTGGTAGTTGGCTCTGTTTGTATTTGTGTTGATGTTGATGTTCCTGATATCTGTTGTTGTGTAGTAGAAGGTTGTCCATGTGATCGAGGAGATATGGGTAGATTAGCAAGGCAGAGAGAATATTCCCCAACTCCACTTTCCTTGAACTGCAGTTTCCTATCAAAGCTTTTGGCTAATTGACTAATTTGTGTATCATTCTTGGGAGAAGTATTAGCAAGTGCTTCTCGATTGTTTGGAACCAAAGTATCCTGATGAGCTTTGACATTGGCACAAGTTTGGGTGTTTGAATTATCAGCTGGTATAGTGATTTCCTGTCCATCATATGGAAACTTAAGACATTGATGGTAAGTGGACGGAACAGCTTGCATTTCATGGATCCAAGGACGACCCAACAAGATGTTGTATGCAAGATCTCGATCTAAAACTTGACAAAAGGTATTTTTGATAACAGGTCCCACTCTGATTGGTAGCATGATTAGACCTTTAGATGTTCTCTCCTCATCATCATAGGCCTTTATAGTAATCTTCCTTCTGGGATCAATGGAGTCTTCTACAAATCCTAATGCTTGAACTACCTTCAAGGTACATATATTTAAACCTGCCCCTCCATCTATTAGGACACGTTTAACATGGAACTTATGGATCATGACCTCTAAGTATAGTGATGAATTGTGGGGATGAGTCATGGAAACATCATCTTTGTCTGAAAATGAGAGACATGTAGGTGAGGACAAATGTCCTACCATGGCTTGAAATCGGTTGACATCCAAATCCGTAGATATAGTTGTTTCAAAAAGGGCCTTGTCTAAAATTTTCTTGTGTGTGGGGGAAATCTTCAGAAGTTCTAAAATGGAGATTTGGGCTGGAGTTTTTCGAAGTTGGTTAACTAAGTCATATTGATGTTGAAGGAAGGTCTCAGTGGATTTAGAAGAGGTACCCTTCAAGACAACCTTAGCTTGCACTCTCGTTGTGACATTCACTTGTCCATTGTCTACTTTCTCCTTGATTTTAATAATGTTGACTCGCTCATCGTCCGTATAGAGGTGACGGATTACATTGTCATCAAGTTGGTTCACATTTTTGTCAGAAGACTCTCCCTTTTGATAATTTGGTAGAGGGTTGCGAAATGCTTGGTGATCTTCATTGGATTTGTGTTGTCCTTCTACTGTGATAATGCCTTTGTCAATTAGGTCTTGAATAGCATGCTTCAAAGCTTGACAGTTGTTTGTACGATGACCTCTGCACCTATGATAGTCACAATAATAAGCTTCATTCCATGATGGAGGTTTTACACTGGGTTCATAATTGCATTGCGGTGGTAACATAAGGACATTCTTTTCCATAACCTCTTTGAAAGCAGATTCCAAGGATTGTCCTAGTGGAGTGAAAGTTCTTCTATTAGAGAAGAATGAAAAGCGTTGTGGGTTCATGTTTGAGGTATTCCCTAAGGTGTTGTTGTTGTTGTTTCCCCGGTAGTTTTGGTTGTTCACAGTCCCCTGATTGTTGTTCGTTGGAGGGGGATGATTGTTTCTTGGATTCGCGACTGAATTGACATTGTTGCAATTAGTGTTACGAGTAGTATTTGGAGTACTCAAAACAAATGGCTTAGTCGCGATATGATTGGCATCTACAACACCATCGTTGACAATGTTTTTGTTGCGGGTCCAAAATTTAGACTTGTCTTGATTGTTGTAATGGTTAGATGAGCTAGGGTTGTCCCTGTCAAGTTTTAGTGTCCCTCTTTTTACCAACGCACTTTCTATGGTGATGGCATCCTCAATCAATTTCTCAAAGGAAGGTGGACAATGTAGATTTAAGCGATAGCTCATTTCTGAATTTAGGCTGTTGATGAAAGTAACCATTTTTTCCTTTTCAGGAACATGACGGGGGTACCTAGCGAACATTCTTCTCCATCTTTGAAGAAAGGTAGTGAAAGGTTCACCAGGTTTTTGCACAACTTTGCAAAGATCAATCATGGTGATTTGGTGTTGAATGTTGTAGGCGTATTGTGCTATGAACAAATTGATCAATTCCTCAAATGTTTGAATAGGAGGTGTAATCTTAGATAATCATTCCATAGAGTTAACTCCAAGGCTTTGAGGGAATAATCGCAATAAATAAGTATCCTCGTGGGAAAATTCCAATGTCATGTTTCGAAAGTCTCTAACGTGGTCAATTGGATCCGATTTCCCATTATAACGATCAAATTTGGAAATTTCACAATGTTTAGGAAATGGAATCATGTTGAGACTTCTATCAAAAGGATAAGGACATATGTCATCCAGAGTGTATTTCTTGGTTGTGGTTCCCCCTTGTAACTCTTTGACTTGTCCTTGGAGTGCTTTAAACTATTGTGTAAGAATAGCAAAATTAGATGGGGATGTTTCTTCCTCTTTGCTCTTTAATTTCTCAGTATCAAAATCCTTAGGCAGTTTAGCTCCTTGATCAGCTAAGAAGAGAAAATACTTTTCTTTGTCACGTTGTAGAATCTTTTCAAAGGCTTTAAGAAACTTGGGGTCTTGTTCAGCCTCTCTAATATGAATTTCTTGCTCATCATCACTATCTATGGGAGTTTTGTTCATGTCTTTGTTCTTATAAAATAGATTCTCCTCTCCCTCAGCCATATTGTCGTCACTGAAAAGAGGATTGCGACTCACACTAAAAGGAGGACTATCATGTCTACCTTCTTCTTGAATGTTGTGGGTGGGAGTTTCTTGTTGAGATGTTTTTCCTCGTTTGTTGTGTTGAGATCTTGTAAAAATAGGCATATGTAAGAAATCTTATGATATGATCAAAGGTCACTAAAGGATTTGACTAGGATGTGTTGAATATTCAATTGAAGGTTGTGGTATATTCTCAAACTCAAGAGGTTGATTAAGATTGTGATGTTGAGATAACGCTAATCTTTGATAGTAAGCTTGGGTAGCCAAAGGTTCTATAGCGTAATCGTCGGTGAATCCTCTAATGTAGTCTTGGTATCTATGGAGGAATGTGCGATAATGGAGCAAGACATCTCGACTCTTATACAAGAATTCTCTGCGGTCTACAGACCTTTTGTAACTTAAGTTTGTTTTGGGCTTCTTGATCCTATTGAAGACTAATTTCTTGAAGAACTTGGTTGATTTCCACTTTCTCAACACGGGAGAGAAATCTCAGAGATTCGGGTCTGTGTACAAATTTTGACAGAAACTTAAAAGCGCTATTCTGTTTCCTAAATGCGCTGCAGAAAGAGGTATATATGCTGGAGAAAGAGTCAAATGCGTTGCATAATACCTTAGATGTGCAGAAGAGAACAGATGCACTAAAACAGTTCCTAGATGCACTGGAAAATGTCTCAGATGCACTGAACCAACCAGTGGATGTGCCATAACAGAGTCTAGATGCGCTGCAGTTTTTCCTAGATGCACTAAAACAGTTTTCTAAAGACAATTTTTGACCAGTTTTAGCTGAAGTTTTTCATATTCGTTTTGGATGATCCTTTATTTGAATTAATGTTTTTGAAAGCACAACAAACTGTCTGATTTAAGTTGATCATAACCAAGCATAGAATAAGACAAGCACAACCTAGGTTAGGCCAGGACAATATCCGCTAGACTCCACGCGGGTTTCCCCAACCGCATATCAGTAGCATGTGAATCCAGAAGCTTGGCTGCACGGGCTCCCCCTTACAGTGCACTCTCTTCTCAGGCCAACCAAGCTTCCAACCCCCATGAAACTCCCATGGCAAGCTGATCACCTCTACTACAGACTGCGAAAGTGTGGAAGGCTTCACACCGACCAATGCTGGATTAGCAGATAGAAGGTTTTTGGCTTTCTAAACAATGGTATTTAGTTCGAGACCCCCGTTTGAGTGGCCATACATGGAGCAAGAGATTAATCACCATTAAGGTGGCACTCCAGCCTGAAGAGGTTAAGCTCAACAAGGTTTAAGGGAGTACAACTCCATCCGTATGACACATCCGCACAAGCAACCTTAGGTTTTCCCTTAAGATTTACATTTATATACCGGTTGGGGGTAGCTTGGCCTTAGCTCCGTTGCCGGTTTGAGTATCATTGGGGTGATGAAATCCCCAGGAAGGCCCAATTTCTAGAGTCAATAACCGTTTCTCTTGCACCCAAGATCGCACAAGTGCGCAAGGGGAGAGGATACTTCGATTATCAAGTTAGGGTTAGACAGGGAAAAGTGGGTCTGGTTTTCTGATCACCTAGTTTGCACAGGGTGAGAGCATAATCACCTACCACTTTCAAGCACAGTCAAGAAGAGTAGACAGATTCATTTTAGGTGCACCAAAATCAAAAATGATTTAATCTAAGTGAAGATTTTGCTTCACAACAGACATGGGGTTCATTTTAACTGCATGATAAAGGTGTGGTGGCTACCCTAGATTGATTCATTTTAAATCCAACAAGAAAGAAAGAAAGAAATTCTATCTGTGGAAGGCGTCAGACTCAGAATCTCTGTTACAACTCAGATGCGAAACTCTATAATCTAAATGCGCGAAAACAGAACCTAAATGCGCAACTATGTTACCCAGATGCACGAGAATAGAACCGAAATGTGCAACTCTGTTACCCAGATGAGTGAAAACAGAACCTATATGCGCTAATCTAAATGCAAAATTTATTTTTTAAAATTTTTTTGAAACATATTTGAATGCGCTAAAGAAAGTCTTATATGCAGTAACTAAACCCCTATATGCTCTGCATAAATGCCCAAATGCGCCACTCTATTTCCCAAATGCGCTACAGAAATGCCCAGATGTACCGAAACAGTTTTCAAATGCGCCAAAGTACCTACAAAAAGAAAAAAAATTAGATCTCCCAGATGCGCTGTCGGATGCCAGAAAACCTGCAAGAAAACCTACAAGAAAAACCTACAAGAAAGAAGTCTAAAATGGGGGCATAGGCCCCACGGTGGGCACCATTTAATGTGTGGTCAAAAATAATATGCGTAAATGAATTGAAATAAAATACTATTTAAGCACACCAATAAGACATTATATCAAAACAGAGTGAAAGAAGTAAGTAAATGCAAACTCAATATTCTGCTTTGATTGTCATCTTATCGTCCTCTATCTTTAGTGTTTTTGTCGATTCCAGCTTTTGTTCTCAGATTGTAGGCTAGGCTCAACAAACTGTCTTCCTAAAGAATGAGATTTAAATTTGATGCATGATGCAAGATTAAGCTATGATATGAAATAATACTAGAATGCTTGAAGTAAACATGATGCTAATGATAAATGAATGCTAAATGAATTAAATGCATGTACTCTAATTAATTGCCTATTACCAATGCTTGGATTCACACAGGTATTTATAGAGTTTTTCAAATGATTTTGATTGGCTGTCTTGATTAACGGTTGTGATAATTCTTGGCAGATCGAATCGCTGAAGAAAGATGAAACTGAAGAGAAAATAGAAGAAAACTTGAAAACAAGATTTTTCTATTTTTATGAAAGAGGAAAAGATAAGAAGATAAGAAATCATCTTTCTTTAAAAAGATAAAAGAAAGATTTAAAAGCTGATAAATAATGAATTAAAAATTCAATTATTTATTTGTGGGTGACATTCAGCTTTTCTTAATTAAATAAAATATTTTAATTAAGCTTTTAAAGCAGAAGAAAGTTTGTGATAAGAAGAAAGCTTTAATCAGGATTTTTGAAAAAAAGCAAAAGATCTCATACTTAAATAAAATATTTAATTATGATATGAGAAGATTTTACAATCAAATAAAATATCTAATTGTGTTTTAGAAAGAAAGCATAAGATATTTAATTAAATAAAATTTATTTAATTAAATCACTTTTATGAAATTAATTAAATGAAATATTTAATTAATTAGAAGAAGAAATTAAAATAGGAGAAAAAAGATATTTAGATTTAATTAAATCAAAAGATTTAATTTAAATTCAAACAATGATAATTAATTTAAATATATAAAATGTATTTATTTAATTAATTAAGTGGACATATGAAAATAATTAAATAAAATAAATTTATTTAATTATGGAAGAAGAATAAGATGAATGAACAATATAATTAATTAAATTTAATCATATGTAGAAGACTTTAGAAAACTAATTAAATAATAAATATTTAATTAATTGCCAGGATTATAGACATGACCATTTTTATGCGTATACAAATACCTCTAGTTTTCTCACAACATTGTTCTACTACCAGTCAGGCGTCCATAGTCTCGGTAGAGATACTAGAATCACCCATTCATATTGAATCCTTTTTCTCCTTAGATAATTCTTTTCTTCTCTTTTTTTCATAGAGTTTCAGATATTTAAATTAATGCTTTTTCAATATGTCAGATGTTTAACATCTGATCTTGGTTGAAAACTACCATGGACCTCATAACAACACTTAGAAAATTGGATTTTTCACTCAAATCTTACAACACTATCATCCTAGGAAAAATATACCATTGCAAGAGGAGATGATCTCGGTGATTTGTGGCAGATTCAGAGGAGCTAATGAAAGTTACTTACTTGGAACTTTGTTTTCCAGACCTTCCACAACTCTTATTGGCAGTGGGCATAAAGCAAAGAGTTTCAGACAAAATCACCCAATCAACATACCTAAAAATATCTAAACCACTTCTCTCCTAATGACCAAATATGCCTCAGATAACAACCATAATTCCAAGGTGGGAAAGAACAAATAAAACCCCAAAGAATAAAACAAACAGAAATGAAAAGAACAAGGGAGACAAAAAGACAAAAAGGACAAACAAACAAACAACAAATCATTTACATAAAGAGCAACAGATTATTCACATAAAGAACAAAGTTATTTACACACACAAAGATTATTTAAAAGCATAAATTACTTACACTGATGCATCACCCAGCAAAGGTACCAACTTCATGATTCAAAATAGTGTTTAAGAAACTGTCCATTGACAGGAAATGGAACAAGTTCTCCAGTTAAGCTACTCAATCAGAAAGCATTTTCTCCCAGGATCTCAGCAATCTGATAAGGACCTAGCCAGAGTTTGTCAAACTTTTGGCGACTGCCTTTCTTTTCACTAGCTTTATCCTATAACAACACAAGGTCTGATATCCTAAAAGCTTTGATCTTGGCTCTTTTCTCAAACCAGCGCTTCACAACAGCCTGGTGTCTAAAGAATTGTTGCAAGGTGGTATCTCTTTGTTCTTCTAATTTCAACAAAGCAGCTAGTCTTACTTCTATCCTATTGTCACTAGAGTAGAATTTCTACATGAACTCAAGGATAGGTATTTGCAGATGGATAGGGAACACAGGCTCTTGTCCATACACTAGCTTGAATGGTGAAGTCTTTAGAGCAGCCTTAATCCTAGTCCTATCTGACCATAATGCAAATCTCAGCTGAGTATGTCAATCCCTAGGGTTGTTTTCTAACAATTTTCTAATTACCCCTAAAAGGTTCTTATTAGTTGATTCTGAAACTCCATTTCCTTGTGGATAATAATTTGAAGAATATTTTAAAACAATTATGTGATTGTAAGCCCATGAAATGAATTCAACAGAAGAAAAGGAAGAGCCATTGTCACATACCAATGCGAAGGGTACCCTAAACCTTGTAGTGACGAATTCAGTGAGGAACTTGATCACTACCTCTATTGTGTTATTCTTGCAGGGTATAGCCTCTCTCCATCTTATGCAGTAGTTAGTGGCAGTCAAAATGAATTTGTGTCATGTGGAAGAGTTTGGGTTAATCACCCCAATGAAATCCAGTGCCCATTGGGAAAATGCTCTTACCTCGTAGACAGGCTGCAAGGGCATAGCTGAATGGCGTTCCCTTGATGCAGAAATATGACATATGTGACATGTCCTCACATGTTGATGGGAATCTTTGAATACACAAGGCTAGTAATAACCAGATTTGAGGATCTGGTGTGCCAAAGAATCTACAGACCCATGACCTGTGCCATGTTTCCCATGAAACTCAGAGATCACATGCTTAGCCTCTTGCTGATCAAGGCATCTTAGGTATACTCCTTCAAAATTCTTCCTATATAGCAACCCTCCTTTGAACATATAATGAGAGTTCTTTAGTCTCAGGGCTCTCCTTTGAGTTGAATTCATTCCCTCTGGACATCGATTGTTGAGCATAAAATAGATAGTATTAGCATACCAACGGTCGTCGGAGAAGGATTGGGTTGTGTATTGCTGGCAAATGATGTTGTCACCAGTATTCGCCATGGACCTAGACAAGCCTGTACCCCTGACAAGTCTCATAGGGTGTATCTCCATATCGAACTCTTGCAAGATGGCCATCCACTTCCCTCTTCTTTCTCCCAACTTGCTCTGCATAAGTAAAGACTTCACAACAGTGTCAGGAACTACAACGATGATTTGGCTTCGTAGAATGTAATGCTGGAACTTCTTGACAACATGAACCAGCACAAAAGCTTGCTTCTCAAGAGGTGGGTATTTGATTTCAACATTCTTAAATGGAGAGCTCATGAAAGCAATCGGTCTCTCTTCTCCCTCTCCCCTTCGTTGAGTTAAGATAGCTGTGTAAGAATGGTCATAGGAAAAAGAATAAACATAGAATGGCCTGACGTAGTTGGGGCTGGTAAGGACCGATGCTTCTGAGATGGATCACTTGACTTGCGAAAAGGCAACTTTTGCTTCATCAATCCACTCTATCTTGGCGTCTTTCTTCATCATCTCATTCAATGGTTTCATGATTTCAGCAAAGCTCGTGATAAACTTTCTCACAAAGTTGATTTTCTCGAAGAAAGACCTCATTTCTTTTTTACTTCTTGGCATGGTGATCTTCAAAATGGACTCAACTCGATTTGGATCAATTGATATTCCTCTTTCATAAATTACATGTCCCAAAAGCTTCCCTTCAGAAACTCCGAACACACACTTTTTGGGATTCAAGGAGATGCCATACTAGATACATCTTTGAAGAACCTTGGCTAAGTTTGCAGCATGGTTCAATCTATCTTTGGAAAACACTATCAAGTCATCCATGTAAACAATAATGCACTTACCAATTAGATCCTTGAATGCTATGTCCATGGCGCACTGAAAGGTTGCCCCAGCGTTTATCAGACCGAATGGCATCCTTCTGTATGCAAACGTTCCCCACTTTGTAGTGAAGGTTGTTTTCATCCTGTCTTCATAGTTGACCATTACCTGATTGTATCCAGAATAACCATCTAGGAATGATATCATTTGAGATCCATTGGAAATCTATAATACTTCATCCAGAGAAGGAAGCAGGTAGTTATCTTTTTCTGAAGACCTATTCAGATTTCTGAAGTCGACACATAGCCCGATCTCTCCGCTTTTCTTATGGACTGGGACTAAGTTTTCCACCCATGTTGAATGGCGTAGAGGGAAGATTAACCTTGTAGAAAGAAATTTCTAGACTTTTTTATAAATTAATGGTTCAATCAGGGCATTGACAGGGCGTTGCTTCTATCAGAAGGGTTTAGCTTAAGGCTTCAAAGGAATAGTGTGAGTCATAACAGAAGCATCAAATGTCTTTAGGTCTCCATATCCCCAAGCAATTGCAGCAATATCTTTCTTAAGCGCCACCAATATGTCTTTTATAATTGCTTTAGGGCAGGATTTCCCTACATAGATATTCCTTTTAGGGCCATAGTCAGCTAGGTTAACAATTTCATATTCTCCTCCTTTTCTTTAGTTGATATATTCTCTCGAGCCCTGGGGTTAGAATAAAAAATTCTTTCTAGGGCCACCATTCCCTTGGGAATGCTATTTCCTTTTAAATTGAGGACCCCTTATGTATCACAATCTTCAAGATTCCAATCTCCCTAATCCCTGTTGGACTCATCAATGATTTGTCCTTCAAAAACACCTGAACTTGCGAGGAAATCTAGGATACGACGATCATCATCAAAGACTTGAAAATTCTTGATATTATTAGGAACAATTGGGGTGGATATCAATTCTACCAAGAATCTTTTAAGCTTGGAACCTTGCATAGGTTCCAGGGTGCTTGTAGCAACAACTAATGAATTAGCTATCTGATTTTCTTCTCTAGGGATCAAACTAATCCCAAAAGCATCAAAGTCTTCAATCAGGTTCCATACCCGATTTCTATATGCTGCCAGCCTCCTATTGTGACATGTGTATTGGCTGCGCACTTGCTTGATGACAATTTTTGAATCTCCTTTGACCACCAAGGAAGTGAATTTCTTCTTATGTGTAAACATCAACCCTCGAGCTAGAGCTTCATATTCTGCTATGTTGTTAGTACATTCAAATTGCATCCTGTAGGAAGCAAAAAAAAATTTCCCTTTCGAGCTTGTTAACTCAATCCCAACACCACAGCCTATTTTGGATTTAGACCCATTAAACGTGAGAGTCCATAGCTGATCATAAGCTGGGGTTGATCCTTTTGAATTTTTTGTAGGCATTTGGATAGGATTAACCAGAGGTGGAGCTCTTTGATCTTTTGCATCAGACATAGGAAAAGGATGCACTATGAGTTCTCTAGGTATACTTTCCAATTCCTGCATAGTTATATCATCTGACATGTGGCTATCCTTCTAACAGTCACTTGTGCCTTTGGTTAACCCCTTGGGCTTTGGTACATTTATGGGTGAAAGGGTTTCAAACAAACCTTGGGGTTGCTCCTCGTCAATATGTTGATTCAGAAATGTATCTGGGGTAGGTTCAGTTTGAGGAGGAACTTCCTTTGAAGGTATACTATTCCTGGTCAACATCATTGCTTCCTTGGCTTCAAATGAGAAGTGATCTGCAATGTTCTTGAAGTGCCTTGGGCTAGTCTTTTCAGCTGGGGAAACATGATCTAAAGTGTCAATGCAGGGTTGACAAGTCAATTCAGAATGATTTTGGTAATGTACCCTGCACCAATTAGGGAGTAGAAGACTTTGCAGATCGATATCTTCCCCTAGGACCAGTTGATCTTGTTGCAACTTTCTGATTAAGGCTTGTTGATTTTCATTAATCAAGGGATTAGGGAACTTTTGTATTGACATGTCTTTAGTATTGAGGACCGAGAAGGTTAAAATTTCCTCTCTTTTATAAACCCCTATCTCAACCTCAAAGTAAGCTACCTCGTTGGGACAATCATACTCTATGATGATATGCTTGAGACGAGACTCACTTTCAATTCTAATCTGCATAGGAACTCCCCTCCAAGGTAGCCACATATGTGAAAGGTCGAGGGAGAGATACCCTCCTATACTTTTCATCAATTCTCTGCTTAGTAGCATACCATAGGTCTCAGGAATGTTTGCTACTTGAATATCTATATTGGTTAGGATCCTAGGGTCAGATCCTACTTGCACATGTATGTTTCTTAATTCCCCCACTACATTAACCTCTGTTTTGTCAAGTTGGATGACTTTCTTGTTTGTTTGAACAGGGTTCAATCCTAACTTCTTACATATAGAAAATAGCATGGCATTGCCTGAGGCTCCTGAATCTAGTAGACAATTATGTAGGTTCTTCCCACAAATTCTTAAACTCAGAAGAAATGGTGGGGTACCTACCTTGCTTCTTTACAAAGTTGTATTCATGTCTACAATAGGTGCCACCTTGCTTTTACCTTTTGATTTATCAGCTTGTTCTAAAGCTTTCAACACTATCTCCCTTTGAGCAGGGCACCACTTTAAGATGTCAAAGTATGACAAATAATTCTTTTGTTTCTACATCTCAGAAACAATATCAAATTATGTATTGTAACTTGAAGTATTTTTGACAACACCAAGTGAATTACCTTTGTTATGGAAGTCAAGTGGGCCTTTTGGTGGAGGAGGGTTGTTATCAGCACTTTGATTTGGAGGCACCATGTGATTAGGAGTTGTTGATGTAGTGAATGGACCCATATTCAGATTTCTCAAGAAGTGTCCTCCCTTTGTCTGAAAAGCTTGGGCATCATACATGTCCTCCTTTGGTTCATTCTCACTTTGCATTAGGAATGAGGGTTCTTCTTCAAAGAGGTCATAGGCCATTGTTTTATACACTAAATCACCTTCTTTGTTTGAATTCCCCTGGAATGTGTGGGCATCTTCCTGTGCCATCTTGACAACTTTTTCCATTTCAGGGCAGTTTACCTCAAAATGAGTTGTGGTATCATGCAACCTGCACCAATTAGTCATAAAATTCAGATCAGCCACATTTGCAGTATGTGACCTTTCCTCATTAGCTTGATAATTGTGAGGAACTCCACCATTGTTTGGTCCTGTATTCCATTGTCAGTTGTCATTTGGTCTCTAGTTGTATCCTCTATTTTGACTTTGATAGCCTTGGTTAGAGGAATTTTGGCCTTGAAAACCCGTTTGGTTGTAATTGTTATGATTATGATAATTACCCTGATTGTTATTGTTCTGACTGGGGTAATTTCCTTGGTTCTAAGAAGGGTTCAACCTAAGCTGAGCCATATCATTTGTAACTTGAGACAGTGTTTTCTTCAAGGTCTCTACCTCATTTGTAAGTTGGACTGTCTTTTCACTTTCTACACTCTTAACAACAGGCGACTGACCACCATGGTTTGTTGTTCCAATTTGGTTATGATGACCATGGGAACCTTGGGGAACCTATGATTGTTGAAGAGAGTTAGGAATTTTGTTGGCAAAGAATGGAACAGGAGGTTGGGTCTGCAACTCAGATATGGATCCATAATGAGAAGGAGACATCCCTGGGATAGTATTGAACAAAGTGGTTGGGCCAAACATCTGATACCCTATTGAAGGAAAACCTCCTCCCAAACTTTGTTGAGAATTATTTTGTTGTTGCAACTTGATAGCCAAATGATAAACTTTGGATAGAGAATCAATATCAACTGGTTGATAAGTCCTTTGCAGGAATAAGCCAAGCAGAGGGTCTATAACTCTAAAATATGCTTGGATGGCACTATTCTCAGTAACTAGGTAGGGATCATGTAGCCTCCTATACATTCGTTGAAACCTGGTATTGAACAAGGGAAAGGATTCACATGGCTCCTTCCTAATGGTAGAAAATTGATAATACAAAAGGGTCGGATCCACATAGACTCTGAACTAATTGATGAAAGCATTTTCCAAATCTCTCCAGGTCAGAATAGAACCTTGTGGAAGATTAAGATACCAGTTGTATGCCATATCCCCTAAGGAGTAAGGGAACAACCTAAAAACTACATCATGGTGAGCTATTTGAGCTCTGGTGCAGGCGTCCTTAAAAGATTGTATGTGTTCTTCTACACTCCTTGATTCACCATGGATGTACTTGGGACAAAACTTCTCAGGATTCTTAGGCATATCATGAAAACCTCTAGGAATAGTCCCCAATGGAGAGGGATTATTCTGAAAGAACACCATTGGTGGTGGTAGTGGTGGTTGAGCCAACTGTTGGATGGGTTGAACCAGCTGTGATGACAATTGAGATGGATTGATGGGTACCCACTGGAGTATTGGTGAAAATCCTGGTGGGGTGAGTGGGGCTAATAAGGGTGGTATGATGGTTGCCCTAGTCCTATCACTCTTGTGTCTTATTGGGGTCTTCAGTTCTATCAAAGGTGGTAGATTTTCAGCTGATCGAATAACTCTATGGGACCTTTCTGGGGAGGAAAACCCAGCTTTATCCAATTTTCCTTTCTAGGCCCTCCTTCTAGCACCAGCTCCTGTTGATGGTCCAAGTGGCACAACAACAGTTAAACAGAATGCTGCTACTCTATTTCTCCTGAAAGAGAAAGACAACACATGGATGTCTTAGCTCCCAAGGTCTTTGTAGTTGGTTCTCAATTGTGTTGATTTTACTCAATGATTGATGTGAATTATAATGTTCAAGGGGCCTGCTAGTGTTGAGCTTCTCGATTATTCTGAGATCCAACACAAATTTAAACCTAATCTAATTGGGGTTTTAAAGAAACAACAAAAGATAGATCAAGGCTTTGATACTAAAAAGAATGATAATTCATCTACCTTAACCAGACTTGTTACCCTTCAAGGAATTGTAAACTAAAACTAGGGAACAAAATTAACTTGTGATTAACACACAGTTGCATTCATCCACAGTGTTGATTTCAATAACAAATTGCTAGTTACCATCTTAAAAAAAATTCCAAAATAACATTCCATTCCTTGAAGGCTCCACAAATCAAATGATTAACTTAAGACAAACACCATTCTGAAACACAATATGAAGTAGATTAAAACCTGATTGCTTCTACTATTAGTGAAACAGATAAGCAATATTTACAAAGCTAGCACAATCACCAGTGTACAAACAATCTATGACTCCAGATTGTTTCCATCTATAGTAAGAGAACTTGGAAAATACATTACACTGTATGCTAAACCTAACTTCTAACTAAGAAAAAGAAATCTCCCATTACAAAGAATCAGGATGCAACTCTATCTTCTCTAACTGACTTTTCCTTCTAATTTCTAACTCTTAACTTGCAACCGTAGGTTCTAACTCTATGCCTTTTATTTTCTCTACTGGTTCTAAACTTTACAAAGAGGCAAGGATGCTATTTATATGGAGTCTACCAAAAGGAATATGTTGTCCCCTGTATTAGGGTTTACAAAATATCTGCCCTCAGGAGGGTCAACTCTTAGATCTTTTTTTTTTAAGAGAGTCAATGTTGCATTCAATGTGAAGCCATGTTGTCCATGTTGCTGAAAGATTGTTATGGTGATAGATCTTAGACCTTTTTCAGCTGCAACATTTACTTTAGGCCTTCGTGTCCATCTTTGAACTCCATCGAGGCTGCCTTGAATGCCCCAGAATATCACCATTAATACTGATCTACCTCCGTCAGTGGTCACTACAGCTGTCCTTGTGAGTCATGGTTACTCCCTCCTTTTGGCCTCCTTCATGTTCTAGACCCCTCTTGCATGTTGAATACTCCCTGGAAGCATCATCATTCCTGAGTCGATCCATTGCCTCCTGATCTTAGAATGAACCCATCTCACTTGCATTCAGTAGGTCTTCCTTCACAGGAATAGTCAATCGATCAAACTGTCGACGATTAGTCCTCTTAGCTTCTCTTGATTGGTTAGACATATGCCACACCGGATATCAAGTGGTCAAAGGTGGTCCACATTGAATCGCATGTTGGTGATACACTCATCGTGTCTCCCTGATGTGATTATATCACTTCTAGCAACTATCGGCATAGCATAAGGCAGTCGGCAAGACCTTTCAGTGAGCTGTAGAAGTCATATCGAGCTCACAAAGACCATCAACAAGATAGTCGCTAGTCGGTGGGACATCTCGGCGAACCTCAGGATCCTTTGGCAATCCCATTTTTCATGTCAAGGAGACTTCTTTGTTTTGGGAAGACCTTACCTCGAACTCACTCCATTACACCAAAGGGAGAAATCATGTTGGTGAGACTATCGCTTGTTGATGTGACCTCATAGCAAAGCCCCTTCATTCATTTGGAGTCTCATCGACTTCTTCTTGTCCTCCTCGAGCTTGAGCCTTTTGTTTCAGCATGACCCTCACAAGTCGGTGAGAGATTACACCGAGCCCCAGATCCTTCGGTGAACTCATTCGTTCGGCAAGACTATTGGCCCTCGGTGAGACATCACAACGAACTTAGATCCTTCGGTGAAATGGTGGAGAACTCATACTCTTGAAAGAGAGGTCACAAGTTCAAATCCTGCAGGGGGTAAGGTATGTACACCTCATATTATGGAGCACGAGTTAGGTGCCTCCCTCATATTGGGAGTACGAGGAGTCCCATATACTGCAAGCCGTCTGTAGACCCAAAAACAGATCACCTAGTATCGTGGACTATAAAATATTATTATTATTATTATTATTATTAAAGCTTATGTCGATATCACCCTTTGTGTCGCCGAGACTCTAGCACGTCAGCTAGACTTCATGCCGAAGGTAAACCACTCTCCCTGAAGGAAAACCCTCTTCGGCATAACTTCCTTCATTCGACCAGACATTATGCCAAAACCACAACCTTTTACCAGCCCATGCTGTCGCCAAGACCTCCCTGTAGTCACACCAATATGCATTCTTTGTTTCACGTGCGTCACTGTAACATTCTCTTGTCGGGGAAACTTCTTATAGACGCCCTATGTCTCACCGAGAAACCTCCATAAGTTCACTTTTGTCATCGTGATGATATCATTTTCTCAGTGATGAAGCAACCTGTCGGTGTGACATCATGGGTCGGCAAGACTACAGGACCTCATAGCGATAAACCCCTTTTGTCCTTTATCGGTGAGACCCGATGCACTCGCCAATACATCTCTCTGCCTCAAGAATTTCTCACTGAGATATATCCTTATCGGTGGTCGGCAAGACTTAAGGCACTTGGCAAGACCACACACCGAAGACACAACTCTTGCCAAAGTGTTTACTCATTCCATGGTAGTCGGTGAGACATGAAGAAGTCACTGAGACTTCTCCCAGAAGAAAAATCTCCCGCTGATATGTTTATCCCCTTGTCGCCGGTCGGTGAGACATAAAAATCTCGCCGAGACCTTTCTCTGAAGGAGACTTTAATGCCGATGGGAAACTCCTAGTTGCTAGGACTATGATTAATGTCTTGTCGATAGGTGCCTGCAGGTGAATCCCACTTGCCGTGACATCCCTGGGGTCTTGCTGATAGGCAACACATACACATATTTAACAAAATACATTTATGGTTCAGGGAGACCCAGATAATCTCATGCCAATAAGATCCATAATGTGAAGTATTCAGACTTAATGGAATTTATAGTGCAACATGGCTAAATATGGGGGAAAATATGCTCATGGTGGAACTTATCTGACAAATTTGTGAGTATGAGCAACATGTAGAATCATCAAAAATTTGTAGTTCTAACACCCCCTTTGGATTTCAAACGGACAGAGCCAAGCCACCAGTCGGTGAGACATGAGGAAAGTCTTGCAGACTCTTGCCTTAGAGGATTTTTATGACCAATTGGATTGAGGAATGCTTTCCAACTGAGCTCCCCTAACAAATATCACCATGTGTGTGATTTAATCCGATAAAACAAAGTCCCCATTAGCCCTCAGGAGAACATAAAATATATCATGATGAAATACACCATTATCTACGATAATGTAACTCAATACTTAGCAGGAAGAGAACCAACTCAAGCTGAGATAGAACCAAAATTTAACAAAACAAGAAGACAAACCTAGGCAGAAAAGCAGAAGAACCCCCCAAGAGCAAAGCAAATAACCAAAGGCAACAAAATTAAGAGAGAAGGGGGACCCATTTTGTTCCAAAACAAAATGGGGTGGTTATGCAAGGCATAACAGGTCCTTTCTTCCATTTTCTCACAAATTTTGCTTCAACCTAATCAAAGTCATCATTCTAATCAACTGCATAATCTTCTATATTTTTATTAGCTTTGAATGTTGTTTCCCTCTTTGGAACATATTTGTCAAATTATCTCATTTCAAAGGTTGTTAGAGCACAAAAAATTTCATCTACATAATATTTATCCCTGTCCTTGGATTCTTCAATAGAAGACACCTTATGACTATAAGCTTTAGGGAGAGATATTAGAACCTTCTTCATAATCTCATCTTCTTTTACTTCTCCACCAAGACCTATGATGCTCGAAACCACTTCATGCACTCACAACATATAACTTGTAATATCTTTATCCTCCACCATCCTCAGGGTCTCAAATTTTCTCTTAAAGATTTGTATCTTGGCTTGCTTTAATTTGGTGTCCCCTTAATAGATGCTACTAAGTTTTCCCCAAACATCCTCAACA
Organism: Sequoia sempervirens; assembly: GCA_007258455.2. Taxonomy (NCBI): domain Eukaryota; kingdom Viridiplantae; phylum Streptophyta; class Pinopsida; order Cupressales; family Cupressaceae; genus Sequoia; species Sequoia sempervirens. The sequence goes on along the minus strand of VDFB02058242.1, from coordinate 466,080,847 downwards.
TAACTACAATTCATCACCTTCAAAAGTTCTAAATCAAGCAACCCACACAAGACAACACTCTCATCCAGGTTGTCATTATTCTCATACAATCTAATTTTAGCTGGATCTATTGGAGGAGTAGCAAGAGCAACATAACCATCATTGAATGATTTCCAAAAACCAAAACCTAGATAGTTTATGTGACCTTCCATTCTCAATTTCCAAAAGGTGTAATTCATCCCATCAAATCTAAGACCTTTGTAAGCTTTGTCATGTGCCATCCTAGACCTTTTCCTCAAACAGTTAAGCTTCTTCAAAGGAACTTGGCTTTGATACCAATTGTTGAACACACCCAAAAATTAAGAGGGGGTGAATTAGTCTTTTCAAGACTTAAACCTTTTAGAACAACACAAACTTCTTTACTAGATCAGAAAACCCTCAACCAGATCAACAACATAGAAAGATATAGCAATTTAGGTCCTTAACAAGGTCAACAACCCCCAACAATGAAAGATACAACAATTCAACCCTTAACCAAATCAACAACAATGAAAAATAAAACAAAGAACACACATCTACAAGATAATACCAAATTGACACGTGGGAAACCCAATTAGGGAAAAACCAGGGTGAGAGTTAACTCACAATATATGAAGCTCATTGCTTACAAAAATAGAGGCTCACTACTAAAAGACTTGCAAACTAAGGCACACAACCTTAGGAAAAGATACAAAGGACATGCAAACTGAAGAGCACAACTCAAGGAAAGATACAAATTACAAGGACCTGATGAGATTCACTATTTTAGAGCAGGATACATGAAGTTTTTAGGAATTACAACATATGTCAACATTACACTCTGTTGAATGAGGCATTAAAGCACATTTGATCTATCTTCCACACACTTTCACAATTATTTTTGCTTGATCTTCAATAAATTCCACACTCTCTTCCTTTTCCCACTCTCTCACAACTTACATCTGAAATGTTTTTGTATTTATATCCAGGTACCTCAAAACATTAATTAGGTTAAGAAAAAATAAGATAAATAATAATCTCAACAAGTCATCCCCAAAAACATAGTGCGGTCCTATCTAGAAGATAGAGAGGACCAAAAAAATCTTCCAATGTGATCCCAAACAACTCACATGCTCTCACACATCAACTCAAGTTGACAACAAGGAAACATGTAGTTGAAGCATGTAGCACATAACCGGTCAGCCCAAAAACATACTTCCAAATGAATTTACTTAATTTAGTTCTAACCAAGATAGGTTAGGACCCAAATACATCTTAACACAACTTCAAATGATGGTACAAATCCTAAAGCACATGATGCAAGCAAGAAAACAAGCCCTGTTGGCCCTATATATCAACAAATTACCCAAAAAACCAACACAAAATATAATGCATCACCAAAAAGATAAAAAATTGATGTGCAGATCAAAAAAGAGATGTTCCTTGAACATCCAACAAAACTTCTAGACTCTTCTTTCATACTGTCATGCTACCAATAGCTATTGTAGCATAAACAAGAACATAACACTTCATCATGGAAACACAAAATGCACAACCATGAAATATAACATTAATAGATTAACTTGTAGACCACATCAACACATAAAACTAAACCGAGACACTACACAAACACTGAGAGGAAATCCACCAAGCCACAGGAGTAGAGACATCAATGTGGAGAAATGTGGAGCATTTTTTAGACTAGTCCAAACAACAAACACAATTTTCAACCTTATGCAACTAAAAGGAACCTCGTTGGCATTATGGGTGACCTAAAAAGATAAGAGTGCAACATCCACAAACAACAAACACTGAATCCCAAACCACAAGACCACATCCTCAATAGTGGAGGAATCCAGAGTATTATCCCAAACTTCCTTCAACACAACTTCCTGAAACATGAACTTCCATCAACTTGTGAAGGCCAAAACTTCCTTGTAGCAACACATACTTCCTTAGGAACAATAGGAGAGATCAAACAACATACCAGAGACCATCAATAACATCTCTCCACCTCCAACAATACTGAACTAATCCTCATCTTAATGCTTCTAATCCTCATCTTAATATGAAATCAACTTTGTTGACAACAACCATGCACAACACAACAATATAAGGCATGACTTCCAACCATGAAATTCAACAACACCATCATATATAAAAAATACATCATTATCCAAGTTGATTTTTTTCAGCAATGATAATCGATCACAACAATCTCCTCAAGTGTTGACATCAATGAAAACCAACAATCAATGTCGACATTGTTGACAACCATTACCAACAATCTCCTTCACAAACATATGTAATAATCTTACCAAACTATTGAAATCAATGACAACCAATGGAAACAAAATTATACCAGGAAAAAACCATGGAAAAAGATCTTTCGTATTTTTATTTCTTAGGAAATTTGTAAGTACAACAACCTTCAAAAGTTTTAGAAAACATGACTTTGAAAGAGTATAAAAAAATTGAGTTGTAGAGTCCTTGTTGAACAAAACTTTCCAAAAATAGAAAGTGTATCTCGTGTAACGACATGATGAACATTTTTCAAACTTACCATAAATAGGGAGTCCCAATAAACTTTAGCTTCACTGGAAATGCCTTCGGTGTTTAGGGGGGCTATGATAGCTCCCCTAGGACCCCCCATCATTTCAACCTTTAGTTACACTAGGCACATACTTGATGCACTAACTAGATATCAATGTCGACTATTCATCACTCCTAGAATAACAATAAAATTTGAGATGATTTTAGCTCATGGTTTTGTAATACCATTTGATGGTTTCATGTATTGCATATCCTATATATTATATGCATGAGATGGAGGTTGGGTGTAAGAGTTTTGTAGTTATTGAGTTGCTTCCAAATCTCTAGTTGGCGATACTCCTGTAAGAAAATTTGCTCTACAAGTATGTTGTAATCTTGTTGATTTTTGAATAATATATTGGGCTATTTTTGAAAGGGTTTTCCCCACACAAATCACTATGTTGTGGTATGAATGTTGTTTATGCTTATTTTTGTTTAAGTTTTTGAAATTGTTCATATTTGATTTTTTTTTTGCATAACTCTCCTCTCAAGATTAGCGTACGAAGTTGTTTAGCTACCTTAGCTTCCTTACACTCATTAGACTATTAATATTTTCTATATCATTGTGATTTAAAAAATATTATGCATACTTCCATGTAGTGCTTTTAGCTAATCAATTTTTAATTTTACTACAAGGTGATGAATGTTGTCGCCAAGATTTTATTTCCCTTTGAAATCGAGGGAACAATTAAGATTCAATGCTTGTTTTTTTAGTATTTATAATATGGGCTACATGATGTAGGCTTACAAGTGTTGTTTCTTTTTCTCCAATGATTGTGTGGGTTTTTGGGCTTGCTATGAATTCAATGCTAAAGTTGGTCAATGACACAAGTGAGTTGAATTCATGAATTGCACAAGATGGGATAGGTTCCATATGCTCATTAGACTTCAAGGTTTCTTTTTGTGCGCGTTCGCATGTGTGTTTTCTTAGTGTAATTAGGGTTGGTTGAATCAACATTGGTAGAAAATTCTTATATGCATTATGTTTTAGGTGTAATCTAAGTCATCAAATCTTGTAGTTTAAGCTTGATTTTCATATGCTTTTGTGCATTATAAAATTTGAGAAGGTGATTGCATTCATCGCTTCTCATTGACTTGGATTTCTCCATGTACTTATAATGTATTCTCATCTATGATACTACTCTTTGTTGCATGCTTATCATACTCAAGTCTAGTTAATCTTAACAAATATTGTAAAACTACCTTAGAGCTTTCTCGAGGAGTCTCTTCATTCTAATAAAGAGATACTTTTGCTTGTCTATGGATATTTCAAGTATGCTTGGTTAGTGGTATTTATGGTAGACTTTGGGGCGCATTTAAAAAATATACAATTGACCTTATAGGAGTTTAAGAGCATGTTTCATTCTATTTTTAGTCTCAATTCATATTATTCTTCTAGGCTTGAGCTTTGCACATATGCTTGTGTTTGAAATTGAATATTGACTCTCTCACCCATAAGATTATGTCACTAATATTTGGTTTTTAGATCTTCCACCATACTAAAATTAATTTAAAAACTTTGTTTCTTGCACATTTAGTTGTACTACTAGTTTTGCATAACCCATTGCGTTGAAATTTTACTATACCTTACAAAAGTTAATGTAAGAAACATTGTTAGAGGGTTATGTATTGTTGTTGTCTATGATAGTCATGTATGATGTATAATGTTGAGTTGAAATAAATTTGGAGAAAAATCTTGTTTAAATCTTCAATTGCATACAAGATTTCTTATATATGTTTAAGGGATGTTTCTAGGAGTTGTATCAACAAAACCCATGTAGAGGTTGTTTACTAATAACTTCTTGCAATAGTCTTAGACACAAGGTGTGGTTTTCTTAGATATTATTTATATAGATTTTACTTTTGTTATCCGTCTTGTTTAAATTTCCAAGAACACCTTGTAAATCCTGCATAGCCTAAAGTGAAGAAGAGGGCCACCTTTGTTACTTGATCCCAAATTGCCAACACTCAAATTATGATCTTTGTCATAAAAGCCTAGATTTACTTTCATCCCCAAGTCTAGTTTTGTGTCCATCCTCTTGAAATGTTGAAGAGTATTTTGAGTGTCTAACACTAAAACAAACACTAAAGCAAACACTTTTTTAGTTCAAATCCACACGACATGCAACAAATTTACAAAATAGATCAAGATCAATCTCATGAAACTTAAGATTAATTCACTACAATTTTATGCTAATTCAAATTCTAAGACAATCATCATATTGAGACAAATAATTTTATAATTATAATAGATTAATTCAACGTAACATTAACATCATTATTCCATCATTAATTTCTAAGAACTATAACCCTTCTATCATTTCATTTAATGCCAAATTTAATTTAATTAAATTATTTTTTTGCTTTAATTAATATAAATTAATTTATACTTAATTAATTATATTTAAGTGCAACTAAATCCTTTATAATCGTAAAGGCCCCAACCCATCATCTCTACTTACCCTACTAAAGAGTTCACATTTTTAAATGGACATTATCCTAACTCAAAACCCTTTTAACTAACCCAGGTTTAAATGCTCACCGCCGTAACACTTCAAACAAAAGGCATTGTGTATAATTAGGAATGGAGGAGACAGAGAGAGTATACTTACGCGGGAAGTAATGAATAACTTGGTGTGTCCCACATAACACTGCAGCAATGTTGGAATTGGGGTCCCTTTAATACCAGAGAGCAAATGGGATTTTCTGAAGCCTCGATCTTTCTACCGATTTCAGTTTAGACAGATCGGCAGAAGAGAGTTATTATCTTCATCTATTACAATCTTAATCATGGGAGTGCTTTCCAATAGAATCAGCAGAGAAGATCTCCTACCAGGAGACCATGTTTATTCATGGAGGGTAGCCTACACCTATTCTCATCATGGTACATTCATTTCACATTGCTTTTCCAATGTATTTCAGTATGTTTGTTTATTTTTTATCATCAGAAATGGGCGAGAATCTAAGAACATTTTTTTTTTCGTTTTTTCTTTCCTCAGTGTATTTTGTCTTCAAAAGTTACTCTTTTCGTCGTCATCAGAAGTAGATGAAATCAAAGACGTTAAACATGTGCATATGTGTGGCAAGAAAACAATGCTGACATACCCCACATAGTTGCAGAAACACAGCCAAATATGCAAAATGATGATGCAATTAGAAGCAGGTGTCATATAATAATAATACAATATCATTCGAAATCCCTCTTGACCATTAATTTAGTGGGTTCTGTTCAAACGCGTCAAGCTATATTGAAGCAACAAGTGCTCATCTGAATTGGCCCAACTCGTTAGCAAAGAGAATGCAGATACCCTCAATCTAAAAGAAGAGAAATCGAATAAAATGTGCAATGCGATTCGTGATAAGACGTGATAGTTTCCATCCACATTTATATAACTATATGTGAAAATACAGGTTATGGCTGAATATCTAGAAGCAACAAACACATAACTAGTCATGCAGAAGAGTAGGCATTTTATCATTTTTTTTATTGGTAAATTCACCTGTCAGAGTGCTGATCTATTTAAGTGTGATGATTGAGTGGTATCTCTTCTGTAAAATTTACTTAGGAATCGCAGCTGGCTTCATCCTGCTAACTAAGCCACACTCACAATTAGATGTGGTAGTTGATTCCTCTAAACATTCAACAATTGTACATAGCTTAGATGAGATGATTGAGGGGTATCTTTTTGGTCGTATTTACCCAAAACTTGCAACTGCCCTCATTCTGTGGGGTAGTGTAAGATGCCTAATTCTGATTATGCACAACAGCAGAGAATGGTAATACAGGATATTTTGCAGTTCAGATCTGGTTAAATATCAAACACAAGTAGATTCACAGTAGCAATAGCTGATGACACCAAACTAATACCTGATAGCTACCATCAACAATTTGTTCACATAACAAAGATTCACAGCAAGTAATATAGCAGGTATTATAGGAACATTGATTGGCAATTGTCAAACTCCAGGATTACGCACAGAAATGATATATGGGCACACACAGATATGTGCCCAGCAGCAAATTGAATTAATTGTTTCCCAATCGCAGGGATGTTTACATAACCAAATCAAATTGATCTAGCAGAAACATTTATACTTGCCTGACTGCAATATGATAGCACTTTGAATCAGACAGATTTACTCCAAATCGCTGAATGGGGTGTGAGTCGCGATTAGATGCCAGCAATCGAATACCAGATTTACTTTGAATATGATTGCACTATTGCAAGTATGTGTAGTTGGTGTTGTCATTGATGTCAACAGGCTTATGTTTGTGTTGTCATTAATGTCAACTGGTGATGGTTGAGAAGTTGTGACGATTCTTTGATTAGTTTCATTATGTTATCATTATTAAGTGCTACTTGTCAACCTCTAGCGTTGCTTTGATAAGCTTTTGTTTCTGGGTGTTACTTAAGTTGTTGTGTTGCAGTTTGTTTGGTGATGATGAGGAGTGTTGAAGAAGATGAGAATGTGTTTATAGTGCTTGGTTTCCAAGTGCTTTTGAGAAAATTTGAAAAAAAGAGGAAACAATGTGTTGTAGAGGTGTTTCGGCATACAAAGTGGTGTTCTGGTACTGCGTTGCATTTCTTCTATGTTGAAGATCTGCTTGTGTGGTTTGGATATGTTGATCAGAGCTGTTCATAGATGTTACATCCATAATTTCTTGGTCTGGATTGTTGTGCAAAAGAAGTTGTGTTCACTAGTGTGTGGATTGTGTTATAGTGCTGTCTGGGAGAAATGGTCTTGCTTCACAGTTTGTGCTATGATCTTGCGGTTTTGGAAGTGTGCTGAGAAGGTTCATATCCACCTTCAGTTGAAGTTGTTCGTGGTTTGGTGCTCTGCAAGAAGATTTTTTGAGTTAAAATGTGTGAAAGTTTATCTGGGTGAACAGGATGAGTTTGTTCTTCAAGCGAAAGTTGTTGCGAAGGAATTTATTGGATATCAAGATGTTTGTGGAATATTCCAGATTGTGTTTAAGTGTTGTGTGTGATCTGCGAGTTGTCTTTGGATTTGAGGAAGCATGTACTTAAACGTTAATGATGTTTACACAGGTTCGGCCGACCTTGGGTTGTTTACACTAATTGCAGATTTGCTTTGGTGATTGTGGAAGTGTGGCATAGCGTGTATCAGTGGATTTAGGTCTGAGTTAAGGTGTGATGTGGTCTGCCTTCATTCCTTTCCACCACGAGAGTGTTTCAGTGTCAACCTAATTTGAATTTGCATGGTTGAGGTGCATAGCCGACCTTGGAGAATTTTTTCAAGGTTGAAGAAGGTATAAATAAGTGTTGTATTGATGGAGGATTGGTGTGTAGTGTGTATGATGCGAATTGCAGAGTTGTGAAGTGCAGTGCGAGCTTTAATGAGTTAGACTACTGGAAGCAGTGAGCAGAAGGTGTCTACAATCTTTATAAAAGTTGCGAATGTGTTGGTGATGCTGTGGTGGAATTTTTTGTTGCATTGAGATGGATTTCTCATTGTAACATTCATTTTTTCTTCTTTTCTAGAATCTAGCAATGAGCCATTGGCAATGAGCCCTTCTTTTTTCTGGGCAATGAGCCTATTGTATTCGGTGTTGCAATTACTTTATATTGTGAGTTAATACTCACCGTGGTTTTTCTTTTTTTGGGTTTTCCACGTAAATCTGGTGTTCTATTGTGCATGGTGTTGATGTGTTTTAGTTTTTGTTATTTGCTTTCATGCGAAATCATTCTAATAGTTTAAGGTTATTAAAGTTGATGTGGATCAGAATGTTAATGAGGGTTTTGATATTTTAATGTACAACTAATTCAACCCCCCTCAATTGTCTTGTGCATTCAACACGCACTTCCAGTAATGACGGTGATACTTTGGTGATGTAGCAATTATGAACCCATGTGCCCAGATATGAGGTTGATGGTGTGATATGGTGCGATTAGGAGGTGCCCTTGTAGTGGCGCCTATTACCAACTGGTAACACCCACGCTTCTTCATATTCAAATTTGGCCTACTTGTCTCCACGCGTCTAATGATTCCTTCAATTTGGCGCTTGTGAATGAATGGAAATGGAGAACAATGCAGATGGTGCGAGCCAGAGGCTTCGCCAGTTATAACGTCTAGATCGCCAAGCTTCCTCGCATATGCCCGACTACTAACGATCTTGGAATGTAGCAGCAAGAAATTAGCGAATAATAGACTAGATGCTCGGGTAGAGAATCACAATTGCAGGAATGAGGTTTTTGTCTCACCCTGATGTTGACTGGCAGTGGTTTCTGTCTTTGTCAAATCATCATGACTCCTTGACCAATTGCGATGATCTCTCCAAAAGCAAACCATTCAAATATATATGCCAGCATAAGTGCCTTCCCAAACGGGTTGGCCAAGACCAATTTAAAATATTTATTATTATTTAAACATAATAATTATTATAATATTTAATATTATTTTAAATATATATGAAATTCAAACTTAGTGTTAAAAAACACTATTTTCCCACTCCAATTTGAAAATAGGGCTTAGGGATCATCGGGGACATGACAGTTAGGCCAAACCTTGATTTGGATGTGATAGTTTACTTGATTAAACATTTCAACTTTTGTATGTATAAACACTTAACTTGCCTCTTGGGGATTTGAATATAAATCTCCATTAAGAAAACTGAGATGATTTACTATTAAAGTTCATCCTATGTGATAGGGACATTTTATCATTATTGGACTACTGAGTATATATCTAAATGAGTCAGAACATACATTATGAAAACCGAATGGGCTGTTACTAGCTTCCTTTGTTATAATTTGCCAAAGCATCTTACAGTATATGCTTTTCAAAAATTGTCAAGCAGAAGTTAGGTATTTATTTGTTGCCACCTGTCTTAGACAGGATCTCACCTTTGGGAGACTTTGGATGATCACGGACAATTGCAAATTATATGGTACTCAGTTCTAACTTCTGTTGGTTCCTGTGAAAACTAAGGCGTAGGTCTGTATTTCTTGAGGATTCATCCCATGGGAAAACTTGGGCATTTGAGGTAGTTGTTGACTATGCTGCTCAAAGTTAATTATAAGTCTATTTTTAAAGAAGTTGGTTCATTTCCTTTTGGGGTGCAGGCTTAAATGTTAGCTTTTACAGCTTTGTTTGGAAGAGATTTTCCATGTAACCATATTTTCAGATTTGTGTAAATTTTTTATTTTCTGAAGTAACATGAGACATATTTCTATAAAGTAAATGAGGAAACTTTACCTTGTTGACTACTGTTATTCTTTATTGAATTGTTCATCCAATGAAGCTACTTGAAAACATCCCTTGAGGATGTGCATGGTAGGTGGGAGGCATATCTATTCTTGCAAAGCTACATGAAAACGCCACTTGAGGATGTGCATAGAAGGTGAGAGGGATATTGATTCTTGCAAAGCTACATGAAAACACCCACTTAGTCTGCTTTTTGCCAAATCAGACCTCAGCTGGAGTAGCAACCATGACTCTTTGACTTCTCTGACAGCATTGAGTATTGTTGATGAGTGTTTTATGACTCACCAAGCACTCTAGAATAAAGAATCCAAAGATACTCTATCCTCTCTTGAAAAACTGCCTCATATGCTAAGATTGCCAAAAAGATCATACAACAATTCCAATGTTTCGTAAGATGGGTGCGGATAAGCTCTGTGGATGATGTGATTTTTTCTGGTAACACAAAGGGATTTACTCTAGCAAGTCACTTAGAAAGCAAGGACTTAAATGCAGTGATATTTTTTTTTTTGGATTTTCGGATTTTAGATTAAAAAAATGAAAAAGGGAGTATGGGTTGAGGAATCCTATACTATTCCTATGAACTCAAGAGACAGTAAGGATTGAGTGAAACCAAAGAACAATACTTTGTTTCATCATGCTATACGACAACTACACAAAGCAAGTGCAATCTTCTGGGAATTTGTGCTTAAATTTTCTTACCACGAACAACACCATCAATAGAACAATATTATTCGAAGTAATACAATGAAGCATCCACATCAAAAGCTCAGTCTAACTTTACACATTGAATAGAAATCATCCATCCAAAGAAAGTATAAGCAAAGTTTCACTAATCTTTACGATCAATCTATCATTCCCTTAACATATATTCAAAAGAAATTCTAACTTAAATCTATTCAATGAGGAAGAGAAGTATGTAACCATGCAATCATTTGACAATAAAAGAATTCAAAGCATCTCATGCATCATGAACTTTATTATCAAAAATAGTCTTTTGCAACAATTTCATAAACTCTTTCTCTCTTATTATCTATGCTCTATATCATGCTATCCATCTATGAAAATGAGAGAATGAGAGGGGGGTATTTATAGAGTTTCTGAAGTACAATGAACATCCAAGATTAATCTAGAATCAATGGCAGAGATTAAAAAATAAACAACCCTAATTAGGGTTTCCTGAAATACAGTCAATGATCTATGAGCTAACAAGTAGTGAACTAAAGTGAAGAAATATTCTTGAGGAGGTGCATCCCTATCCTCTTTGGTAGCATTATACTGGATGAATTTGGAAACTATCATGTCAATCTACTCGATCGTGACAGGTGGCAGTGCATTGACCTTGAATTCTAGCAGATCTAAATCATCCGAGCATTTAGCAAAAGTATCTTCCCATTTTGATTCCTGTCGCTAGAAATTGCAAAAGATGAACAGGAAGTCAGCTACCTTAGTCAAATCTTGCTTGAGGATAGGCCCGGTAGTGAAGAAGATTTCCTGAATTTTGTGCTTCAATTTTTCAAACTGCAGGTTGTTTGCTCATTCAATGTCCTTCTCCAGCGCATCTGCAACTACAACTAGAATCTTCTCCCGAACTTCTTTTGTCCTTTCCTCAATTCAGATTGTATCTTCCTTTATCTTTTCTAGGATCTTGCTCTGTGTGATCAATGCCATGTACTAGCTGCTGAAATCATAAGCTGCACCATGTACAGTGGTAATGGCGTATTCCTGGGAAGTAATTTCTTCCCTCGACTTGTCAACTGTTGGTACAACAACTTGGATTGTACGATGCCCAGCTTCATCTCTTTGAATGGTGGAGAAGGTTTTGGTAGACTTTCTTGCCCTGACTGCTTCTAATCTGGCCAGGAAATTGGCCATGTCATCTTCTTCTTCTGGAACTTTTTCAGGTTCCTTCATCTTCAATCTCTCTTTCAGCCAATCAGGAATAGTTGGCTGCTCGGTATCTTGTTCATTCTGAATGTCCTGCATGCCTGGGATTTCTTGAATTCCTCTTAGGGCTGAAATTATTACATCCTCAAACTCGTCCAAAATGTCAACCTCATTGTCCGATTCCAAAATCTTAGTGCCTGTGGGTGATGGAGGCTCATCTTCGGGCTGAACAGGGATAGGAGAGGAAATCCTTATATCTCCCAGAGATTCATCAATGTCTAAAATTTCATTCACATTCGCGAAGATAGCAGAATGAAGAGGCTCTGGTCTCTGCTGCTTCCTGGCAGGTTCCTCATTTGCAATTTCTTTTCCCTTTGTCTCCTTCCTTTTCTTAGGATTAAAGCTCTCAATTGGTTCGTCTCCTTCAGATGCTCTAGCGTTCGAAGAGTAAGATTCTAATTTGCCCATCAGAGTGTATGTCAAAGGTATACCCTTCCGTCGTAATTCCTTAATTTGCTGGTCTGCCCACCATTGTGAATACTTGATGACAGGCCTCATGAAGGTGTCCAAGTCAAAGATTTCTGATTCTGACCAGCGCACAGGAGGAAGAGGTTGACTTTCATCAAAACTTGACTGTGTAAATTTGCCATCATCTTCAAGTTGGTCTAGCACACAGAAGAGTTTTGTCGTTCTAATTAAGCTGACAGGCAGTCTGGACCACAATCTTTTCCTAACATCAAATTTATCTGCGACATTGGCCCAGTAATCTTCCAGGTCCACTTGGTGTTTATATTTCTTTACGTTCACGATTCCGATGTGGTGGTGAGGATCAAAATTGGCTCTAGATTGATACGATGTGAACGGATACCACTACATTTCTAGTCTAGCACCTTTAGCTGCCTGTGCAGACGAGCAATATTCTTCCATGTTCATGATAAAGAATGGGAAAGTGATGACTGCTTTCTGCTTTGGCCTTTGGATGTTTTGATAAGTCTCCAATTGCCTAAGAACCTCCAGTAGAATCATCCTGTGGGTGGGGTAGATGGGAAGCTTGAATGGATTCCCAATGAATCCCTGGATTCAGATATAAGTGAATTTAGGAAACTGGATGTACCAGGATCCATATTTACTGATAAGACTCTTTGCTTCATGTGTCAGCCTCTGATGGGTCCCCCCTTGTAGTATCCTCGTGATGAACATCAAGAATGCATCGTACGCTCTTCTGAAATGGGACTTGGCAGATAGCTGCAATTGAGGATAACATTCATACGCTTTGAATTGATTTTCTCCATTTCCGACAACACCTTTGCATATCAATCCAGGATATCCATAGGCTCTGGCCAATAGATAAATGACATAGGAACTCATATGAAATGACTTAGTCTTTTCAAGGTTGATTAATTGCTCATGGATGTTATCACTGATCATTCTTGACTAGTTAAACATTCTGACTCCGGAGGTGATTTCTTCAATAAAGAAGTACATCCATGTTTCAAAGTAGGCACCTTGAGGATTGCCCATTATTCTGTTCAGGAGCAAAACGATATCACCGTAGTCTTCCTTAAAGTCTGTCTAGCGCAGCTTCTTAGGCATTTTCTTAGTGGAAGCTCTTGGCTTTTCTAACCATGTTTTGTTGATATGAGTTGCACATTGATCTGCCCGATCCTCAAAGATTCTTTTGGCTTCTTCCTTTGTTTTATATGAAGTTCAATTATGATCAAGTATGCCAAATGCCTCTGGGATAGCTGGTTCTCCAAGGTGCGCCAAAATTCTTCCATCAGGATAATCTATCTTTCCTGCGGGTTGTAATGCCTCGCACATTTGACCATCAATTCAACACACTGGATTGCTGGAGGAAATCCGACAACTTGGACAATTCCATTTCGCATCATCCAGTGGGCAATCCCTGTGGGCATAAGTCCATTCAATCCATACATTCTCTTTTTGAACTCCTCAAAATCAACATGTCTGAGGTCTGTATTTGTGATATTCTTCCATTTGGAATTGATCTTTGACTCTTGTTGAACTTCCTTACTTGCAAACTTCATTGGTGCTTTCTTTGATGATCCTCCAGGGGTGGTCATCAACCTACGAGAAAGAGAATATAGTAAACGTTCAATTATGATTTCTTTAAAATTTTCTTTTGAAAATTCTAACTCTCAGCTCGTTGAAAGTTGAATTCGACGAAAAAGCAAGCTAAGTAATAACACTTAGTGAATTTTTTGAAGATAAAATGAAGACTGAGGTAAAAATAATTCATCAACTTCGGGATTATACTCTATGGCTGGCAATTTAACTGCAAACTTTAAAAATCTGGTCTTTATTGCCGAAAAAGCAAGCAATCCTCTGAAAATTTCGACCTTCAACTTAGAATTCTACCTCTTTCTTTGTTCTTTCACCTCGAAAAAAAAATCAATCACTCAACTCACAAAATTTCTATCTCTCAAATAATCTCTCGAAAAAAAAAATTCTATCTCTCGAAAAATTTTCAAACTCTTGAAAAAAAATCTCTATCTCTAGGAATTGAGAGAGAGCTAAACCTCTTCTCAAATCGAAATTGTGAGTTGATAATGACTTGAGAATGCCTTATAAAGTTGAAAAATTCAATCCATTTAGCAATTCTTTCAAGTTCATCGAATGTGGACTCATGTTTATCGGGGAAAGTTTCTAAATTTTTAGCTCTTCATCTTTATCTTCATTGAAATTTTGAAGTCTATCTCTTGGAGCTCGATTTTTCCAAGTGTTAAGAAATAATTAAAGGTTCATCATGTGATTTTTTTGATTTTCTCAACCTTTAATTTTTTAATTTTTTATTTTACCCATGTATTTTACTTGTCTTGGCGAATTTTGTCCAACTACATGGAATTTTTATTTCTTTCTCCTTCATGGTTGATTTTCTCATGTCCTTGACATTTTACAACTTCCCTCTAGGCGTTTCATGCCTTAGACAAAATTTTATTCATATCTTTTTTAGCAAAGTCGGACTTCACCATTTTATTGCCATTATGCTTATCATCCCATGGCGGACTTGAAGTGTTTCCTTCCATTTTCTTGAGCAAGGCGGACTTTCCATGTGTTTTTCCATTCATCTTCTAGGTAGGGCGGACTTGGAAGAATTCTTTCCATCTTCTTTTTTCCAAAGTTGGACTTGGCAAACCCTTTTTCATTTCTATTGAAGGTCTAGGCGGACTTTCTTAAGGTTTCTCCACATGCTATCTCCCCTTCCAAGCGGACTTTCCAACTTCTTATGCAAGTGTCAAGGCGATCTTTCAAGGAACTTATCCATATGCTAGGCGGACTTTGAGAAAATCTTTCCATTGTCTTTTTCCAAGTGGGGGCAGACTTCACTCAAGGCTTTCCATTCTCCATTTTTGATATGGCGGACTTGGCATATTTCCTTCCACTTCTAAGGGCGGGCTTTGCAAATGTTTTTCCATCCTCTTTATCTTCCATTTGCCATGTGAGGGCAGACTTGGCAAGCTTTCAGACCATTTCCTTGGGCGTACTTGCAAGATTTTATGCCATTCTTCTTACTGGGCGCACTTTCAAGCCTTCTTGCCATGTCTAATTTCAGACCAGCCTCTACACTTAGACAAATTTCACCATTTCACCATGGATTTCATGCTGGTTGCACCATATTTTCTGATTTTCCATTGATTTTTCCAGATTTTTGAGGGATTTTTGCATGCTTTTCATGCTTTTCTATCTGATTTTTTCCAGATTTTTTGATGTAAAGGCCTGCTTTTTGATTGCTTTCTGATTTTTCCCAGATTTTTACATGCTTTTTACTTTATTTTTTAGATTTTTTAGTGATTTTTTGCATGCTTTTTCATTCTAAAGATAGAAATGGTGACTCCTCTATTGGTGGGGCCTTGGCACTTGCCAACAATAGAAAGTTTCTAAAAATAGAAAAAGCAAAAAAGCAACTTTCTAAAAATAGTAAATTCCAAAATGGTCCAAAAGTGCCAAAAATGAAAAAGCAAAATCCCTAAAAAGTAGGAAGTGTCAGAATTGGGCGAAAGCACAAGCGATCCTGGTCTACAGGGTCTCCTAAACACTTCTACGACGTTTACATGCAATTTCAGGCTTGAAATTTCAACTTGGCTCGATTGATGACTCTAGACTCTAACTTGAAACTCATGGAGCGAAAGAACCTATGAAATTGCAACTCAAAACTAAACCTCAAAAACAAACCACCAAGGGTCCCCATTTGCAATGGGGTAATGTGTGAAATAGGTCACAACAAGTATCAGCAGGAATTTTATGTAAAGCAGTTTACCAGGTACTTGATTAAGAACAAAAGAAAAAGCGATATGAGATGTGATTGTTGCTTTTTGTTTAGTAAGATAAGGTAAACTTTGTGTGAAATTGGAGAAGATAGTGAACAAAGTGGTGAATGAGAAGGAATAGTGATCAATATTTTATACGTGTCCATGCTTGAACAAATGTCAAGCAAGTTCGGAAAGTAGTGGATGCTGAAAGGCATGCGATAGTAATTTGAATTTTGAAATATTTAACACCAAAAGATCTGAAATGCATTTGCAATTCTGGATTACAAGGCATTCGACATGTAATTGACTATATGGAGATTACTACGGTAATGAACAAAGGTAAGAGACTGGAATCACCAATGCATTTTTTGTTCTCTTTTTCTTGCAGTAATTGGGTCACATAGAAATTTAGCACGGGTCAACTTGATGCTGGATAGATTTACAACCATAGTTGTTAGAAACTTCATTATAAGAATGTGGACCACGTCCTTGTCCCCATATCCACCATTTCTGGTGACCACGTTTATATATAATATAGCTGTTTCCTTATTCTTTCACTCATGTACCTATCTGTAGTCACAAGCCTTGGGATGGATTGCATCCAATTTCAATTCCTTATATTGTCTGAAAATTTAAATAGTAGGTTCTTGCTATGATATCTACAGGATCAGATAGACCTAAAAAAATACATCTTTCCACAATTGTTGAATCAAATAAACTTTGAAAAGATTACATATGGCAAAAGCATGGCTACGTTGGTTGCAAGTGGTGGCTAGTGAGTCTATCTCCACAAGTTCAGGGTCAGTTGTTCATTTTCAGACCATAATCCTACATGCAAACTGAAACTTCAATCAAAACAATGGATCTAAGTATGATAATGTGCAAACACACAATGCTGAAAATATGAACAACAAACACTTAAAAACTGTTGTTTGTTTAACTGAAACCAAATTACACTCAAGCGCTGTTCTTATGTGTATATTTTTTCTGCTGCTAAGATTTGTGCTCAAGATCTCTTATATACCAAGAGAATCTTCTGGTTTTACAGTTTTCCACACATGCAACCCAGTTGGAGCACCAAATTTAGTAGAATAGGCTTTTACAAAAAAACTAAAGTAGAAAGCTAAATAAAACAGAAGACAAAACACTTTATTCTAAGAACTCATGAACTTAGAGTTAGAATCCCTCTAAATACCTGTGTTCCACAACATTTTGGGGACGGGGACGGGGGGATGCCAGTCCAAGAGCCTTTTTTTGGGGATGGCAATATATGAGTTTTTCTATATATATATATATATAGATAGATAGATAGAGAGAGAGAGAGAGAGAGAGAGAGAGAGAGAGAGAGATTTCTACAAGTTAATGAACAACAATAAATACTTACAGCAGTAAAATTGTAAATTTAATCATGACAGCAGTATAACAGTAGTATTTCAGCATTATATTATATAGCAACCATATTTCATTGTTCAAATTTTAAAGTTTAGAAATTAAAATTGAAGTTAAAACTCAAAGTCTCAAACTTATAGATACAATTATGCCTTATCTAGGCTATCAATATCAAAAGGTTTAGAGTTATCTATGTCACTATATGACTGAAGTTGTGGTCTGTCCAATGGAATCCTAACCAATCCTGGTTGCACCTTTTTCTCGTCAATTTGTCTAACATCTTCAAGATCAACATTCCAATGTGTTGCTAGAGTCTTTCAATACTTAGTACATTGTTGATCTTGAAGTCTCAAGGCACTATGAAATACAACTAACTTTTCTGCTGGTCTAGAGGTAAGCATGTTCCTCTTGATTGAGTGGATGAAGCCATTGGTGGACCAATACTTTTCAATAGCAAAGGAACTAACAACTTGTTAGATGAATGGCAAGTTGTTTCAACTCCAATGTGTCCTTCCCATGAAATTTCCACCATCGGATGGTGTTTTTTTGTGCAATAGTGGCTCTATCCATCCCAGCCTCTGGTTGGTTGAATGTAGGACCCTAAAGATCAAAAAGCTGAAACCACTGCTCTTGAAGTATGGTTGCCTCCTCATTGCTATACATATTACAAAGGGCCTTCGTAAACCCTCTATTACCTCATCATCTTCAGAAGGGAGAATTCAACTAGGTCTAGGTGCATACCACTTGGGATTAAAAGCATAGGCAACCATATGAAGAGGGGTGTTCATTGTGTTCCACCTCTAACCATCCCCCCAAATAGAGAAAATTTGGAAATGTTTAGGAAACATGTCCCTATAATTGGGGACTATAGAAATGCTTAGGGGAGACTTGGCCATCCCCAAGGTGACCAAGATGTCTCAAATGTCCCTTGATCATCCCAAAGATGGCTAGGCGTCTCCTATGTAAAGCATACTATATTTAATGTTTTTTTAAGAAAAAAGATACTTAGCGAATTCTTAATGGGTTTAAAAGAAGTGTGGGGGTCCCACAAACCCTCCCATGCCCTTTTTTCGTCCTAATATACAAAACAACAATTGAAAACATTCATTCTGTTTTATAATTTTATTGTCATTGACTGTGTGTTGGAAGATGTGCTATTGCAGTTGGAGACACCATTGATCAATATTACACTTTTAGGGATGGGGGTTTGAAGGGTGTAGGGATGGGGGTTTGAAGGGTGTGGATGCCTCCACATGTAACACAACAATATTACAAAGAAGTTAGAAACTTAGAATTGAAATAGCACTTCAATTGGTTCAGCAACAACCATTGCATTGAGGTACGTTATTTTGACTGCTTTTTTTTTATTTCAATTTTTTTTAGCTTGTTAGAGAGGCTTTGTAATTAGTTTTAAAAAGTTTTGGTTTCAATTTGTTGTCATGCAAAAACACCACAAAATGAGCACTAGCAGCAATGCTGACAATGTGAATGTGAATGAGATGGGTAGTGAAGAAGTTGAAGTAAATAGAATGGATCATTCTTCTCATTCTAAAAATCCAAACACAAGTTCTATTGGAACTCCACAAGACTGTTTTGCATGCTCTTTATCCTCTTTTCAAAAATTTGCAAAATGCCCTTTCAAGCCCAAAAATCCCTTGTAATTGACCGCCAATTTAAGCATCAATAAAAGTAGAAATATAGGGGGCAGCAAACATTGGTTGTGTCATGTTTGCACAAGTTCTATTAGAACTCTACAAGACCACTTTGCATGCCCTTCATCCTCTCTTCAAGAATTTGCAAAATATCCTTTCAACCCCAAAAAACCCTTGTTACAATTTTTCACCCATTTAAGCATTAATAAGGGTAAAAATACAAGGGGCAGCAAGCAGTGGTTGTGTCATGCTTGCAACATTGATTATCATGGGAGCTAGGGTTACACACTCTTTATTGGGTGAGAGTGGACATGGGTTTAGAGTTTGTAAAGATATAATGTTGAAAGAACAAGTTGAAATGGTAAAATTGGTTGGGGAGAGTAAGCTAAAAATGCTAACATTGTTAAGAGTAAGAAATGTTCATCTAAAACATTGCAATCTATTGATGACTATTCAAATGTATTAGTTGCTAAGAGTTGTGATAGAGGGAAGAGGAAGGCCACTTCTACTACATATGAGAAAAATACAGTGGTGGGTTTAATGAATTTGAAAAAATATGAGCAAGCCAACGATTCAATGGCTAAGTTTTTTCATGCCCATACCATCACATTTCATTTGGCAAGGTCTCCTTATTTCAAAGGTATGTTGAGAGATGTAATGGTAGTTGGACCCTTTTATGTTCCCCCTAGAGAACACAGATTGTGTACCTCCCCCCTTGACAAACAATATTCAAAGGTGAACATATTGATAGAGTAGATGAGACAAATGTGGATGAGGACTGGTTGTTCCATTGTCATGGATGGGTGGATTGATATTCGACATTGACCATTCATTAATATTATTGTTACATGTCTTTTTAGTTCATACATTTTTAGAGTTATTGATTGCTTTGGGAAATGTAAGGATGCTAATTACTAGTTTTCCCTTTTGAAGGAGGCTATACATGAAGTTGGGTCTTCTAATGTTATGTAAGTTGTGACAAATTCAGCTCATGTTTGTAAGTTAGTTGGTTTGATGGTTGAAAGTGCTTACAAATTTTGTTTGGACTCCATTCTATGTACATGCTTTGAAAACATTATTCACCTAATCAATTTTAAAGCAATGTTCATCCAATTGATTTTGTCAATGTTTTTCAATGCATGTACACAGCATGCAGTACAAAAAGATATGTTTGTAAGCACTTTCAATCATCAAACTAGCTAATTTACAAACACGAGCTGAATTTGTCACAACTTGCACAACATTAGAAGACCTAACCTCCTATATAACCTCTTCAAAAGGGCGAACTAGTAATCAACATCCTTACATTACCTAGAGCAATTAATAGCTCTAAAAAGGTATGAACTAGGAGGACATGTAATGATAATATTAATGAGTGGCCGATGTCGAATATCAGTCCACCCATCCATGGCAATGTAACAATCAGTCCTCTTCCATGTTTGTCTCATCTCCTCTATCAATATGTTCACCTTTGAATATTGTTTGTCAAGGTGGAAGGTATGCAATCTATGTTCTCTAGGGGGAACATAAGAGGGTCCAACTACCATTGCATCTCCCAAAATACCTTTGAAATAAGGAGACCTTGCCAAATGAGATGGGATGGCATGGACATAAAAATCCTTGGCTTTTGAATCAGCTTGCTCATTTTTTGCAAATACATTAACCCTGCCATTGTATTTCTCTTACATGTAGCAGAAGTGGCCTTTTTCTTCCCTCTATCACAACTCTTTCCAATTGATACATTGGACTAGTCATCAATAGATTGCAATTTCTGGATGAACATTTCTTACTCTTTGCAGTGCTAGCATTATTTTCCTTACTCTCTCCAACCAACTTTACCATTTCACCTTGTTCTTTCAATGCTATATCTTTACAAATCTAAACGCATGTCCACTCTCACCCAATAAATGGTGTGTGACCCTATTATAACTCCCATGATAATCAGTGTTGCAAACATGACACAACCAATGCTTGCTGCCCCTTGCATTTTTACCCTTATTAATGCTTAAATTGGTGTTTAATTGCAACAAGGGTTTTTTGGGGTTGAAACGGCCTTTTGCAATTTTTTGAAGAGAGGATGAAGGGCATGCAAAACAGTCTTGTGGAGTTCCAATAGAACTTGTGTTTGGATTTTTAGAATGAGAAGAATGATCCATTTTGATTACTTCAACTTCTTCATTGCCCATTTCATTCACATTCACATTGTCATCGCTACTACTAGTGCTCATTTTGTATTTGTATTGTGTGACAAAAACTGAAACCAAAACATTTTAAAACTAATTACAAACCCTCTCTAACAAGCTAAAAAAATTTAAAATAAAAAAAGTCAAAATGACATTCCTTGATGCAAAGTTGTTGCTGAACCAGTTGATGTCTTCTTTTAGTTCTAAGTTTTTAACTTCTTTGTAATATTGTTGTGTTACACAGGGAGGTGTCCTCACTACTAAAAGTGTAATATTGATCAATGATGTCTCTAGCAGCAATGGCACACAACTTTTAGTGTATAATTAATGACAATAAAATTATAGAACATAATAAATGCTTTCAATTGTTGTTTTGTATATTAGGGTGAATAAGGGGCGTGGGAAGGTTTGTGGGACTCTCACTCCCCTTTTAAACCCATCAAAATTTTTCCAGATATCATTTAAAAAAAATGTTAAATACAATCTGCTTTACATAGGAGATGCTTGCCCATCCTTGGGATGGTTGAGGGACATCTGAGACATGCTTAACCGCCTTAGGGAAGACCAAGTCTCCCTTAAGCATTTCCTATTGCCTCTGATTATAGGGACACATTTCTTTAACATTTCTTAATTTTCTCTATTGTGTTGATGGCTAGGGGATGTCCCATGGCACCTTACCATCCCCAAAACATCATAGAGGATGGGACAGGGGTTTGAGGAGTGGGGACACGTTCCTGTGTAACATAGCTAAATGCACAAAAAGCTAGAAAAAAATTAGAAGATTCCAGTACTCAACTAAAAATAGAGAAAAGAAAAGAAAAGTAAACCCAAGCTGCTTTCAATGCCAGCTGTTGGATAAGAACACTAAAACTGAAAACTGATTTCTTGCACCCAGCTGCAAGAGAACAACAGCCAAGCAACACATTTGAAAAGCTAACGCAAGGCATTCAAAGGTTTGACCAGCCACTTTTATTACGAATCTGTAGATAAAAGCTTGCTACATATCGTCCATCCCAGGCTAGATAGTGTGTCACTAAAGAAGTGTGTGATGAAAAACTAAACCCTAAGTTTCACTAGCTGCGATTTTGCTTTGCATGCCTTTCCCCGTGGACTAAAAGAAGGCATTTGCATGTGAAAAAACATAATGATTTATTCATGGACTCAGTGATCCTATTAAGATCTATAATTTTCATTTCATTATGAGGTGTTGTTAGGATCATGATTGAGAAAATGTCATAAGGATCATGATTATGAGGTGTTGTTAGGGTCATGATTTCGGGTGGCAAATTTCTAAGAATGGGGCAAGGAAATAAGTGACCATAAATGGCTTTCTGGACAAAAGAACTGACCCAATAATCCATCTCAACGTAACCAAGTTCAGCCCTTTTGGAAGAACATATTTTGAGAACAATACTTTGGTCATTTTTTGTGGATCATCAAATCTAAAAGTTATAGTACAAAAGTCCTTTTTGATGTATTGAGAAAATGTTTATTGGTGTAGCTGCCCTCCTTTTTCCCATCAATCTAGTATGGCAGATAATTTCTTCTCATCAGATTGGCCATTTGCAAACACAAGCTTCTTTGCATGTCTTGAGACTTCATGTTATGATCTGATCAGGGATGCATGAATAGAAGCAATGATGTCATTGGTTGCTTGTCTGCAAACTAAAAATTAAGCTCCAATGGATCTTGACAGATATTAGGGCCACATGGTTTCAGCAGATAAGTCTGTTCATTTGTCTCAAATGCAGAATTACCTCCTCAAAAATTAATTGATTACCAGGAGCTTGGGAAGTGCTCCTCAAATCTGGTAGAGTTGCTCAACTCATTTGTTAAGCATAAAATATTCTTCTCCAAGTGGTTATTCCAATCACTTAAGTCTGGTTGTCTATTAGTTCCATATCTTTACAGAATTTCTGAAGTTCATCATCTGATATTCATGGGAATTAACAGTGTGGTTATTATAATTGGAATGCTAGATAACTTGGTATTTATATAATGATAGTAGTGTAAAAGTTTCAACAAGAAAATTGCTTCCCCCTAAAGAGGAACAAATTAATAGAATTCCAATGGCATAGGAAAAATCTACAAGTTGGTGGATCATCCCACAAAAGAAAGATGTATGAGCAATTAGTATTGTTTGTAAAATCTGGCGATGCTGGAGATGATTACAGTTTGAACTTCTAATGTTTCCGAGGTCAATTGAAAACTGCACATGCACTAATAGAAATCTCTAATAATAATAGATAAGCTTTAAGAAGAATACACAGGTGGACATTCATTAGCCTACAGCCAAGTGGAAAACTTTCAATCAATTGTGTAAACAAGCAGAAGAACAACATAAAATTTTTTGTTGTTGATAAATATTAACAATCAAAGATTCTAATAGGGGTTTTAACACTATGTAGTGTTGGAAATGTTGTCATTGATGTCAAAGGCACATAAGAGATTGTTGGAATTGCGTTATTGATGTCAAAGGTAGATTGATAGAAAGATTGTTAATGGATGAAAGAGTTTTCATCATTATCATTGATCTCAAATGGGATCTATGTCAAAGGATATCAAGGATAGTACAATGATCAAATTAAGAAGGATCAGCAATGAAAGAAGGCAGCTATTAAGGTAGTGATGTACAAAGAAAGGCAGCGACTATGTAATAAAGAGGCAGCAATTAGAAAGGCCGATATGAGAGGTTTTTAACAGCAGCTATTGGAGTTTTCATAAGGCAGTGATTACAATTGGAAAGAAAGCGTTTACGATAATTATGGCAGCGATTACAATTGGAAAGAAAGCATTTAAGATAATTATTAAGATCATAAAATAATCAGCGATTAAGATCATGAAAAGGCATGATTCATTATGAAGCAATTCAGATTTATGCTGAGATAATACGATTTTCTTAATACTTCAGATTTATCAAATAACAAAAGCAGATTATAATGGAATGATGCGACTTGTTCAAACTTCCAAGAGGTGCGACTTGACTAAAAAGTCCAGATTTGTTAAGTTAGAGATACACCATGCACCTTTAAATAATACGATCTCTTTAACTAAAGGACGCTACTTATACAAGATGTGATTTATCTTTAATCAAATGGTACGATCTGTTGAAGAGATGCGCCTCACCTCTAAGTGGTGTGATCTAGCTTGAGATTCAATTTGTGATCATTAAAAATTTGAAGTGATGTGATTAAAGGTTCCTTTGATAAAAATAAACTAATACATTAAGGCAGATCTGAAGTGGTGCAAATAGATTATCAAAAGGCACATTGTTTTCAAAGGCTGTATCTCTTAGAAAGAGATCTATATATATAGTTCAATCAAGTTTTAAAAAGAGTAATTGTGTGTGGAACAAATGCTATATCTTTAAGTCACAATCAGGTGTGAAGAAGAAGGCTGTGTAAAACAAGACAGCAGGAGGACATGACAATGAATATCATCTAAAAGTGCAGATTAAGAAGTGTGAGTGTGTGATATGTAAAAGAAAACATCATTCTCATACCAGTGTCTCATGTGGAGATTTAAGAGGAGGATATATGCAAAATAATAAAGGAAATACTTTCAGATTTAGAGAGAGTTTGTGGAGCATATTTTCAGTTGTATGAAGGACAGAATAAGGAAGAATTTGCAGCAGTTATATATCATATGTGTGAGGAGACTTATACAGATATAAAAGAGTATATGAGCAGATTTGACAAAGGGCTGAATTAAATAGGAAGATGTATATGATTGCATCAAGTTTGTGAAGAAGACATCATTAACAAGAAGATCTTGATGAAGGCATCAAAGGACTTTGTCATCAATTGGAGAAGACATAGTTTGTGAGAAGGAATATTTGACAAATCCATAAAGAAGATTATACCAGATTTGTATGAAGAGTGTTTGAGCAGAATTGTCCATCATCAGTTGAGGAAGCAACATTGAAGGTGGGGGATTATTCTTGAAGTTATTATCTTTGCTAAGTTGGTGCTTGGCAAGTGGGGGTTGGTGCCTATGAACATTAGGGGTTGGTGCTCCTTGTAGGTTGGTGCCTACTAAATCAGAATTAGGGGTTGATGCTCCTTGTAGGTTGGTGCCTACTAAATCAGAATTAAGGGTTGGTGCTCTTTGTAGGTTGGTGCCTACTAAACTACAAATTGGTGTTTCAAGTAGGTTGGTGCCTACATTCTTTGTAAAAGCATATATAATTCGTAAAGTACATTAATTGTATCGTGGTTTTATCCCGTAAGGGTTTCCACGTAAAATCTTAGTGTCAACTTGTTCATATTGAGATATTCTTGCATAGTTGATTTGTGTTAGAGTTTGAAGTTGATGAAAGGTTTAAGAGGGTAAAAGTTTGTTGATATACTGATTCACCCAAACCCACCCCGCTCTCAGTATATCTTTGTGCTCTTCATGTAGGTAGAGCCAGACTCAATACTATAATAAAACCGATTAACTGCCATTAAGGAGAATAAAGGAAACCCACATCTTACTCAATTTACAATAGAAATAACTAGGGGAATATAGTGTAATTTGGAGTGGCAAAATGCAGCAGCTTGAAAGTAGTGCTAAAGATTACACTTGTAAGATTAACTTGATACACCATTTATTAACAGAGAATATTCCTAGAGTTGTTTAAGTAGTTTCCAAGACAGACCAAGTTTACTACCAACAAGAATTAATGGCAAGTTTAGTCTTAGAGGGTTGATAACTTCTTCCGTCTGCAAAACACTTAATTTCTCTGATCAACTCATGCTTCCTGTACTTAAAATGACTTGCACATAAAGAGCTTGACTAATTGGAAAATTTGCATGTCAATACCCAGCATGGAATGCTCACCTCTGATTCATGAGGATTGTGTTGAACTATATGTTTGGATAGTAATAGAGACAAACAAGGTCTGGAGGCTTGTGCACAGAGAGAATGTCATTGTTGTTCAAGCGTCTATTGTCTACTCCAGTGATCTTTCTGTAATGAGGACCTCACGCTTTGAGATTCTCTTTATCTTGTTTGCAAAGATATTTGCTATTTCCAAGGTTTGATGTCTATGCAGAAACAGACCATGTGCATACTGTAGGAGTGATGTTCTTCTCGTGCCCTTGACTTACATGGATACAAAGACTAACATAAAGTAATCATAATATACAATAAGTGTTTTTGCTCTCAATTCATTCATCTGGCTTTGACTTTCTAAGAACTAAAAACCATACACAAAATAAAATAATAAAATAATGAATGAAATAAAGTTATAAACTGATAAAATAATGTAATGCAGTTCACTCCTGTTTCTGGTACTTCGTACCAAGATGCTTGTGCCTGCATGTTGGCAAAGGGTTTAACTATCCCTCATGACCACCATTGGCAAGAGTGCTTGACAAGATCTCATCCTAGATTCAACATATTAAAAGGATATATAATGTGTAATATTAATGGCATGGTGTAAAGCGATAAAGAAACACATAAGACTTGGGTTGAGTTTTAGATGCTAATAGTTGAGAAGAAGTTTTGTTGATCACATAAACATGAAGACAATATGTTATCAACTCGCAATTCTTGCTTTCTTATATATTGATGATCAGTGGTGGTTATCAAGAAATTTTTTTGTTACTTTTTTAGTGATTAACAATTTGGGAGCGTGATTAGCCCGAATAGAGGATGAATGGTTTGTAGTTCTTTTGCATTGTTGTGCATCAAAAATTTGTAATCCTTTTGTATGTCTTTGTTGCCATTTGTATGTAGTCAAAAGGAAATAAACTATGTTTTACTAGAGAGATTTATTTAACTATGCTTCCCCAAGTTTGCAAGATGGGGATGGCAAGGGATGGGGGGATGCATTTTCGGGATGTTTTTTTAGGCCATTTTTTAGGGGACGGCAGGGAACAGCTGTTTAAAAATAGGAAAAATAAAAAAATATAAGGAAATTTAAAATATTCATATGATAACATTGATTACGCATTCGTCATAGACATTATAGAACTTTTGTAAGCATGGGTAATTGATTAGGAATTATGATATATATATGTGTGTGTGTGTGTGTGTATGAGCATGAATTAATAAAGCCATACCTGACTGGTGTGTATATTTAGGTGAGGGATTTATTATTGAAGTTTTTCTAAAGCCTTCAAGACTGCATGTTCTGTTGTCAAACTCATTAACAAAGAGGAATGGTTAAGTAAAAAGATAACTGGTTATGTTCCAGTTTGACCTCAGCTGGGATACTAATAGATGGGATTGTTCTATGAGTTGTGTGTGCAGGGCACGATTCGTACATTTTTGTATTATGAAAGTGGTATTTCCTGCCGACTAAACTCATATTCAGCAGTATAATGACTATAGCAGGCCAACTTTGTCCAACTTAAGTAATGTATACTGAACTAGTTGTCCAATGTATGACTCAAAATAATCCTCGACTGTGACTTCAACTGCGAAGATGCAGAGATCTACAACAGGGGATATGTATTTTGTAGATTTTGTGTTCATGATTAATCATTGATCTGTTACTTGGTCAGAGTTTGGTGGCAGTCTGGGGACAACACCCCCAGTGGGGTCAAGAGGCAGTGCCCTTGGTGGGGTCCCTGTCATGATACAGGGTGGGGTTGAGGGGCAGAGCCCTTACCACCAAGCCCAAATGAAGCCCTTGAAAACAACACAGACCTTCATGGTGAACACCATTTTCATAATTTTTGTACATCTTAGATGGACATGCCATATACCAAACAGGCATTGAAAAGTTGCAATTATTTTTTAAAAGTAGCCAAAATGTGCCTAGGTGTGTTAGGGAATGGCTAGCTGTCCCCAGAACAAATGGGTGAGGTATGAATGATTCAGCGACAGCAAGCTGTCCCCTAATGTACCCTGCAATTTTTTTGACGTCCCGGGGGCAGTTCTGAATTTTTTTTTTAAAAAGGGGATGGGCTGGGGACCTTTCCTACCCATTGCTGCATCCTTGAAATGTTCCCTGTAGGGGACGGGGTCACTTTCAGGAGTGGCATAGGTTTTTAACCATTGTATATCATTAGCAGCAAAAATCGTTTTGGGGAAAAAATCGGCAAACCAAAAGTATAAGACTTTTTGAAAAATAAGGAAAAAATTGTGAAAAAATCGGATTTAAAAAAAAAACATACTTAAAAAATTGTAGCAAAAGAGACAAGTACTTTTAAAAAAAATTTACAGGCATTTCCATAGCATAGAGATATAGAGAGAAAATAAAATAGAGTTTAACCCACGAATTGTATAAAATAGGATTTTGTTGTTTATATTCATATTGTTGATTACATTGCATTGCACAAAGCATACTTCATAGTGCATAAATAATAACTAGATGGTTACAGTTGATAAAATTTCAATTACAATATAGTTTATACAGAGTCAACATATAAACTAAGTACAAAGTTCCAAAAAATCAAACATAGCCAATGACATGGTTACAGTTGATAAAATTTCAATTACAATATAGTTTATACAAAGTCAACATATAAACTAAGTACAAAGTTCCAAAAAATCAAACATAGCCAATGACTCTTGCTACTACAAATAGAGCTATGCTAGAGGGCTACAGGTCCTGATGATGAAGCTCCTGGTTTGCCTCCTAAGTTATTCAACCTCATGGCCAAGTTGGTCTCTAGGATCTCAAAATCCTCAAGCTCGAGAAAGTCATTAAAAAGACAGTTTTTCTTTGCTGAGCAGACATCATAAATTACAAAATGGGATTTGACTGGTTCATATTTGTGATTTAATAGTACTTGCAATTTCTACAATAATGTCAAAGAGAAATTATATGACAAAGGAAGCAATTGCAAAGTTCAACTTATATGACAAAGAGAAGACTGTGAAAGGGAAATTATATGACAAAGGAAGCAATTGCAAAGTTCAACTTAATAGGTTTTGAATCAAATAGCTTAAGATGAGTAGTAGAAAATGCTTTTGAAACAAAATCTTAAATCTCAAAAGACCATAAATAATATTGAAATGTTCTCATTGATAACTATTTTGGAAGATTTGTAAAACAGTAAAGGGAGTGTTAAATATGTTAACATTATATAATAAAAAACATGCTAGTACAAAAAAAGAGAGCAACTAATTGAGTCACAAGTTTAGCTATTATTATTCAAGTAAAATTTCCTTGATTTTGCATATAAGTGATGATGGAGTTAAAAACATTGATGGACTTTGAGTTGAGAAGTTAAGTGATTTAAAAGTACAAGTTTCAATGGAAAATCAATGCACGAGGAACACTCCCTTTCAATCGGATAGTTGCTGCTGAAATCTATCTGGATCGTTAAAGAGAAAATATATGAGGCCTGCTTCAGGAGGGATTAAGATAAGCCCACAAGACTAGGGCATGACTTCTCTCAAGACATGTATTAGTTTGCCTCATACCTATTTAACATGCATGGAATGCTACACAATATATGTCTAAAGCATTCATGTACTTCTATTGTACTCCTTGCAGGCCTTCTGAACCTCTATGTATATGACAATCCTAAATGGAATGTAGTTCCCAAACAAGAGCGGGACATGTATTTAAGCAGTGAGTTTCACCAATTAACAAAGCATTAAGCTTGCAGAATATATAAGAAATTTAAATATAACCACAACAATCCTTCATTTTGATATAAAATACTGCTGCAGTTAATTTTTTTCAGCACTACAAGCTGATTTTAATCTTTTGGTAGAAACCATTCTGCTTTCAATTCCACAATGATTATATAATATTATGTATATACTTATGCTTCCCACTTCATTATACAATTGTCACTACCCTATCATTAAAACTTGATGCCGAATGTCAAATTGAAGCTCCAAATTATCACACTTTGTTAGCATTTGAAAAGGAAATTTGTCCTAACCTAACCTTGATAATCTAAACAACCACCTTGGTATTATTGTTGACAATTGAAATCTTAATTTTTTTTTGAATAGTTAGGATCACAAGAATTCAAAGAAAACAAACCTCTTTAGGCTGATATCAAGCCAATAGTGTTTCATTTCAGTTTAGTCTCGCTTTCTATATTCACTTTTGGCAAGTACTCTTATAAGGCTCATATTGTTAAAAAAATAAGATAGAAGCCTTACTTAGTATTTATGATACTGTCTATGATTTCTCACTAAATTGTGTCTTTGGATTTATATACATGGAAAGCATTACTACAAGCCAAGGCAAATGACAGTAGTGTGGAATATGGAGAACAAAGAAACACATCTCTTAACCATTCCATGTTAATGTCCTTAACATCAAACGTAGAAGCCTACCAAAGAACATGTCTCAATTTTAATGTCCTTAACATCTATTAGAAATATACGTCCATTCAAGGTCGCTTACTTGTGATTTGCCTCAGCAACTTGATGAAATCTAGCAAATCTTTGACGATGAACCACGTCCCAATGACCAACGCTCATTCTGTGCTAAAAATCAACAAAAAACTCAATTAAATAGCAATTTCGCGTGGTTAGGGTTTCGCGACAAGTTGGATGGGCAATTTTTTTGCGATTTTTTTGTGATTTAAACACTGAAAAATCATTGAAAATCATGGCTGATGAAATCGGGATTTTTGGGGAAAAAATCGTTTTGTCTGAGGATTTTTTAAAAATCAGGATTTTTCATTTTTGGGAATTTTTTGAGGATTTATGCTTCTATGGACCATATCTTGTATAAATTCACATTATAGGTAGTTTATTGTTTCTGTGTAAAATGCTCCCTTATTGATTAAATATATGAGAAACGGTCTGAACATTTGTATTGTTCTCAGTGTCATCCGATTGTATTGGTTTGATGCAAAGAACCTCACAGTTGTTTCCAGAAACATAGATATTTCATCTACATGGGCTGTGGAAAATCATGTCTACAATTGTATTGTTCTTATTGTCATAGTGTTTCAACTCGTCGAATTCTATTTTTGAAAATAACATGCTAGCTATATTTTTTGTTCTTACAGATAAATGTAAGCAGTGAGATTCTCATGCTTCTACGCACTTTATGTCTGGTTGCTTTCATCTATTTAGTTTATGAGTAAAATTCCTGATGCATTGCAGGCATTTATGTTGGAGACAACAAGGTCATTCATTTTACCAGAGGAAAAGTTGAAACGGAAAAAAATACATTTCTTGATCTGCTTTTGATAAGCTCAGGGTATTCTAAGACTACTAAAGCATGTGAGGTATGCAGGCATCAGGAAGATATCGATGGAGTAATTTGCTCTTGCCTTGACTGTTTCCTTGATGGAGGAGCATTGTACCGTTTTGAATATGGAGTCAACCCAGGCTTCTTTCTTGCGAAAACTCGAGGAGGAACATGCACACTTGCAGTGTCAGACCCACCCGAGACAGTGTTGCACAGGGCAACATATTTACATCAAAACGGATTTGGATGCTACAATGTCTTTAAGAACAATTGTGAAGATTTTGCTGTTTACTGCAAAACTGGTTTGCTTGTAATTGATGGACTAAATGTTGGTAGTCAAGCAGCATCAATCCTTGCTGCAGTTGCTTCAGTGTTTTCATCCCCTCTGCGCTTTCTGACGACCAGCATACCTGGTATAACAGCAGTTGCAGGTGGAGTGTACTGCGTCAGTAGGCTTGTTGCTGATATTGGTAATCGCAAGGATGCAGTCAAAGTTCCAGTGGAGAGCTTGACAGCAAGACTTGGCATAAATGACTTTCCAGTCATGTCGTCTATTAGTGCAGAACCAGTGTTGCAAGTGCAAAAGTAAAGTGTTATCCTTATGGAATGATCTTAAGAGAATCATTTGTTATGAAGCTGTAGCTTCTGAGATTCAATATTATAGGGTTTCAGATCATTGAATCTGGTTTGAGTACATAGTGGATGGAAGTTTCAGATTGGGTATTACACCAATCTTGTGGATATGCATCAGTGTTTACCATAGTCACTAGAAAACTTCAGTACAGGTATGAAGAACCACCCCCATTTCTGTACCCACATATTCTGGTGAGTATTTTTATATACACTGTAGCTTTACCCTTGGGCCTTATCCATTTTCATGCCTAACCTGATTTTAAATAGCATCTCAGTACCCATATCCCTACATCTCCAGGTTGCTATGGTATTTGTGGAAGCAGTGGTAATTATCATCAGTTGTCAGTATTTTAAAAAACTAAAGCACTATTTTTTATTGTCCATATTTAATATAATAGGGATTATGATTGATGGACAGAGTCTATTGTATTGCTGATGCCTGTCAATGCTAAGTTTTTGTAATGTCTTTTACTTGTTGGTTTTTTATTTATTTTATATTTAAATTATGAAATTTCAAATTACAATAGCAGCCTTTGTCAACAAACACACTCATGGTAGTTAGATCTTCGGTTAAGATCTTTTAGGTGAATGACCAAACAAGGAACTTCCCCAACTTTGAACTATTGTGGAGCGGCTAAGGTAAGGCTAAACTATAAGGAGACAATTTGCAAAATCCGATGGGTAGCAACCCATCAAGTGCATGTCCTGGGTGGATTCTGATGAAATTAAAATTCATATGCAGGATGCAGTATGCAGCCCTCAAGGAAGGGTTCTTCGGATTTCCAAATCTAGATAAAACTAAAAGAAAAGGTCTCCGATTCTGATCTGTTTAATTCTGAAAATACAACTGGCTTAAGGAGTTTCAGAAGGAATGATTAGAGTTGTCTACTGAGTACCACTGCCCTGTACAGTAATCTGGAATTTTGAGAAAATGTTAGTCTAGTAATAAGCTTTGAAAATGAATAAAATGCAAGGTGCAAGAAAAACAAAAGACTAGGTTACAGTACAGTAAATGACATTAGGAGTCTGGACTGGTGATTTTAACATTTCAGCTTTCCTCCCATTGTGTTGTTTTGTTGTTACATAAGCATCTTCATTACTTGTATATTTAAATGATCTCAAAATCAGAATATGCTTACAGGCAGAATATATACAAATTGTTAGCTAACAGAGATATGGCTGGGTTGGTTATGGCATTTGTCTCACCAGAATTCCTGCTCATAGAAATTTGCTTATGGAGATGCTCAAGTCCTCTCGCTGTTTAGAGAAACTTTTATGAAACCTGTTGTTAGCTGTATGTTTTGAATGTACATGATTTTGAGTAATTGGGTTATTATGCAGTTTTGGTCATGACCTTGAATACTCTACTACAGCTGCTTTCTTACTTCCAAAACTACCTTATTTCTGGTCAGCCATTTTTGGGGTTTAGCTTTCTCTTACCATTCTAAGACTTCAAAATTTATGTTAATGGTCCAATGATTTATAGAGGATCAACAGTGCTTTGAGTTTTCAAGAGTAAAAATTGATGTTGTTTGAAGTTCTACAAAATTAATGTTGTTAGGATTGTGCCAAAACTAAGGTAACTTTTGGGGGATGCCAAGAATGGTGTTGGAAGTAGTGCCTGTATATCTTGTGATGAGGTGGATGTTCACCACTAAATTCAAAGTTGCAACAGTCATGAAGTTCAATATTGGTGATGGAACCAATGTTGACATCTGAGAAAGAAATTGCTCAAAGCACAGGTTGCACCAAAGGTGGGCATTGTAGCCATGACTTCGTATTGGCCTGAGGTGAGGGCAAATAAAGTTGAAGGGTTGCAATAAGACTATCACTACATATGTTAGTTCTGTAACATTGGTTAATAAAGATAAATTTGTAAACAATTTAAAGATAAAATCACTGTTTTATAGGGATTATATTAATAAACTATGGAGTGTTAGATGGTTCTAATCATATAGTGGCAAAAATCTTTCTGGAAATAACTGGGTAAACCAGAAGATAAAAGATCTCAATTAGTATGGCAAAATTGGGAAAGTTTGGCATATTAAAAATACAGAATTTTTTGGAACCAAAATATTTTTAAAATAAAAACTAATTTTTTTTTGGGTACTCACCAGTTTTCAGTTGATTAATTATAAAATCTAGCAATTTTTTGGTGAAAAAATCAGAAACAGGGGTGAGTTCCAATTAATTCAATTCATCTATATTATTAGTCTTTCAGTTAATTCAATTTATTAATATTATTTCTCATCAATATCAATCTTGAAAACAAGGGAGCGCACACAAATATTGTGAGCAGTGTTAGGCCAATGGTAAAACATAGGGATTCTTCATTACAAAAAGGTTTTTTTCAAGATTCTATGCAATTTAGTCCTAGGATATTATACATATCAACTTCTTTTGTTGCATAAACCTTGTAAACCTTATTTAGAATCCAAATAAAAAATTTAATTAAAGTTTTAAATATCTTGATTGAAAATAACTTTAGAGACTTTACAATATAAAAAGTAGGAAGATACTATTTGATTCAGTAAAATTTAAATTCATTTTTTAACAAATTTAACATCCGTTTTTCAGTGTTCTTTTCTATTCCATTGTCTAGGGTTTGGGTTAGATTTTTTCATAAGTGAATTCCAGTGATCAATTATGTGTATAATATTTTTAATTTTTTTTTTATTAGTTCTATTTAAATAAGAGAATACATCAACTTAAATATATGAATGCCACTTTTAAAAGTAATTAAAACAATGAATTGTGATATGCACAGTAAAATCATGAAACATTTAAAAATGTATTGACTTTGTCTAATTATAAGTAAACAGGTATTAAAATAATCTCTTAATTTTATTTAATTATGAGTTTACTCTAATAATTTATAAACATATATGTCTAGTGAAATTGTTTCTATAATAAGCATTTCAAATGAGCAAGAAGGATTCATATCATGAAATAGATAGGGATAAGGGTGAGGGATTTATGACCAAAAGAATGTACCCCAAGTTGACAATACAATTCAACTTGATCCCATGGTGCCATGTACAAAGAATGTCTATATTAATTATATTTAATTTATCTTTGACTCAATCACAATAACTTTAACACACTTTTGGTCCACTTAAAACCTATTTACCTTTTAATAAAAAAACTCACAAGCTTTTTGTCCATATTTTCTAACTTGACTAAGCCATTTCATACAATCCCAACCACATTGCTTTGAATTTTTTGATTTTAATTTTGCTTTCTCCATTGTACTTGACTACTAGAGTAATGGATTTAAGAAGCAATGAATTGCCACCTCTCCAAGTGTGGTCGAGAATAACACCAACCAGTCTACAGTTGCATACTAGAGATATTATGAATCATTAGCACTAAATTTTGGCATCTTCTGCTTCTTAAAATTCTTCTCATTCTAATGGTTCCTTTTCCCTTGTATGACGTACATTCAATTTATAAATTTTAGTTGTTTTAGAGGATAGTCGATAACTTTGAGTTGAAAGGTGGTTTCTATAATTCCTTCTTTGCCTTAGGAACCACATGGAGGAGGAGAACACACCCAATTGGCATACGGAAAATTTAGTGTCAGTAATTCACCGACGAAAAATTTACTACCAGCAATTCACCGTGGCAAAAAATTCACCGCTAGCAATTTATCGCGGTAGAAAATTAATCGCATTAATATTTTTTAATAAAATCATTTTTTTTGAAATATATATAAAAATATTAATGCGGTTAATTTTCCAACGTGGTGAATTGCTGGCATTGAATTTTACTTGGTGGTGAATTTTCCTTCGGTGAATTTTCCACCACGGTGAATTCCTGATGGTGAATTTTCCATCAGTGAATTGCTGACGGTGAATTTTCCTAGAGCCATCCAATTTATTAAACTTTAACTAGGATATCCTTCAAACCATTTTCATTCCCTAAAACTAAGAATAAGGTATTCCATTGGTGATGTCACCTCTTGATCATGAAACAAATGGAAGGGCACATTCCCATTAGTCATCTTGTAGTCTCTCTGATAAGTACCAAGTGCTACAAGTAAGCTTTATCTCAAATCGACACCCTCGATCTCATAAAACTTTATATATAGAGATTAGGACTTTATGTATGGACTCAACTTGGTCATTTTCTTGTGGGTAGCAGGAATTGAAAAAAAAGGTTAAGATTCAAAATTTGATGTCATCAACTAAACCACGTGATTGACAAAATATCCACCCTATTCCTTTTGATTTGAACCGAGATAATAAATCCTATGGCTAAATCCTCATAAATAAATTGGGCTATACTTCAAGCATTATTGTTAGGCAATGTTCTTGCTTTAGCTCACTTAGTAAGGTACTATGTGGATGCCACAATGTTCTTATATTGATGCATCTTACTCTCTTTTGATAGGCAAATGGATTCCACTCTCCTTTCAAATAGCTTTTATCATTGTATTGACCAAAAGGGCATAAAGTTTCTCTTTAACGACATGCTATTTCTTTGACACATCACACCCCACTACTCAATGTAGTGTCAACCTACATCGTGTAGCTAAAATCTCTTTTTGTGTTGTAGTCTTAGGTCCCATATGGCCTCCAACAAGACCCTCATATGGCACTTGAAGCACAATATGAATCTCCTCTCACATTACACATCTTTGCTTGATTTGGCCCCATCTCATACATTAGCTCTCATTGATCAACTAGAATGTTAGTCTTCTATATTCAGCTATTTTCATGTCCTTAAGAAATGATATGGATAAGTAATCCCAAGTGTCTTCGTACCTTGATTTTACTATAACAATTTGAAACAAATGTGCACCAATAATGCCTTCATTTAATTACCAAGAGATTCACTTCACTTGATTTTAAAGAGTTGATAAGCAATAAAATTGTAAATGTGAATTGTTGTAGCGACTTTACCTACTCACTCACTTAATCTTAAATGATACGCTTACTCACCTTTATTGTTTTATGGCTTTGGAGGTGTAGAGGGTGGGGTTGATGTCCCTTCTTGAGCAAAGAACACCTATACACTTTTGTTCTTCAAATTATGTGTCTAGTCCTTTATAGAATGCCTCATTACTTCACAAATCTAGTAGAGCATATTCTTAAAATAATTAGCCTTAGTGTGCTCTTATGTCTTACAATCAATTCACTATAGGAATTTTCCTTCCTTTGTGGTATCCTCCTTAATCTCTTTCATCATTTGCAACATGTCTTGTTTGAATGAATGATAAAAAAGCTTGAGTTACCATTGTCATTGGAGTCAAAATCACAATATTCAGTTCTTTAGCTACAAATGAGCACAAGGACATTATATATATACTTTCAATGTCCATTATCATAATATGAAAGGGGCAACACCTTTCTCTTTTTCCACAACGAGGGTATGAACCTATGAATGAAGCATTAGTTTTCAACATTTCAACATATTATTTTTCTATTTTATCCAATAGCTATTTAAGGTTAAAATTATATGCTTAGTAATTTTCATGATTCCCTTGCTACATGTAAGAAAAATTTGTGGCAATCTCATTGTCATTTTGAAGAATCTTGATGTCTTTCCCAAGGGGTGTACCTAGTATGTTCCAACAATTCATGGTAGTTGACATTGCATCAATAAACTAATGAGTTGCCACCTCTCTGAGTGTGGTTGAGGATGACAACAACCAATTGCAATCAATATTTTCCCTTGTGCATTTTCTAGAATGGTACATACTAGAGATATTAAGAGCCTTTAACACTAAATTTTGGCATCTTTTGCTTCTTAAAATTTGAAATTGGTGGTAGAGTAACCATTTTGGCTATCTTAAACTAGTTGTGAATATGATGGTAGGATCTTGCTCAAGAAGGTCTATCCAAGATGTTTGTCTACTTTTTCAACATTGTTTTTTGTGTATAAATTCTTAATATTTGTTGTATTTTAGGTAACTTGTAAGCTACTTTTGTTGCTTTCAAACTCCCTTCATTTTGGTCCAATTCTCTACCCTAATTTTCTTGGTTTGTTTTCTTTTAATAATAAATCTTCAATACCTCAAATATTGTTCCCATAACCTTGTCTACCTTCTTCTATGAGGAAGTTAGCAAAACTTACCTCAAAATAAAGACTTCCTCAATTTAAGGGGGCTTGGTGGGTTCCAGCTCAATGGATTCTTCTATAACAACCCCCAATCCAATTTTGTTGGAAAGATTTACACTTCCCTGAATAAGGGGAAGCTGCCTACCATCGTCAACTTAGGATTTTGCTTCATCCTGCACGAGCGCTTTGGATTTAAAAAAAAGATGTATTTTTAGAGTTGTTATCCTTTGTAATATTCTTCATTTATTTTATTTCACTAATCATGTAGATTATCTACTTTCCTAGTTCACTCTTTGAACATGTTTTATTTACCATCTTTGATTGGGGATTACCTGTATTGATATATCGAAATTAGATGTCAATGTTCACTTTATTCCTCTTATTCCATGCAATAATTTTTGTGCATCATTGTAAGATTTGTTGTCTACGTGGTTCACTATCCATTTTAGCACTAATATCTTGCAAAAATGGTGTAACTTCTTGCTTGGAGTTTAGATAGATTGTTTATTAGCTTATTAATATATATTTTTGTTCATTAAATTACCAAGATAAAATTTGTAGGTACTTGGTTTCTAACTAGCTCTTCTCCAACTTGCTTTCATGCTATGAGTTTCCATAAATATTTGATCTCTTATGAAAATTGGTCTTCTCTTTGATTTAATGTCTTGATAAGGTCTTATATCAATTGATCCATTTACTCCTACAATTCCATCTTGTTGTGTCATCATTAATAGTAATTGTCAATGAAATTTCACTCTACTTCAACCCTAACCTAAATATGAATAGACAAATATATTAGAATGTAAACTACAAAATCTGTACTGTAAAAATATGTAGCACAAAAAAATTATTTGAATCACACCACATATCAAAGAACAATTACATAAGAATATGAAGAATGATAATTTCATTTCATAGGTAGTTCTTAATTAAATGCTTAGTAATGCAAGGACTTGGCAAAAAATTAGTTCTCATATCTTGATGTAGGAAATGATATATGATAGACCATTTATAACAAATACATGAACACTTGTCCAACCATTTATAACATTTGCGTAAAGTATGCTAAGACAACAAGTGTTACCAAAATAATGAAGTTAGAACTAAATATTTATTAATAATAATGCACTTGATACTCTACAACATTTTGACATGAATATAATGAGAAATACTTACCTTCTCTACAAGTGCAAAGTTCTTATTAATGCATTCATTGTTAATATAAGGATTTTTAACTTCCATAAGACCAAAGGTAACCTATCAGACAACATCGTTCTTTTCACTTCTTTTGGGTTAAGGTCAATCATGCAGTTGATACCTTAGAAAAATCAACATTGTTTAAGTTCAATATGATCTTTTGTGGATTTCAATATGTTTCCGATCTTGTTTCGAGTTTTAAAATTTTCTTTAATCTTATAATTTTTTCTCAATACATTGTTAATTTTGAGAGACAATCTCATTAAAAAGAAAAAAATCCTTAGGAAGATCTTCTACCAAATAGATATGTTGGGTGTGTGATGCAATCTTCTTTTCCAGATTGTTTAAGACCATCAAAACTTGCTTCATTCCATACACATTCATTTAGAAGACCTAGTTAAATGACACGTGTCCTCAACGTGGTTTAAAGAGAGAATCTTGAAAGATTTGACATTATGGAAAACACTCTTATGATTTATTACATCATTGAGGTGTGATGAATTTAATACTATTAAAAATAATTGAATGGTAGTTGAAATCACTCACATAGATGGAATTAAGTTTATTTTTAAGGGGATTTAGATTATCTTATCTCAGTCATAGGTTAGTGTATAATTTTGGTTGTGGGTAAAATTAAGTTTGTTGTGCAACAAAAAAATATGTTTGAATTATTTTTGGATCAAGATTAGTAAAATCAGTTGTATAAATGTATATTATATTAGTGAAAATGTTATTCAACTTTTCTTTATTAAAATACCATATAGTTTAATAAATGAACAATTAATAGCAATTCTATACTTTACCCACTTCTAAAAATAATAAATAATTGTTTTTTGATAAAATATTACTTTTTTTTTGGCAAATTGCTATCAGGGAGGATAATAATCTTTCTATTACTTTGAAATCAAGATTACATATTCTTCTATTGCAATGCTTAATTTTCCACCCTAGATTTTGTTGATCTTAATGTAATTAAGTGTTTGATCCTTGAGGGAGGAGATTTTTTCCTTTTTTACTTCCATCCATTCTTGCTCTGGCTTGCAGGAGATATTCTATTTGATGCATTTTTCTTGCTTTGTTTCTATTTCAAATAATACATTTGTTGATATCATCAAAGACTCAAGAGGTTGCAAATTAGAACTTCCTAGAGAGGTTGGTATAGATGGCTCGATAGGAGAAGAGGTGCCAACTACCCCGCGAACCTTGTTTGGTGAGTTGATTTGAAGTAGAGCCATTGAAGGAGGAGACACTTCTTGTGAAGAATTTGGAGAAGATGAAGTATCTTTTACCATAGGATCAATTATATAGTGGCTAGATTCAACACCATTCCATCATGAAGGTTGATAAGAGACATCACCCTGTACCTTGGCTTGATTCTTATTACAATGTAGAATACCATGGGCAGTTGAGAAACATTTTCTACGCCTAAAAGAAATCTTTTCATAATCTACCAGTTGATGCCAACGACTTTTTTTTACTTTCAATGAAATTTCAGTTGGTAGGCCTTTGGATAAATCGAATTCAACACATAAACAAGCACATGTGGAGTTTTCACAATTGATAGTTTCTTTCGAAATGTTGTGATACTTACCTAGGCCATTGGCAATTGCAATCAAGCACTCAATTTCCCAAAATTGCAGAGGAAGGTATGACGATCTTACCCAAAGGAATGCCGAAGAAAAAGTCTCAGTTTGAGGATGAAAGGAGGGGAACCACAGCTTCATGCATAAAAATTCTCCCTCGTAAAACCATGGACCTTTGTTAAGGATCAGTTCCTCATCTTCCAATGATTCAAATTGTCAACAAGAGTTCTCTTTATCCTAGTCCTATTAATGCGAGCTAATATCATGAAAGCTTCATTTTGTTTTTGCACTTCCAAGGAAGGTAATTCACTTTGGTGAAAAACAATGTCTAGATTAACCGGGTTCATTCCTTGAATAAGAGCTACTACATCATTTGCATTTGTACTAGGAGGAACCACAACTTGTTGCATAGCTATATGAAGCATACTATGGTAATTAGGTGAGGCTTGAATAAGATCCCATAAGGATATCTTAGCAGGAGTATTCTTAAGTTATTCAACAAGATCATACTCCTTTCCACTATGCAAAGGAAAATGAGGGGCACTAGGAAAGATAGGTTGAGGTAATGGTAATGAAATGGGAGTAGTTTGTTGTTGCCTATTGTTCCTTGTATTTATATATGTGTGAGCAATAGTATTGTAACTCGATTGCTGTGAAACATTGTTACTGTCAAGTTGCCTTGTAAAGTTCAAGATATCTCTTGGCTTTAATGGTTTCTTTTTAGGTGGTTCTAAGATAAGCACGGGTTTGTTTTGAACTTGAGGTTGATGTGAGGGTGGGTAAAGGATAAGCTGGGGTGTGATTACATTAACGTCTCTTTGTTTTGGTTTATTATGACAAGCCTTAGTGGATAAACCTTGTGAGATGAAATCCTCAAGGGCTTCACCTAACATGTCAAAATCATCACTACTAAAGGGCTTGAAGGATATGTTAACTTGGAAAAATATTTTTGACCTAGTCAAATGACTATGCTTTCTCCAAGGGTTTAATCAATTTGTGTTGGTTTTTGTTTGATGTTTTTGGTTTTTTTGCTTTTGTTTTCAAATGATTGCAAAATGTAAACTAATCTATCTAATCTATGAAATGATGCTGAAAATAAAGGAAAAGTACAAAAATATAATGCTATCCTCAACTGAAATATGCAAGAAATGTTTTCCATAATGCT
Source organism: Sequoia sempervirens (assembly GCA_007258455.2). Classification (NCBI taxonomy): domain Eukaryota; kingdom Viridiplantae; phylum Streptophyta; class Pinopsida; order Cupressales; family Cupressaceae; genus Sequoia; species Sequoia sempervirens. The sequence continues at coordinate 466,038,909 of VDFB02058242.1, read as the reverse complement.
ACAATATCTAACTAAAGGATCAATAACTTGAATTCAAAAATAGATTTTTTCAAGAAACCAACTCTTAGATTTGAAAACATCAACAAAAATGCAAAATAGAGGCTAAAAATCACCCAGAAACTTGTCTAAAAGGTTTGTATAGGGACTCATTCGCCCATGGGCGAATGCGTTCATGCTCAAGTTTTTTAAAATTTATTTTTCCAAGATTTGAGTTTATTTTATGTATTTTTTGTTTCTGATTATAAATAAGGGTTTCTGTAATAGGTTTTCCAGAATAAGGGTGTCTAAATGCAAGCTCAAATAAGGTAGAATAATGAACTAAATGACTATTTTTAGAATGCCATTTTAATTTAAATATGAACTTAAATAATTGAATGATGCAAGTACAATAAAAAAATGAATGGAGATCTAATGAAAATTTTCAAATTTTCTATGAATTTAAGTGATGAAAACATGCAAATTAAGCCTAAAATGAAATGCTCACTAATGAAAGTTTAAGGAACCCTAAATGTAATGCAACTAATGCAAACCTAATGCAAACTAGTGCAAAATTTAGATCCAAGGTTGAAATGGACTCCAATTTTTAGAATTTTGTTGTACAAGGTCGGGTTCACCAAAATGAAATGAGGGAAAATAGGGGCTTTCCCAAAATGGAAAAGTAAGTCCAAAAAGGGGGAAACAGACTCTATCTTCCTACATTCATTAGGAAATGAGACCCCTACAATGAATTGATTAACAACCCGTAGGTGAATCAACCCGAAGTGAGAATCTTTATATTTCTTTATGACTAAAGGACGAGGGTCAAGGTCAAACAACACTTTGGAGAGAAAAACTAAAAATAGCAAATCAACTCCAAAATGCAATCTACCACTTGGACTTTGAAGATTAGGCATAAAACTAAGAGAAGCAACAAAATTTTTGGAAAATTTGAGAGGGAATAACACTATGCACCTTCCATAAAAAGCAGTTTTTGCAAGCCTATCAGGGACTCATTCACCCATGGGCAAATGGGTCCGGGTCTACTGTTCTGGAAAACTCTAAATCTGAGATCTGAGCTTGAAACTTGCACTTCTTTCCTATACCTTTGAACCTTTGCTCCCGGATTTGAATATGTGATAAATCTGCAAAACAAAAATTGTTGTTTGATGGTGGATGGGGGTTTTCCTTAGTCAAACCCCAAGTTTGGTAATTAAACCTTGATGAAAATAACATATCTGAAACATGAAAGTGTGTATAAGCCCTAATCTTAAGTGTGTCTAAGATTATAAAAGCTTAAATACAAAGAAACCCTATTCAAATGTGTTAGAATAAGATCCTTAAATGAAACAATGAATAGTGAAAAAGACATACTTTGGAAGATATCAAATCATCCTAATAGATCATAAATCTAAATATACCTTCCTTTAGGTAGAAAGGAGAATGATAATAGAAGATGGAACCACTTAGGAAACAAGTCATTAGGCTTGGTTGAATGGCTTGGTGCATCTCCCAAAACCTAGAATCCATCATGATCCTCCATAGGCATCTATCATCAATCTTTGACTGTGCTTGATCTTGTTGACAAAATGAGCTTGAAGACCTGCAAAAACAAATAAAATGCTACTCCAATACTTCAACTTTGAATGCTTGATTAATTTCTCCTTGCTCTCAAATACAAATCCTCGTGATCTCATGTGAATCTCTTCTTGTCTCTAGTGAAAAATGATTAAAAGACTTAGCTTTATAGGCTTCCTTTCTAATTTCCCATTTATTAGATCTCAAAATCTGACACTTAGAATTTGAATTTAGGACCTTGAAATGCTGCTAAAAACATGTTTAGATTTGAATTTTTGAACTTAAAGGGGACCCATTCACCCATTAACGAATGGGTCCTGACCTAAAAGTTAAGGACCCAGATAATGTCGGGGCATTAAGTTGTTTAATAGCATTTCTTCAATGCAAATTATATTGTTGGGAAATAAATAAAATAGGCCTTAGGATGCATAATAAAAGGTATTAGGGACCCATTAATGAGGTTTAAAAATACATAAATGCAAGGTCACTAAAAGAGGTCCAAATTAAGTGTGAAATTGTACTTTCTATTAGAAAGGAGTACAATTTTCTACACTGTAGTGTTATGGAAACATAACACGTACATGTTATGGAAATATAACACTTACATGTTTTGTTTTGTTTAAATATATTTGGAAGGGCCAAAAAATCACATGATAGTCATGCAAAAGGTCCCACTACAACTGGGTCCGCTTTCTGTGTGTCTTTTTTTGACTGTGTAAGAGTTTTGTTTGTTTTATTTGACTTCAAATGATTGAAATGCATTGAAATGTGACAATTAACTAATTGTTAAATGTTTTTTTGTTTGTATAATATTTTTATTGTCAATGTCGATGACTATTTCATATTTTATTGATAATTTGTTAACTTGATTAAGTAATTTATCATTTAGATGTCAAAGAAGAATAATTTTTTAAATTAATTTCATACATGTTTAAGTAATTTCATATATGTTTAATTAATTTGATTAAGTAAATTATTTTTGTTCAAATTATAATTTTTTTCTCGATAAAGCACAACACAACTATGGGAGATTTTAAATTAATATAAAAAAAACAAATACAAAAGGCATGCCCTTGAAGCGAGGGGTGCAACAAAAATAAAAAAATAATAAGCAGCCCAACTGGGTTGTCACCTTAACCTACAAAGTGTAGTCTTAACTAATGTGTTGTAAACTTGGTAACACTTACACAATTCAAAGGTTTAACTGACTAAACAATCCACTCAATATTGCAAGACTACATTAAAATGTTGACCCGAGGTTTGTAAACTTGTGATGGTGCAACATTATATATGCCTTCAAAGACTCAAAACTACCTATACTATCTTACTCAAGTTATTCTACTTACTGGAAATTCACAAAATTTACAAAACAATAAAAGACAACTAGAACTAATGGCTATGGGTACCTACAACTTAGACTGTAACTAAACTATTACTAATAAAACGTTATTGTACCAACTTAAAACCAATGGAAATTAATGACAACTAAATTAACCTCTGGAGTACTACTCCTTAACGATTGCATGCATATTCATAAGCATTCATTAATAATAAGCAAGATATAAGATTCTAGTTAACTTGCATATGGTTCATGAAATAATGATAAATGAAAAACAGCTATAAAATAAAAAGGAACAACTGAAAATGAAGTGAGGAACAATACCTTGAGTGGTCTACTCAAGTGGTTGTTCTCACTTTAACTGAACCCAAATCTAACTAACAAATTTTATGCATCCCATGAAATTAACTCCATTCATTGCATATATATCATGAATATTACACAAGATGTTTCACAGATTGTATTCAATCATTCTGAATATTTCATGTCTTGAAACTAAGAAATAACTGATAACATAAAACTGAAAAACCACTAACTTATCTACGGATTCAACCACCAGCTATATACAAGCTTAAGGGAATCTTATTCAAAATAACAACTTAACTAAAATCATTAACTCCACCCCTAAAAATTAGAGCATAGAGTTAAGACTGATTTATTCAACCTATAATTGAAAAGGAAAAATAATCCTGAAGGACTAGAACTCGATCGAAACAGAATTGCATGTAAACATACAAACATTTGTCAAATTCCTATAAGTAAAGGAGTCTTCTTCTTCAATGCTTATTGACTAGTTATAATAATGCACGTCCAAGCTTCATCAAGTGCCTTTAATCAACAATCATCACATTTAGCTTAATATGGAACTCCCATGTTTTGTTGTCCCAATCTCCTTTTGTTGCGGGTTCAATCTACAACTACTTCGTGTCACAGTTCCTCTTTAGTTGCAAATAATTTTTCAAAGCATGTACACAAGGATAACTATCACAATCAAAACATAGCATTCCATCAACATTTCATACATATCTTCATATAAACCATACAATACTAGTATATTATAACCATATTTCCATCATCATATTTTAGGTTTAAGTCTGGATAATAGATATGAACGGATAGTATAATATAGGAGCACTATCTAGAAAATGTATCTAAAAGTATCTCAAAACTTGTATGAAAACAATAGAAAATAAACTATTATGTGGACCCATCATCTCCCCCCAATTAGCTTTTTGCTTGTCCCCAACTAAAACACTAGGGATACTGATTGTACTGCAAAGTAATCTGCTTCAGGTCCATGACTGCATTCACTCCCTGAATCTATTTCAAATAGAAACCTTGATATTCTTCTAGTTGCCTCATCCTGATAATTCCCGATCTCTCACATTCTAGACCTTTCTCCCCAATCCAATGTGGAATTCGATAAAGGAGGATAGGCGGATGAAAGGTGAGCGGTACTTAGTAAACTCCTTTGTTAACACCAATTGCTATATACTTGTGTACCTTTTGAAGCATGGCAATGAAATTATACATAGAATGTGGTTCCTTCCTCTGTAATTCAGGGGTTAAACTATTCCATATGTTCTGTACATACTTGTAGCACTGTTGTCCTAAACCCACAACCAACATTTGTATTATTTCATAATATGTTTTTCTGAGTTTCATGATTTTCTTACCCACTCCCTTATGGTCAATAAGCTTTAGCCATTCATCAATGATTTCATATGGGTTCTTAGCCTCTTTTCTTATTGGAAGTGCAATTGTTTTTTCTTTCTTCTCATACTCTTCCATGATCTCATCCCCGAACTGCTCATTCCTATAGTAGGAGGAAAGTGTTCTGATCTAAAGATCTCCCACAAAAATCAGAGGGTTCCATTTCGTCTCATCAAGTACTACATAAATGTGTAAATAAAAATCACACAATTGATCATGTTCTTCAGGTGTGGAAGTAGCAAAAATTTCAAGAAACTTAGAAGTTCTACACATACCAACAAAATGTTTGCTAACTAATCTGCTAAACTGAAAGCATAGGAATCTCTCTTGTAAAAATAATGCATATGTTCTCGGTGGAGGCCTACATCTAACAATTTGTGCAACCTTGTTTGCTATTTCCTCCAACTTGATTGTTGTTTTGTTCAACTCCATGTCTTTCTTTTCAAGTTCCCTTACATATTCTTCCTTTTCTTTCTTCCATTTCTTCTTTTCATGTGCAAACTCATTAGTCACTTTCCACAATTGGTAGCCAATTGAGAAGGTTGTATGGTAATCAAGAGTTTTGATAGGAGGGGGATTCTCATCTAGCATTGCTAGTTATTTTTCCCCTATCTTGGTGATGGCCAACTATGCCAACAAATCTAGCTTAGTGCCATGGCCATACAACTACAATTTCTCCTCCATCTCGTGCATTTTTGCTTCTCTTTCCTTATCCTTCTGTTCATAATTTTTCACTAACTCCTCCAAGTGTTTAATCATGTCTAAAGCCTCTTGGAGCTCTTTCCTTACATCTCTTTCCTCAATGTACATCTCCTTTGTATCTACAAATTGTTCATTCCCTCCCTCTTCATAGTCTCCATGAATGGGACTATCTAGGGTTTCTCTATGTGATTTCTTAGCAGTAAATATATCTTATGATTATGAATTAGAAGTTGTTAGTACATATCTTTTCCTTTTTTCTAACATATTCACATTACCAGAAGCATCCCCATTTACCTCAAAGTCTATTTCTACAATCAGGACATCTTCCTATTGTTGTTCCTTTCTCTTTTCTTCTTCATTTGGTTCTATATTTTCCTTCATGGAACCTTGTTTCCTTAATTTTCCAGAACGTCTAGATGTGAGTATTTCTTTCTCAATTTTCTTCTTTTCCTTTTGAACACTCTTCTTCTACTTCAAAACATCCTCCTTCCTCTGCTTTGGAACATCCTCTCTCTTCTTTTGATTATCCCTCCTTTTCGTTGGAGTATCCTTCCTTTCTTCTAGTTTAGAGGGTGTAGAGGAGGTGGATGCACCGCCTCTCCGAATCTTATATTTCTGTGACATTGAAGAAGATGGTAATTCCTCAACTATAGGTGGCCTAGATTCTGGTTCTTCTGGTTTCTCATGCTCACCTTGGCTACAGACAGGTGAAGCCATAGGTGAGATGTGAGGATTTTCCTCTAGGTTTTGCATCCCCAGGTACTACAGGTGCATCTAGCAAACTGATAATATCTATGCATTCCTTGAAATCCTCCCACTTCACTTGTGGGTATTCAATCCTTAAACTCCTCTTTATCAGTAAGGTAATTAAACGGTGATGAGTTAGAGAAGTATCACTTTTTTTTCTTTGGTATTTTGAGGCCATCTATTTCAACAAATTGTAAAGAAAGTTTGGTACATTCACTAATCTATTATGCCTGAGGTGACTGAGTAATTTGAAATGAGCTGTATACAAAAGGTTCTGCCTACTATCACATGTGATGTATTTGATGATATAAGAAGCACAATTTTCCCATAACTAGGGGAGATAAATTCTTTTCATACCTTGTGACGAGGAGTCTAATTCCTCTCCTTGTATACAACATTCTTCCCTGGCTGCAATTGTGTTAGCTCGTGTTGGAAATTTTTACCTTGTTCTCAGTAAACTGGTGAATTATGCAATGGTAGCCTCAGACGCGTCTATTGAAAGTCTCTTTACCATGGCTTCAGCATATTCAAGAGTAGATGCAAACCTTCTTGTCATATCATCACTGAATTCTATTAACTTTAAGAAGTAGTTGAGCCAGCCCACCCTAGTAAAAATGGGTAAAACCATTGCATCCTCCAGAATTTGTTGATGAGTTGCTGTCTCCCTTCTTATGACATCACCTCCCATTTTGACATACTTTCTCTACTCAATGAATTGATTTCAACTTTGGACTTCTAGCTCAATTTTTAGCTCAATCTTCTCTACCACCTTCAACAACCCTTCACTTTCCTTCTATTTCCTCATATATCTTCATTGGAATATCATACTGCAAGTTTCCTTTCTTAGTACTAGCTTAATTTGAGTTCATCAACAAGTTCTAAATTCAACTAGCTCAAGTTCTCAGGGTTTCAAAATTTAGCAATTGGAAATGACAACAAAAAAAAGATATAATTTAAAGGGTTTTGCATGTCATTTCTACTCATTGATTTTAATGTAGGTTGAAGATCTCGAAAAGACTGACGAAAAGACATGATAGGTTGTACCCTTCCCCCAACTTAATTGGTGAAGTGACCTTACTTCAAGTTTGGATTGAAAGGTAGTGAAAAATACAAAATGATGGAAAATGGTGATAGTAATAGTTCGTATGCATGAAGTAATACATAAGACATAATGAAACTTTAAAGAAGACTATATTAAACATGATAGTGTACTTGAAGTACCGGCTAGAGGAGATAACTTTGCACCACACATGTAAACTGAAAAGAATATATATTTTTTTTGATTAGTTGTGATGGAAAATAACTGCAAGGTAAGGAATAATGGGGTGGCAGGTGCAAGTGATGGGACGGTTATTATGGATATGAGCTGGTGATGTGACAAATATGTGAGATGTGAATTGGCAGCAAAAACCATGTTGTAGGAATTTATTGGGAAAGATGGATAATACTTATGGATATTGTGAAATGAATGCATGTGATCTTGCAATGAATTTGACACCAACTAGTTTGAATTTTCCTTTTTTGCTTCCTTATGACGCTAGAATACCTGCAATGTCAGGGACCATTATGAACATTGAAAACTATTAAGCTACAGTTCCTTCAACATCATGACCCTTTGTGAATGTTGAAAAACAAGCCCTTCTGAAGATATTTGAACATTATCATAATGTACAATATGTGCTTGTGATAGACAATGAGAAACTAACCCTGAGTGAGCTTAGGGATTGAGCTATGTAGCTCAATCTATGGGTCACCAGATGTGGTGGGTATGCCATTTGTTCCTAAAACTTCACTACGTGTTAGCTTTTGTATTTGGTTCACTACAAGCACCATATAGTTGAAACAGGGAAAATATGAAATTCATCCTTTTGTAATGGCTTCTTATATAGTCTCAATTTGTGGTAGTTTACAAGGAGTCAAAATCTGACCGCATCTATTGTATTCAACTTATCTGCCCGATTTGGATAAACTTTATTTATTTCATGGGGGTCCAACCATCTTGATTGGAGCTTTCCTTTGATGCCTTTATACCTTGAAACAAATAGTAGTGCCTAGTCCTCTATAGTGAACTCTTTTGTTTGAATGCATTGATCATGCCACTTCATTCTTTGTTGTTGTACTACCTCAGTGTGATGGATAACTCCCATCCTTATCTCATCAAGTCCATTTAAAGTATGCATCCTTTCCTTTTGAGTTTTTTTAAAATCCATTTCCAGTTTCGCTACTGTCCTTAATGTTTTATATTCAAATTCAATAGGAAGAATTGTTGTCTTACCATAGACTAAATCATAAGGTGTAAAACTAGTGGTGGTTTTCCAAGTTTTTTTGTATGCCTATACTGTTTCAAGTAACCTTGCAACCCAATCTCTCCTATGTAGTTGTAATGTCTTGGTGAGAATGCTTTCAATCTCCCTATTAGTGACTTCTACTTGACCATTAGCCCGAGGATGGTATGGTGTTGACTTCTTGTGTCTAATTTGATATTCCTCAACCAATTTGGTGATTAAGTCAGAAGTAAATTGTGGTCCTTGATCAACGAATATTTCCCTAGGTACTCCATACCTAGTAAATATATCATCATATAATAATTTAGCCACATTGCAATTTCTAGAAAATTTCAAGGCCTTTACTTCTACCCACTTGGTTAAGTAATTAGTACAAACAAGAATGTATTCCTTATTGTTGGATGTCTAGGTGAGATTGGGCCAATAAAATATAGACCCCATTTATCAAAAGGAGCTAAGGTCAACTAATGCTGTAATGGAATTTCATCACTCCTTGTTGGTCTTCCCATCCTTTAACACCTATGACAAATCCTTGTGTATATAACAAAATCTTTGTGCAAAGTTGGCCAATAATAGCCTGTTGTGAGGATCTTAAATGCTATTCTTTTTTGCGATAAAATGACCTCCACATGGATCATCATGGCATGCTTTCATAATATCAAATATTTCATCTTACCTTATGCATCTTCTCATGATGTTGTCTGGGCTAGTATAAAACAAAAAACTTGATATCCAAGAATATGGGAAACATTTATGTATCAACTATCTCTTTTCTCTTGGAGAAAAGCACGATGGAATTTTCCCTATTACCGAATAATTGGAAATATTAGCATACCATGGAATGTGTACATTTAGAGAAAATAAGTGCTCATTTGGGAATGAACCATCCATCACTCCTTCACCTGATTGTGTTGGTAGTCTTGATAGAAAATCTACCACTATATTGGCTTTACTAGGTTTGTCTTCTATGGTAATATCAAATTCCTATAAAAGAAGTAGCCATCTTACCAATCTACCCCCAACTACGGGCTTGTTCATCAAATACTTGATTGTTGTGTGGTTTGTATGGAGAAAGAATGGATAACCAGTAATATAGTGCCTAAATTTATTAATAGCATATACTACAACAATAATCTCTTTTTCTATTACAATATAGTTCAACTCCGCCCCTTGAAGATTCTTGTTGATATAATAAATTTCATTCTCTTTGTTGCCTTCCTTCTAACCCAAAACTACTCCAATGGAAAAATCTGAAGCATTTGTATGTATGTGAAAAGGAAAAGTCCAATTAAAGGTCCTCTCAAAACAAGTGCTTGAGTCAAGGATTTCGTCAACTCTTCAAATGAGTGTTGACATTTTGATGTCCATTCAAATTCAATGTCCTTACTCAGTGAAAAAAAATGGTGTAACAATCTTACTAAAATCTTTGATAAACCGCATGTAGTAGCCTGCATGACCAAGGAAGCTTCTAATATCTATTTTCTTATGTGGAATAGGTAATGCAGATAGTATTTCTATTTTGTGTGGATCAACCTGAATTCCTACAATGGATATAAAGTGTCCTAACACAATTCCTTGTGTCATCATCATGAAACACTTTTCATTGCTGAGTGACAAGTTGTGTTCTTTACATCTTTTCAATACCTTTTCTAGATTATTGAGAGCTTCCTCATAAGTTTCACCATAGGTAGTGAAATCATCCATGTATATCTCCATGCAGTCATGTGCATAATCAGAAAATATGCCGAGTACTGCTCTTTGAAAGGTAGTTGGAGCATTGCATAAGTCGAAGGGAAGAATAGAGTAAGAATAAGTACCCCATGGACATGTGAATGTTGTTTTGTCTTGATCCTCTGGAACAATTTTAATCTGGTTGTAACCACTGAAACCATCAAGAAAAGAAAAGTACTTCTTCCTAGCTAGATAATCAAGTACTTGATCTATGAAGGGCAAAGGAAAGTGGTCCTTCTTGGTTGTTGTATTCAATTCTCTATAGTCTACACAAACTCTCCATTTCCCACCTTTCTTGGGAACAATTACCAAAGGTGAGACCCATTCACTATTTGATACTGGATAGATAAAACCTACATTAAGGAGATTTTGTAGTTCAACTTTCACTATCTCCCTCAAGGCAGGATTCATATGCCTTTTAGGTTGTTGAATGGGTCTATAACCATCATTGGTATAAATCCTATGCATACATAAATTAGGATATGTGCCTTTCATATCATGGTAATCCCATGCATATGTTGCTGAGTGTGCCTGCAACACTGTTTGTAGAGAGTTTTTCTGCTCTTCTATCAAGGCATTATTTATGTTTAATTTCCTTCCTGGCATGATTTCCAATTCCTTGGATGATTCTTGGATAGATGAGAGATCAAGGCTTGGTGTGATAGGTACACATGGTTGAGGTAGCAATGAATGAAATATTTGAGATATTTCTTGTATAGAATTGGTGGGTATAATACTTTGCAAGGGGTCTCATAGGCATATGAGGCAGTCTTGTTGTTGTGGGATCCTACCACAGTCATTTTGGATTATGTGGGAAATGAGCTCATCTTCATCCTGGTCATTCAATAAAGGGACGCACTCTATAGTCATCAGTGTCTATAGAGAATAATTATCTTCCTCATCCAAATTGGGCCAAATAGTTTGCTCAAGGTTAGCATAAGGTTGGGCTAGAGGATAAAGAACTAAGTTTTTGGTGACTATCCCATTGGATATTATTATTTTGCTAGACCTACAACCTATAAATGCATTGGCTATAACTAGCCAAGGTCTGCCTAGGATGAGTGGGTAACCAACAAGATTAACTTTTGGTTGTAACACTATAAAGTTAGCAGGATATTCCTAGGAATCCAATGCAATAATTAAGTCTTCAATAATTCCTTTAAGCTTGACCATTGACCTATCAACTAGCTGTAGAACAGTTTGTGTGGGCCTGAGGTTGACTAACTGAAGTAACTACATTGTTTCTTTTTTCATGACATTAATTGCTGCTCCCATGTCTATCAAAGTATTCTTAATGAGGGTTCTATTAATCTTAACATCCACTACTAAACTACCAGGATCTATATACTTAGGGATAGCAATGTTTCCCAACATGATATCTGCAAGATTTCCCAAGACATGAATTGTCTAAGGATCCTTTCTTTTCCTTCCTGGTTTCTTAAGACATAAATCCCTTACAGTTTTAGTATAAATAGGGATGTCTTTGATAGCTTGGATAAGTGGAATTCTTATGCTCACATCTTTTAATGGACCTAAGAGGTCTGTCTTAGCCTGTGTGATGCTTTTGAATAGCTAGGCATTCAGGGAAAGGTGGCTTGGGACTTGAGGTAGTTTGGTGTACCTGATTTGACTCAGGTTTCAAAGGTGATTTATCTAAAGCTTCAACTGCAGGTTCCTCATCCTCCATTTCTATAATTTGAGGGGATGAAGGTCCAACAAGTTGTTTCCCTAATATGAGGTGGACATCACTCACCTCTACCCCATATGTGGGGTATTGCATAGGTTTGTTAGAATAAGACTATTGAATAGGATTAGCATTAGGGTTAGGTGTAGGTTGGGTAGGTATTTGTGGTTGCTTGGGTGGTTGATTTGTAGGATTTGATGAAGGCATGATGGCTTGTTGTTGTAGTGGAGGAGGAAGCATAGGCTGTTGATAATTCATATTTTGTTGCTACCACTACTGGCCTTTTTGCCACTAATTCTGTTGTGTTGGCCATTGTGGATTGTAATTAGAACCCTGTAAATTTTGGTGTAGCCAAGGGTTTGGCTATTGGTTCCAATTCGAATGAGCTTGTGGCCATTGTTGAGGGTTCTTCCACTGGTTTTGGTTTGTTGGCCAGGGTTGAGAGGTCCAAGCAAAAAAGTTTTGATTCCTAATAGGAAAGGATGAATTAAAGTTGAGGGAGTCTTTTGGCATACCTTTTCATTGTTTTCATGGCCTCCTTTGTGCTATATAAAAGAATTTTCCATCATCTCCTTCAATTGGCTGAAAATCAGGTTTCTCAACTTTATCTTGTTGGATACTAGCCACTCTCTTGCATTTACAATTGGCTTTTCTTTGCCTACAGCTTGGACAATATTTAGTGAGCATAGCCTTAGCTTCCTCCCACTTCTTCTTCATGTGGAGAGTATCTAACTAAGTTGCTAAGTGGTTTATGATATCATCCTTCATGTTGGATAACAAGTTGCTTAGCTCTATTTTTGAAACTCTTATAGATGATTTACCAATTGTGGATTCCCTCTCTCCTCTTGACCTTTTAGTGAAGGTCCTGGAATAATTCCTATAGACCTTACAAATTTCTTGAAATGGTATCTGAGAAATATCTCCTTGTCCAATGAGGTTCAAGGCATCCATGCAGTCATCATTGACTCCCCTCAAAAAGACCAACTTGAGGAACTCCTCACACAACTTATTTTGTGGGTTTTTCTTCAAAGCAAACTGAAATCTCTCCACATAATATTTTAGTGGCTCATCATCCTTGTATGGAATTCTAAAAATGTCATCTTTCCTCCTATCAAGCCCCCTATAGTAGTCCTGATACTTCTCTAAGAACAAGGTCTTCATAGTGTCCCAATCAGGAACAACATCTCGACCTAATACCATGAACCATCTTAGGGCTACATCCTTTAGAGTTGTAGGGAAGAGTTTGAGCCTGTGAACAACAATATTATAATCATAACTTCTACATAGGACATCAAACTCAAATAGAAATGTATCTGAGTCCTCAGTCATTAACCTATAAAAGACTAGTAAGGTCGAAGGAGGGATATTCTTCAGTGTTGTAGCCCTTTCCTAGTTAGTGATGGGGAACTCAAATGTTGGTTGTTTAGGATCATCATCCCTTGCATCCCCCATGGTGCAGTATGTTCCCTCTGTCTATGTGCTAGATGTTGGTGAAAAGGAAATTTATTCTTTAGTGTTACCTTCGCTTTGAGTATTGGATTCACCAATTTTTGCTATGGATTCTTAGTGTGAAGAGGGAAGAATCTTCCCAAGGAGTCTCTTTGCCTCTGCATACATGAAATATGGATTTATATTCAACATCCTACACAATGTTAGTGTATCTTTTGGTGTTGAAAAAGATTAGATCTAACATTCCTAATGCTGAAAACAAAATGTAAACTAAGAAAGATTGTAAGAATAAGTTTATGAAGATAACACCATCCCCAAAAATGATGCAAAAAATGTAGAGTCTTAACTAATGTGTTGTAAAATTTGTAACACTTACATAATTTAGAGGTTTAACTGAATGAACAATCCACTCAACATTGCAAGACTACATTAAAATTTCAACTCGAGGTTTGCAAAATTGTGATGGTGCAACATTTAATATGTCTTCAAAGACTCAAAACTACATATACTATCTTACTCAAGTTATTCTACTTACTAGAAATTCATAAAATTTTCAAAATAGTAAAAGACATAACCAAAACTAGTGGCTATGGGTACCTACAACTTAGACTGTAATTGAACTACTACTAATAAAATGTTACTGTAACAACTTAAAACTGATGGAAAATAATGACAACTAAATTAACCTTCAGAGTACTACTAGTTATCCATTGCATGCATATTCGTAATCATTCATTAACAATAAGCAAGATATGAAATTCTAGTTAACTTGCATATGGTTCATGAAATAATGATAAATGAAAAACAACTATTAAACAAAAATGAACTGAAAATGATGTGAGGAACAATACCTTGAGTGTCCTACTCAAGTGGTTGTTCTTACTTTAACTGAACCTAAATCTAACTAATAGATTCCACACATCCTATGAAATTAACTCCACTCATTGCATATCATGAAGAGTACACAAGATCTTTCAAAAAATTGTATTCAATCATTCTAAATATTTCATGTCCTGAAACTGAGAAATAATTGATAAAATAAAACTGAAAAAACCACTAACTTATCTACGAATTCAACCAATAGCTATATACAAGCTTGAGGGAATCTTATTCAAAACAACTTAACTGAAATCATTAACTCCACCCCTAGGTATTAGAGCATAGAGTTAAGATTGATTTATTCAACCTATAATTGAAAAGGAAAAATAATCCTAATAGGAATAAAACTATCAAAACAAAATTGCATGTAAACATACAAAATTTTTCCAAAATCCTATAAGTAAAGGAGTCCTCTTCTCTAGTGCTTATTGACTAGTTATAATAACACACATTCAACTTTCATCAAGTTACTTTAATCAACAATCATCATGTTCAACTTAATCTGGAACTCCCTTGTTTTGTTGTCCCAGTCTCCTTTTGAGGTGGGTTCAATCTGCAACTGCTTCGTATCCCAATTCCTCTTTAGTTGCAAACAAGTTAATTTTGCAAAGCATGTACACAAGGATAACTATCACAATCAAAACATAGCATTCCATCAAATTTTCATACATATCTTCATATAAACCATACAATACTAGTATATTATAACCACATTTCCATCATCATATTTTAGGTTTAAGTCTGCATAATAGATATGAAAGGATAGTATAATATAGGAGCACTATCTAGAAAATGTATCTAAAAGTATCTCAAAATGTGTATGAAAACAACATAAAATAAACTATTATGTGGACCCATCACAAAGAAATTCCAGAAAAGACTTAGAGAAGAAGAAGCTGAAAAGGAACACCCAAAAGCAAACACAGGAAAATTGATCTACCAAAGGAGACAAAATCAACTGGAAACACAAAGTAAAGAAATATAGCTAGTGCCAAACTAAGGTTTATCATTTTTCTGGGAGTAGAGAGCCTCCATGGTCCACTAAGATCCCTCCTCAACTACTTCCTTTCCTTCAATTCAAAGTTTTTCAACATCAAACTTCCTACCTTTTCTCCTCTTGGACTCTCCACAGTCAGATTTTAATTTGCTACTCACAGTCTAAGAAATTCCAAGTTTTGGAGGATGAGCCACCATAGTATTTCTCAAAAAATTAGAGTTCAAATCATCCAAATCCTCCATGAAAAAAAATGTTCCATTTGACTCAAAGTCATCCTCAATCACCATAGTTGGATAGACAGTATCATTATTGAGGATGAGAGTATCAACAATCCTTGCAGGCTACATTGGGGATGGATCTGAGGGTGCCACTACATCAGACCTAAAGATAGGAGGCAATAGAAACTTGCCATGATTGCGCTATATGAAATCAACATCCAGAGACCCTAGATTTTTAAATCTATTTCTTAAGACTAAAAAATTTAGTTCCAGACACTCTTGGAACACTGCAAGCCCCAATATTGTGCCCCATCTTGTTGTAGCAAAAATATCTGAAGATAAGCCCTTCAAAATTTAAGAATTGCATCTAGGTTCCATATGAAGAATATATTTGAATGGAGCTAGGAAGAGGTTTGGAAATATCCACCAAGGCACAAACCCTGGTAAACCTGCACGAAGAAACCCCCACATTTAGATCAAACTTGAAAAAGGACCCCACCTGATTGATCAAGAGGTCAATGAGATTGGGATCCTGCATAATTAGAGGAAGGTTATAAAGCTTGATCCAAAGTGAAATCTTCATGATTTTAGCTGTTGCAAGATCAAAGAAGGGGGTCCAAGGTATGACAAACAGACTAGATTTCCCAAAAAACCAGGGGCCATTTTGTAAAACAAAACTGTAGTCTACAGTAGAAGAGAAGGAAATAAAAAAGAAGCTGAAATCCAGGGCTTGGATCATAGGAGGTGACAAATTTCTCCAAGATGACAGAGACCAATCCTTCACATCTTCGAGAGACAACCATTTTTGCAATATCCTAATAACCAAATAACGGATTCCAACATTAGTCGTAATGGAATTTACACAATTATTAGAAATGTGAAAGTTCACAGGTTCATCTACAAATACAACTTCTACATCCCCAACAGAGAAAATAGATTTTCCATGAGAATGAGTTTCCGCATAGGCAAAGGAAGGTGGATCAAGTGATTTGGAAGGAGGAGAATGGTTCAAACTTTGTATTTTCTCCAAACAGTATGCGTTGGATTCATGGAAATGATTGGCACTATTTTGCAATCCTTCAGAGATTTGAACAACCACCCCAGTCATAGGCACAAATTTTGAATTTTGACCCAAGGGATCAAAGGAGAGAAGGAGCACAAGAGGGGAGGGAAAATTAGAGTCCATGATCTTGCCAAAATCCAAGCACAGAGAGTAGTGCTATTGTCCCATGCTTGCCATGGACGCCCGAGAGGATTCACTATCGTTGCCTCCCTTGGTAGCTCTTTTCTTCGCCTTCCTATCCACACCAATAGCCCTACTGGAGGTTGCAATCCCCACTCTTGCATCACTTGCGCCATTGCATATTTTCGCTCCATCATTGCCTTCGCACATCGCTCAATATTTCCAATTATTCAAATTACAATATTTACTAACATATATTCATAATTTTTTTATTTAGGAACAATTTATATTAATCATGGGAACGAATACATGAGGACCACCTGAACAACTTGATGCAAAAAAAGGGAGTGCATGAAAAGACTAAGTGAAATGAGAAAAGTTGGAGGAGAAGGTATATCATCTATACCAATTAACATTAATATAGAATTAAATATCAAAACACCTATTGAGGATATAAATGATGGATCATGTTTACCAAATGCAAATGAAGAACAAGCACCAATCATCACACCTATTGAGACAAGGAATGATCAATCAAATGTACCAAATGCAGACCAAGAACACACAAATCATAACACCTCCTAGAATTATTTGTAAAAGACAAAATTATCTAATTGACATAGATGAAAATATTTTGAAACCAATGCCCGACAAAGGTCTTGAATGAACTTGTAGAAGAATGGCTAATAAAATATGGAAAAAATATTTTAAGATCTTAAGTGAACTAGAAGGTGCCAATTGTTTGTTGAAATGATTAAAAATCTTAATTTTAGACACTATGAAGATCCTTGGCCTAAGATCATCAAATACCAATGGTGAAAGAACTATTGTAAGATATTTAATTAGTGTGTATCAATCAATAGGTTCAATGTCATGCACTAAACATAGCAACATTACCCAAGGTATTCTTACATCAACTATAGTAAGCAATGAAAGTAAAAAATCGTGTGTCATTACCAAAACAAGTAAGTCACTAAAAAAAGTAGAACACTACTAAATGTCATTGAGAGACATGAAACAATTGAGGATCCTAATAATAATTATTTATGGAAAATTTTGGGTAGACTTCCACACAAAGAAAAGGTTGTTGATGCATTAAGAGCATTAATTGATTTTTTTGGCAAGATAACACAAGAGTTTCACCCAATCAAAGAGATGTTTTTAGAAGAAGAATAAGATCTTGAAATCATGAACCACATCCTAAACACTTTTTGGATATGACTTAGACTCAATTTTATGAAAAGTTTATTTAAAGTTATCCTCAAGTGAGAATTAAACAAAGGTTTTTTAAAATTCTCAAACCTTTTTATGTTAAGATAAATCATGCACACACTACATATTGCTATAGGATGCATATTGAATTTTCCATGCATTATAATATTTATCATCATATATTTGTTACTTTGCATATACCAACTATGTTTTGCAGGAATGTGGTATAAAAGTCCCTCCTCAATCATCAAGAGATTTTATTTCAAGTGTATTATGTAGAAGAGATGATGGCTAAGTTTTTTATAAGAAGTTATGTTTGAAAGGATCATGTGTAACATTTGCAAAAATTTCTATATTTAGTGAGTACACATGAAATTGGAAAAAAACTAGTTACTTTTAGAAAATACAAGACAATGACATATGGGGTTAAAGACGGAAAAGACTTGAAGAGATGTGAGTTAGTGAATATAGATATTTATGTAGCTGAATTTATGAGGATTAAATTTCAAGAGAAAATAGTTTATGAGTATGCAATGCATACAAATAGAGCTTGATGGTTAGATGAGCAATGCAAGTTATATAAGGATACATTTTATCTTGGTACCATTGTTTCTATTGTAGATTTTACTGAGAATTATACATTGTAACTACAAAATGAAGTGCAATCTCAATATTACAACTCTATTCGGGTTACTATTTTTGTACACATAGTACTCATGCATGCACATGATAGCATAGAGAAAGATAGAGAGATATTAAGAGACTATCACTTTTGTTGGTGTAATTAATTATTTAATTACACTTTATTAAGTTTACTTAGGTAATAATTAGCTTGTTTAATTAATAAGTAAGCTTTATTTAGTTGAGCTATTTATAGTTCAAAATTAGGTTTAGGGTTATGCTTACATTGCTTTTATAAAGCAATTCATCCCTTGTATTTTCTCAAATTCCCGAATATTATTCATTTGCACATCTTCATGTAAATTGCTTTGTTTTTTCTGTTTTTCTCTTGTAGAAGGCATTTTCTGGTTTGCATTTCAGATCTTGGTTTCTAACATGGCATCAGAGCCTTGATTTGCAATGCCTTCTCAGTTTTTGGAGAAATTCATTGTAGAACACATTCCGGGATCCTCGAGGGTTTTATGCCTTGAGTCTATTTCTGGAGCATTTTGGATCAAATCAAACATCTCCATTAGATTCAAAGCGTTGGAAAAAGTCACGATCAACTTTTATTTTGTCAAAATTTTATCAAGGGTTTGATGCAAGCCGTTTTTATTAGAGCCATTTTCATTTTTTATTCAAAAATCCAATTTTCACTTTGTTGTAGGAAAAACGATTTCTAGGTTTTGTAGCTAGGGTCGAAATCTCAATTGGGTATCTTTTAAATTTTGCATATCATAAACAAATCTAGAGAAAAATTCTATACAAAAATTGGTGTGTGCCAATTTTTCTATTGGCTGAAGGTTAAACAAATTAATTTTTTTATCTTCTGCTTGTTGAATCAAAAAATGATTTCTGGGTTTTGTTCTTAGCATCACAATATTTTTGAGTTTTTGTTATTGTCTACAAACAGTGAGTAAATTTTGTAGAAATCAAATCATAAGTAAACTTTTTTTTTGCTAGAAAACCCATTTCTTGCAAGCTAAATTCAACTTTTTTGAAAAATTCATAACTTTTGGCCATGGTGTCCATTTTTGGCAAATGAGATATCGACAAAAAACTAGTTTCAAGCACTTCACATTGGTGTTGGCCATTTTTTCAGATTTTGTTACCTACACAAATTTGAGGTTATTTTTCATCATGGAGGCCCAGATGTGAACATTGGTTTGTGCATACACTCTTTCTTGTTTTCATACATTAGGTTTGCATTTTCTCTTTGATTTATGCATGTTTTGCATGTTCTTCTTTTACAATCATGGGGTATTGTAATAAATGAACTTATATAAAGTTCCATCAGGGGGGTTTCTTGCATAATAATTTGATTAGAGTGTAGTTGCATTGCATGCACTTTGATCTCATCTTCATATTGATGATGACTCGCATGAGTTGTATTTGAATTATGTTGTTTCTTTTGGCCACATCTTGCTCATATATTGACACATTTTGGTTTGCATCGGTTCACATCTTAGATTGAGAGCCTATGGTTAATGGTCCTGAGTCACATCAAATTCACAGCAGGTCACATCTTAGTTTGAGGGCCATTTATTTTATGGTTAATGTTCTAGAATCTTCATGGTACTTTCTCCCATGGATCCGTTTTAGTCACAATTTGGCATCAACATCAAGATACACATAGCTTCCAAATTATTTCATCATATCATTCCCTCTTATGGGGGGCATCATTTATTCATCTACTGTTGCTTCATAGATTCCAGGGTTGTTCCAGTTTGTGAGATTTTTAGTGTTCCTTGGCATCGAATATGATGTTGCATTATCATGATTCCACCTGAGTCCTTCAGTGACTCTCATATGGTTTCTTGTAAACAAAGGTATTTTTCCTTGTTTGCCAGATTCAAGATTCCAGTGTTACTCCACCAGTGTTTCTTTGCAACAGGTCATCTCATTGGGGGGGGGGTTTAGTCCCACTGGGTTTTGTCCTCTTTCCATTCATTGCATTTGTACATGGGTACCTAACATGGACTAGTTTCCAGGACCCATTCATGCATTAATCATAGCATTAGGTGCATGCTTTTTAGTCTCCCTAAATTGCACTTAAGGGGGGGTGTTGGTGTAATTAATTATTTAATTACACCTTATTAAGTTTACTTAGATAATTATAATTAGCTTGCTTAATTAATAAGTAAGCTTTATTTAGTTGAGCTATTTTTAGTTCAAAATTAGGTTTAGGGTTATGTATACATTGCTTTTATAAAGCAATTCATCCCTTGTATTTTCTCAAATTCCTGAATATTATTCATTTGCACATCTTCATGCGAATTGCTTTTCTTTTTTTGTTTTTCTCTTGTGGAAGGCATTTTCTAGTTTGCATTTCAGATCTTGTTTTCTAACAACTTCTACATTAGCGACGATTGTACTCATTACACAGACTTTGTGCAGAGCTGCTTTTAAATTTTATATGATAATTTAAGGGAAATAAATATGAGATACAATCAACACATCATATGGTCAGATAACTACACATCATGATTCAAGAATTTAAGAATGTTCTATTCCAATTGACTAGGATGCATGTGACAAGTGGTGTTCAATATTTTTGGAATTTACTGAGGTTGGACATGGAAAGGGAGAGCATGATGGTGTCAGAGCATGTGCAAAAAGAGCCCTAGCTAGAGAAGAGTTGAAGTAACAAGGTGGTGCTAAGTTGATCGATGCAACAAAAATTGTGCAATGGTGTAACTCCACAATGGGACCAAGTAATCAATGTAAGTCTATGGTTTCTAGATATTTTTGGTTGGTAAAAGAATCTAATATTGCAAACTACCAAGATTATTATACAGTTATAAGATCGAGTGAGTTGCACTCATTTAGAAGTTCAAATGCAAGTTCACTACTTATTTATACGAGAGAGATTGTGTGTTTTTGTTCTTCATATATGGATTTTGTATGGGAAGATTGTGAGTCAAAATAGTGGGTTGATGAATGTTCTTGCATACCTTTAGTTCCCATTGACACATATCAAGTTCCACAAGCACTACAAATGAACCAAATGGAACTATTGGTGAAATTTGACCATGTATCTAACCTAGTTCAACCAGATATTGTGATTTACTAATTAGTTGAAATTAAAATTTTATGTAATTTTGTTACATTTACATGGTTTCTAGAATTAATTTATTCATTCAATGAAATGTAGGTCATGTGTGTGCAATTATTGCTGATGAGAATAATTAAGAAGGAACATATTATTTTTTGTGTCGTTGTATAGAGGGGATAAAAAAATTGACTACCACAATCACTGATGGAGAGGGTATTAAGTATCCAATAGGGTTTGTTGTTGTCACAAGAACATGGCTTAGAAGGTACCTTATTAAGAAATCAAATGCTTGGTTGTTTGAGGACTTTGACACACATAAGCATATTCTTCATTACTCTAACCTTGTTGCAATGGATATTCAATTGATTAAATATCATGGTAGACCACTTAATAAGAATTTATGGAAAGTTCATGAAGTTGACCATGAGGCAATACTTGATACTATAAGGGTTAGATTTGATCCACAAGGTTCAATATATTGAATTTGAGCCAATTGCAGGTATTTAGTGTCTTAGAGCATTTGATCAAATTGATTCTATGAAAGGGTAGAATAATTTTGAAAATTTTGTATATATCATTGGTTGATTGACATATCATCTATTCATTATACCAATTGTATGAAATGTGATTTTTTTTTGTAAACATCGTCAACTAATTTATATCTATGTATAGCTGAAATTTTGTATATATAAACAGTCAAGATTCTATGAAATGTTGGAAACACGTTTATTTTTGTAAATATTGTCAGTTGATTTATATCTATGTATAATTAATTTTTTTTTATATATATTTAAGCGACCAAGATTCTACCATAATTGTATTAATTGATTGTAAATGTGTGAGTTTTGTACATTTTGTTAGTTGGTTTGTATATATGTATAGCTGATATTTTTCATTGAACGTTTTGAAAATATTTGTACATTTTGTTAGTTACTCACACTTCATGATCACCAACACCCACAATACTAGCTTCTCAAGATATTTTTCGTCTAAGAGTATGTGTGCTTAGACATGACACAACCCTAATCATTAATTAACAATACAATGGAACATTGACACATAATATGTAAAGTAAAATATTTATTTTTTTAAAAAAATATGAAGGTTTTTTATAGATTGAAGACAAAAACTAACTATAGCAGAGGGCGTGTCGCGCTAGCACCGCCAGCCACATTAAAAAGTTTACCAGGCACATTGCAGTTTATAGGGGGTCGTGCTACCCAATTCTTGCAATCTAAAAAAAAAAAGACAAAAACTAACTAAACCAAACCTTTAATAATGTCAAAAACTATTAAAAATTGGACAACATGGATCTTAAGAGAAAACACTAGCACAATGTAGCCCAAAACGTATGGGAGAGTTGGGGTACAAAATAGAACCATGCCTAGTATAGACGTGCCCACTCATACATATTAGTATTTATGGTTTGGCCCCACGAAGAACAAAACAAAAATTAGGCTACTTTGCAACTTAACATTGCATGTATCTAATGATTTTTGGGGCAACAACAAACTTTCACTACAACCAAATGGATTGGAGACATGGAAAATTGAGGGAGGTTATTGTAGAGGGACCCTACAACTCCTTTACCTTTAGAAATAATATTTGTAAGCTCCATAGTTTCCAAGAAACAACTTATCAAAGCTCACCACTTTTTGGCATTTAGGGCTCTTAAGAGAAAGTGTCAATATAATGTAGCCTCGAACAATTTGACATGCTAGGGTATGAAACATGACCTTTCCTACATAAAATTGCCTACTCGGATGTGTTGGAACTATTAGTTTGGCTGCATGATGGATGAAATAAAAGTTATGCAACATTACAACTTTTCATTGAATGCATTTGACAATTTTTGGGGCAGCAAAAAATCTTTCACTAGGGTCGAATGGATTAGAGACATTGAAAAATAAAAGAGGTTATTGTAGAGGGACCCTACAAATCCTTGTAACTTTAGAAAGAATATTTGTAAGTGCCACATTTTTTGAGATACAACTTGTCAAAGTTTGCCACTTTTTGGCATTTAGGGCTCTTAAGAGAAACCTTTGGTACAATGTAGCCTCAAATGATCTGGCATGTTGGGGTGTGAAACAAGACCTCTCCTAGAATAAAACTACCCACCTGAACATGTTGGAACTATTGGTTTGACTGCATAATGAACATAATGAAAGTTATGCAACATTGCAACTTTTCATTGAATGCATTTGATGTTTTTTTCAACATGTGAAAAATTGTCATCACAGCCAAATGGATTAGAGAAATGAAAAATCGAGAGAGGTTATTATAGAGGGACCCTACATGAACCTATAACTTTAGATTGAATGTTTTTTAGTTCTATGTTTTTTGAGAAACAACTCATCAAATTTTGCCACTTTTTGGTATTTATGACTCTTAAAAGAAAGTGTTGGTACAATGTAGCCTAGAACAGGTATGTTGGGGTAAAAAATAGGCCTTTCCTAGCATTAAGCCACCCACCTAGACATATTGAAACTATCGATTTGGCTGCATGATGAACAAAACAAAATTTATGCAACATTGCAACTTTTCATTGAATGTATTTGACATTTTTTTCAACGTTTGAAAAGTTATTACCATAGCTAAATGAATTAGAGATATGAAAAATTAAGAGAGGTTATTGTAAAGGAACCCTACATGACCCTATACCTTTAGAAAAAATAATTGTAAGTTTCATGGTTTTTGAGAAACAACTTGTCAAAGTTTGCCACTTTTTAACATTTATGGCTCTTAAGAGAAAGTGTTACTACAATGTAGCCTGGAACGATCCAACATGTTAAGGTGTAAAAAAGGTACTTTCATAGCATAAAATCACCCACCCAAACATGTTAGCACTATTAGTTTGGTTGTACAATGAACGAAACGAGAGTTATGCAACATTACAACTTTTCATTGAATACATTTGATGCTTTTTTCAATGTGTGAAAAGTTGTCACCATGACCAAATGGATTGGAGATATGAAAAAATGAGAGAGGTCATTGTAGAGGGACCCTACATGATTTTGTACCTTCAGAATTTTTTTTTTTAAGTGCCACAGCTTCCAAGAAATAACTCATCAAAGTTTGCCACTTTTTGGCATTTATGGCTCTTAAGAGAAAGCATCATTACAATGTAGCTTGGAATGATCCAAGATGATGGGGTGTAAAATAGGGCCTTCCCTAGCATAAAACCACCCACTTGGATGTGTTGGAACTGTCGCTTTGGTTGTACGATGAGAAAAACAAAATTTATGCAACATCACAACTTTTCATTGAGTGCATTTGACACTTTTTTCAACATGCAAAAGTTGTCACCATAGCCAAATGGATTGGAGATATGAAAAATTGAGAGAGGTTATTGTAGAGGGACCCTATGTGACCCTATACCTTTAGAAAAAAATTTCTATGTTCCATGGATTCCAAGAAACAACTCGTCAAAGATTACCACTTTTCAAGGCACTTCTAGGGCTCTTAAGAGAAAGCATCGACACAATGTAGCCTAGAATGATCCAACATGTTGGGGTGAAAAATAGGAACTTTCCTAGCATAAACCTACTCATCTAGATGTTTTGGAGCTGATGGTTTAGGCCCATGATAAACATAACAAAAGTTATGTAATATTGCAACTTTTTATTGAATGCATTTGACAGTTTTTGCACCATTTGAAAACTTTCCGCCACAATCAAATGGATTGGAGTCTTGAAAAAATGAGAGAGGTTATTATGGATTTATCCTACATGACCCTGTAGGTTTATAATTTTTTTTCTAATTTCCATGAATGAGTTAATAATGAATGTAGGACAATCCTACTAAACCTAGGAGATCCCAATGAACTAGGTTAGTCCTAATGAACCCAAATCAATCCTAATGAATGTGGTATAGTCCTAAATAATGTAGGACAATATTAAAAAATGTAAGATGTGCTCATCATCAAGTGGTCGATAATTTGAATTTTGGTAAATAATATTTAAAATTTCAATAAATTAAAGCTAACTTATTCATTATTATCTTTCTTGCATTGTACTCTATAAATATAACTTTTAGATCAATGTTTGTTGGGAAATATATTTGTCTTTATTAATTATTTATTTTTGATAAGGTGATGAATTTGACTTTTTAGTTAACTTGTTGTGACATGATAGGCAATTAGATTCAAAAATTAAAATTTGGATATGGGATATATTTTTCATATATACATTACTTGGGGCTAAGTAAATTATGAGAACATTTTAAATCATTTAAGCTACCAATTTATGCATAAAATATTTATATAAATTGATCTCCATATGGCCATGAGTTCGTACAAAATATTATTCAAATGTCATACAATACCATCATGAGGGCACACAAAATGTGATCAAAATGTCATACAATTCCATCATGAGGGAACACAAAATGTGATCAAAATGTCATACAATACCATCATGGTGGTGCATAAAATGTCATCAAAATATCATCAAAATGTCATATAATGACATGAGTCCAATGTATTGTTTCCCAGTCTATAAAATTTTATCGATACATATTTAGCCACACCAAAAATGTTATCTATGTGCCATGTATATGCATACAAAATATGTTCATCTATGAATATTGAACACCATTCCTAAAACATTGGGTTTGTTTTTACCTGACTAATTGAACTTTGATCACTTGTAATAGTCAGTGTCTTGCATCATTCTAATATCTTGTGATCCTCAATATTTTGTAGCCCAACCTATACACAAAAAATATAAAATTAGATACTATGCCAAAGTCAAAAACTATAAAAATTATTTAAAATGATACATATATTATAAACACACTTACAACATATTCTAGTAGTCTGATTTTTTTTGCCTATGACACTCGACATCATCAATAGATGTTTATCCTCACATAGGGGTGTTTACATCCATCTATAACATAACAAAGACATATTTATCAATTATTTTTGATAGGTCTATTGATACAATTGACACAAAATAAACTATTAAACATATATATTCAAACTCATACTTGAGTTAAGCACATTGACAATGAAATTGTTGCACTAACACCACATTCCAAATTTTCTCTTATGCCAAGAGGTGTGTCTATTGTATTCATCAACTAAACAAATAATAATAGAATAAACTTAAATTTTCACAAATATATATAAACAACAAATTTGAAATTTGGGAAAACAAACTTAAATGTGTTATATTATACCTGTGTAAATCCAATGCCATAAGCATCCATGACAACATGTGTACTAGATAGTGATGTGATGCCTACCTATTCAATAAAAAAGTTATATTTTAAATTATTAAACATTATTTTGAATAAAAAGTATTATTTTATTTTGATATATTATACAAATTTTAAATGTACAAGTTGTTGCAAGAATGCTCGATGATGTACCAACCTCTAGCATTAAACCCTGGAATGCATAATGTTTGCATCAATTTAATTCAATTATATAATTAAAAATCTATTTACATTTACAATTTTTAAGTATTTAATACATAAAATGTTATAAATTCAAATGAAGATACCTGCATTTGACTAGCATACGCCTCATTTAGCAACTCATCTATCATCATCGTATTATTTGATGCACCACCCTAATGACCTAGTTACTCCCATGATATCTATATTGACAATGAGAACACACATGGGAGGTGAAACCATTTGCACCCTTTGCATCACTATTTCTCCCAAAGCATATATTACAAGTTTGGGCATATACGAGAGCTAGGGGCACTAGAGCTAGATGGTTGAGCTACTGCATCATCTTGTGAGGCAAAAGGTTGGGATATTTATGTGCCACACTCTATAATGGTGTCTGTTAGATTAAAAAATGCATGGAGAGTCTACACCTTCATACTCTCCCTGCTAGCTATTGGAATCGTCATATGACAAAGAAGTATTTGCGCTAATGTTCTTTGATGTGCACAGTTATCTACCCAACAAGCTCCTGATCTATTTTGGGTAGAGTGTTCACCTCTACCTTGAAAATCCTTCATATCAAAAATAAAAGGGAATTTGATGAAGGATAAACTCAAAGTATAGTTTTCTTAGAAACTATAATGACACCTCATAATTATTACATGGAGGTTGGTCAAAGACCATCCACTACCTATCCTAAAAATTACATTTTGAATCTAATCATGATTACACCAATGTATTGGAAACCTCTTTGAATTCAGAGGAATAGGTTCATTGGTTATAGAATCCATAAAAAACACATATGTTTTCTTTTCTTATGTATTTCTTTTTCACTTCATCATAAGACAATTTTGTTGCAAAAAATTGATGACATGAATCTCTGTAATTTTTCCACTGATTTATTTTATTTGTGACTATGTTAACATTTGTCATCATTACTTCCAATGTTGAGGCAAGGGATAGGTGATGTTGGTTTGATGTTGAACCCCTCAATTTTGAAACTAATTCATGAATTACAACTTTTTTTTCTTCTAGATGCCCTAACAAATCCTTTTAGCTTTTTCTAGGGTTTTTTGGAAGGATTGGAGGAGGTTCTGGCATCCTAGGGTTTTTCTCAAGAAATTCATCATTTAAATTTGGTTGTTGCTTAGGGTTTGAATGATCTATTATATAATTAAAAAGCATGTTCAATTGATAAAAAATAATCCATTTTTTCAAATGCAAACAAAATTTAAATCTAATGCACAAAAAACAACACTTACCTCTTCTTTGACATGACATTATGAAGCTAGGTTGCAAAGGGAAAAATAACATTTGTGTTTTGTAGACTTGAGGGAAAGAAAAACCTTGCAGAAAACATGGGTTGTGGGTGAGAAAAATGGAAAGGTTTTTTATTTTTATAACTTTATTGAGAAAACATGTACACATTTTTCTCTCATAGAAACACATACATGTTTTTCTTTCATAAAAACATGCACACGTTTTTCTTTCATAAAAATTTCTCATGTTTTTGTTTCATAATAATGTGTACGTGTTGGGGTGACCCATATAACGCAGTGGTTGAAACAATTGCTTGGTGACGCTGCCACCAAGGTTCAAATCCTCGCTGGGCCACTACACTCATAGGCTTTGTGCCTTTGTTGGGCTGGTGGGCTCGTGGATTTGAACATCAATAGTGTTTGGCACCTTAAAAAGTGCCAATTACTGATAAAAAAAAAAAAGTGTGTGTTATTTGTTTGAATAACACACTTGTGTTATGGCTCAATTTTTTCAAGCCATAACACGAGCGCGTTATTTTAATTTCTTCAAAACACAAGCACATTTTTCTCATTTTTGGGAATTTGGCCACTTTTTTGTGTCCCATCTTGGTGGACATGCCCCAAAGTCTTAATTGTTCTATCCCTAATCCTAAATTCTCTATTTATTTTTTTCTTTTTCCCTTTCTAGTTTTCACTAGGATTGGTTTTCAATCTGACATGCCAAAGTAACTAGTTCCAAATAAGTATTAAAACTTGGGCTATTTTGATTTTTGGTATTACTTTGGAGATGAACTATTCAATTTTCTATTTTTTGGTTAGTGGTTCCTCCAATCTTCTAGTTATTTCCTTAAATATTTTATCAAACTAAGCTATGGTTTCATCCTCATTTTGTGTAAGGTCTTGTAGTTTTCTTACCCCTTTGGTAGGTAGTTCCAGAGTGTTGAAGTTTGCTAAAAAATCTTGCTCTACTATGTCCTAGTCCTTGTTGCTGGGATAGGTTTTTTGGTACCATTTGAGGATCTCACCACATATGGATCAAACAAAATTGAACAAATAATTGTGTTGTCCATTGTCATATTAAATTTTCTTTGCCACATTGATTCTAAAATAATGACATGTTTTGTTGCTTCATTGTTATCTTTTCCAAAAATTGGTAGCTTCCTTGATGTAGTCATATTTTCTTCTTCATAGTCATTGTCTGTATATCCTATGTCAAAGTGATATGTCCCCAATTCTCCTATATTATTTTCCCCACTTTCACGCTCTCCTATATCTTGTTTGCTTAAGATGTGTTCTATTTTTCCTATGGAAATTATTCTTGATTTTAATGACATTAAGGGTGACTCTTGGTCCATGGGTCATGCTTGTTCAAATTTTATTTTCATCCTTGGAGATGTTTGGTTGTTAGTGTCATTTGATTAGTTGATGGTGTCACTTCATTAGAGGTTGTTAAACTTACACGATCCCATTTATTTTCTATCACACTTCTCCTTGTATTCTCAAAACATTTCTAATTACTAACACATCCAAGTATTTCACATCAAATGTTATTATTTGAAGATTTTGTATAGCGGCTAATACTGATAACCAATCCTCATCTATCTTTAATTGAATCTTTTCCTATTCTAGATAAGCAGTTTGTGTTCTGGTTAGAGGTGGTGTCATAATCCTTGTAACTTCTTACTCTAAATCCTTTTTGTTTTTTCTATAATCTCTAATTTCTCCTTCTATGTTTTACAATTTGATTTATTCTCTCCATGCTAGAATTTATTTGTGGTATCTCTCTTTTGGCTTCCTCGGATGCACCCACAATGACCATGCACTCAACATCACCCTTAGTGGCATTCTCCTCCTCTTCATTTGTATTTTCTACCGCTAACTCTAAGTCCTGTTCTCTTTTCCTCTTTTTTGTTTCTTCCATTCTTCTGTAGTATATTTCCTGTTGATCTTGAGTTTGTTTCAACATTCTCTCTTCTGTGTATATTTCCATTTCTAACTTAATTTGTTCAATAGTCTCCACTTTACTTTTGTTATCTTCTTTTGTCATGGGTTTTTTGGTTTGGGTTTCCATTAATCCTTATATATCCCACTATCAGTTTATAATTTGAACAATTACATATTTTTAGGAAAAAATTTAGATTCCTCCCCTCTTGCCATTTGTCATCTCTTAAGTGCTTGCCCCCTTTTTAAAAAGGTAGTCCCTAAGGGTTGTGTCTATAGATTTTTTTCCTATTGTTACTATCTTATATAGCTACCACTTCTATTCCTTTACCTTGGATTTTCTTCACTTCTCACTCTAGGGTCTTGACAATGAAACTAATGTTGGCAAGAGGAAATGGGGATTTGCAATTCAGAGATCTATACCCTAGTATCCCTTATGTAGTCTGTTTATACCTCAAAGGATATAGTGAGAGAAAAGAGTGTGGTAAGAATCTATATCTATCAACATTTCATAAATAACTTAAATAAAGATAACATTCATTCATAACACATTTTTATATAAAACCTTATAAATCCATATATTTATATATTCAAATAAAAGTTACAATAGAAAGTATTAGACTCTACTTTGTCTTACAATCTATTTATTCTCTATCTCTCTTTATTATGATCATCTATTAATTTGATACCTATTATATACATACATTAATTATTTTTCTCTTATAGAGATGTGACCCTTATAGGGCACCCCTTACTCCATTTTCCTTGTCAACTTGAGGTTTTGCTAGTCCTATGTGGTAGTTGTGGTAGCTTTTAGTCCTTGTCATGTATCCTACTAACACATATGAAGCCTTATTGTGTGTGTGTGTGTGTGAAAGTAACTTTTCTTAAAGGACATGATATGTTTACTAGCCACCTCGATCTACAACCCTCTCCTTGATGATACTCTCCATCCTCAACTGGGAGAGGGAACTAAACTATCATGCATCCACCTTGTTATCCACATAAGAGTTAGTCCATTATAACATTAGTCACATTTATATCGAACTTACCATAATGAAATTAATTAATCAATTTATTATAATTTAAATCAAGGTAAAATCATATCAATTTCTCATGCATTATTTTGAAACTAGTATCAACATTTCACATACACTTGAATATAAAAATTAAAATAAGCATAACATAGAGACCATATCTTATTTCAAGATTCTATAAGAAAATCATAATTATAATTGGATCATCTAATTATCCAAATAGTAATATAAACATAACGTGATTTAATTGTTTAAAAATGGGGTGTGAGATTCATATTTTACTTTTTTAGCATCATAAATTTTTGTATTACTCAAAATATTCTTCAGTAAAGGTGGATATGAGTAACATGTGTTAATCAAGTGATAATCTACTCTCAAAAATGTCATGATAAGGAAATGAAACCTTTTGTTCACTGTATCACCTATTTTTGAGTAGATTTAGGGAATTGTGTTTGTGATGTGGATTAGCTTCCTTGGTGGATCGTTCAGTAAATGTTATTTCCTTGGAAATATGTTATTTGAATTAATACTAGTTATGGAATTGTCTTTTGAAAACTGTATACATCTTGTTGAATGTCAAGATATCATAATGAGATGATTGAGATATTTTTATGATGTAGGCATTGATTTATATAAGAAAATTTTACAAATCTATATAAATTCTATATGTTTTTTTATAAAAGGGTGCAATGCACCCATATTATTAGGGGTAAATGCTTTTGACCAGAGCTATGAACCAGGTATAAGAAGCCACAAGAAACTACCAAACCCGCGAGCACAATGGCCCAACAAAGGCACAAGGCCTGTGAGCACTTTTGGCCCAGCGAGGGTTTGAACCCCGGTGGCCATCACTACAACCAAGTGACTTGACCACCAAACCATGCCCTTATTGGCATAGATTCTATATGTTTAAATTTAGTGAATTTAGTACATTTTATTTGATGAATTTAGATATGAGTATGGATGGTGGCCGTTTATGGAAACTAAGAGAATGTAGGTTGTTCTACCTATAAAATGTTATGGCTATAACTTGAAATCACTCATAAGTGCATTGCTTTGTTTGATTTACATTCTCACCTATAATATTTTCATCAATAGACATGCATAAGTTAAATATATTTTTCTTGAGAATATAGGTATGCAATATTGTTAGTGATTTACATAGTGCATCAAATTCCTGCATGTGTGTTGGCCACATATTGCTAGATCCTTTGTGATGGGTCATACTTCTCTAGTGGAGGAGCATGGATAAGCATAATTCTTCGTGGCAACATGGATATCATATCGGCGATTTCATCTCTCTTACTCCTTAAAATTTTTTAGTATGGATTTAAGATGTGTGAACTAGAAATTGTAAATGTAATCAATTTAAATTTTATGATCATGGCTAAATATTGCAAAGGATTTTGTCCTAATTGTACATGGTTGTAGAATCATTATATATATTATAATTTTTGACTCTTTGAAATTGGATAAAATTTATGATCTTTTTATTAATTAATTTTCATTTTTATTAGTGATTATTAGATGGGATGCTTCAATCACAAGCAAAATGAAGGAGAGTGGAAAATATTATTTTAACTATATTACATGGGTTTATATATTTTTATCTTGATTCAACATATAATTCAAAGGATAATGATTCATGTTGTCGAGAAAATATCAAGAAATTGTATTTCCTATCATAATATTTGGTTGCACATGGCTCTATAAATTCTTTGAAAATTTGCACAATGCTTGCCTGCTTTTGTGCATATAAAGGAAAAAATGGTTTTGAATTTTCTTGTGCAACACCTCTTGGCTAGCAATGTAAGAAGAAAACAAATAAATGATTTCATATGTAAGCAAATTTGAATACAAATCTTTTAATGTATTCTCTTCATTTCCATCTTCATAATTTATGCTTTAGAAAAAAGTTTCTAACCTAATGCATCCACAACTTTGTGATGTAAAAGGGGATGCTTGACAACCGTA
The DNA here is from genome assembly GCA_007258455.2 of Sequoia sempervirens. Taxonomy (NCBI): domain Eukaryota; kingdom Viridiplantae; phylum Streptophyta; class Pinopsida; order Cupressales; family Cupressaceae; genus Sequoia; species Sequoia sempervirens. The sequence goes on along the minus strand of VDFB02058242.1, from coordinate 466,005,890 downwards.
TACCAATGCATCGAGAGATTTGTCCACATTGCAAATATTATATTTTCTTTTATTTATTTCTATTGCTTAACATAATCTAACTTCAAGTGTTATATTCAATATATACCTTTGAAATAAGAGCAACACACCTTTGTGATTTAAGTCCAATATCTTTCTATCTTATTGTGTAGGAACCAAAAATCAAACAAGTAAAAAGCTCATTTGAGGCCCATTTGACAAAAGCAAAGGAAATTGACAATTGCATTCCAAATAAAATTGAAGTTAAACAAATTTTTCTTTGGATTTTAATTATAAAGAAATATGTAATACAAGCATATTATAAATTTCATAGATGAACTTCTACATACAAAAAATGAAATTATAATGCAACATATTTTAAACATTACTTTATATACAAAAATTTGTAAATAAAAATAATGTATCTTCTAACACTAATCAAATTACATTCTCTAGCATATTAGCTTGCATATATATTTCTTTGTTGTGTGAAATTATTGTGCAAGAGGTGAGAGAACTATCTAGCTATGACTAAGTTATGACATATCACTTCCATGAGAATGATCATTATGAGGTGGTTCCAACATAGATTTGGGAGTGTGACAAATTGTTGTAATTGATTCATATGCTCTCAAGTCAGAATGGGGAAAATGTGGGTTAGCTTTTATATTTTATGTTATTGTTTCATAACAATGTTGTCCAATTCTCCTATTTCTTGAGATTCATCAAGGAGGTTAGGCCTCCTAAGGATGGACTCTTGAGATATAATTTTGTTGGGTGTTCTAGTGATGTTGAGATAACAAAGCTTATTAGGGTTGTAGAAACTTCTTTCTGAAAGGGATTGTGTTTGTCATAATATCCAACATTAGATCTAGAATTTGGTTTGACAACCCAATAGGATTCGACAATTAGGAATTAGGTCATGTTAAAGGGAATGTCCTAGGATAAAGTTCATGACTAGATTTGAGACCAAGGATGGTTTTAAATGTGGTAAGGAGGAAAAAGGTGGGAATTAATAGGATAGATAGGACATGTGTTTAAACAAATTTCTCATAAGGGTAAGGTAGTTCAAAATTGTAATACCCAAAAATAAGTAAAAGGGAGAAGATCAAATAGCATTCAAGATCTACTCAAGAGCTAAAACGAACAATCCAAAGTTAGTCAAGTTCAATTGGGCCTCAATAAGGAAAAATAATGAAAAACCAAGAGACAACTCTAGTTTATGTGATATAGAGGTCAAATTTGTATTATCAATTGGGATCCTTGCAAGATGGCCTAACTACAAATTTACTTGATGAGTCTTTAAAAAAGTAGACAATTTACTTGAAATTTAAATTCTTTATGTAATTCATCTAATCTATATTTGTTGGCTAATCCATGTTAAGCAACTATTTAATGCCATGTTTATGGTGGAATAAGCTAAGCGTGGAGTGATGATTTGCAAAAGGGTGGATATAAATGACAATCAAACTAAATCAAAACATAAAAATTCATTTTTGACAATTGCATAAATATATCTATTGTAAGATAAATTATGACATCTTTCAATCTTTTACATGACTAAATTCCATAAGTTAATGCTTATACACTATACGACCTATCAAATCTACATTTTTAGTGAGGTTTTCATAAAAAAACATCAATTTGCATACATAATGAGGCATATGCCCAATCATAACTAAACAAATTCCTACATAATGAGGTATAGAGTTGGCTCTAGCATACATTCTATTCTTTTGACAAGTGCAAGAGTAAATGAACAAAATGAAAATCAAGCAAATTTGAGAAGTGAGAACATAAATATGATTATACAAACCTCATGAATTAGAAATTCTATACTGATGGTTCATGGAACCTAGGGAGCCTTCAAACGAGTCTAATAAATGGCTCTTGATGGCTTCTACAACCATAACTAATGATTGAAAATGATACTTGAATTAACTAAGAGACAAAGGGACAAAAACAATTGAAGTCTATTGAACAATGTTGTAGAAATAGCCCTTCATAGAATCATTAGACTACAAAACAAAACCACAACTAAGTTATAAATGTAGCAAATGATATTAAATGCATTTCAAAGCTCTATTTCAAAATTATAATTTAAATAACACTTTAAAACATCTATTTCTCATCATTATTAGTATAATCTACAATATAAAAATAAATCTAAAAAATAATATTTTACACACAAAAAATAAAATATCTAATACAATTTATTTTAGATATTATTTTATATAAAAAATATTTATATAAAAAAATAATAAATAAAATTCATATATCTTATATATTCAAATCAAATTGTACTTCATACTATATTAACTTGCATATAATATTTTTTCAACTGTTTAGTTTTTTATGCAACAAGGGTGTCCCTACGACTCAACGTAGTGACCCAACAGCCCATACCTTGGGTACCTGAGCGAGCTGAGGCGAGACTAGACGCTTGTGGGTGGATGCCATAGCCCGCATACAGGTCCACCGGTCAACTGCGAGAGTGGAGGGTTAAACCCGAGACCTATGGGGAGCAAACTCACGGCCCAAGCCAACTCCGCTAGTCGTTACACCTCCTAATAGAAGTGATCATTTATTTAATAATAGAAATAATAATTTATGTGCTCTCGGGAATGCATCTGCCTATAGAATAAGATTTCAGAGACCCACATCCTTTACTTTGGATCAATACTGTGTACCTGCACTATAGCCTCCATCTAGAATTCGGTACACAGGCCGAGCAGCATTAAACCGAAAAACCGAAACAAACTTGCTTGTTAAGCCACTTAAACATCCTTTCTCCATCGGCAAGTAATACTCAAGCAAATCCAAATTTAGAAATAGATCATGTAACCAGATGAATTAGCATCCAATCCATTCCTCGGCAAGTTTTCATTCTCTCTCGAAAATCAAGATACCACATTGTAAATCATGGGATTGTTCTCAAACAAAATCAGCAGAGAAGATTTGAAACCAGGCGATCATATCTATTCATGGCGGTGCGCTTATGTTTATGCTCATCACGGTACTCACTCTTCTTTTAACTCCATCATTTTTGCATTCGTCATTCTCTTATTTTTACGTAATTCTCCACTGAAGTCTTTGTAGCTTGACTGGTCTTCTTAATTCCAGATGAAACATAAGTCGTGAAAAGGGATTTTCAAACTGTATATGTATTTCTCATGTAAATATTATAGTAGAATATTTATGATACCAACCCATTCTTTAAATTTATTTCTCGGTAAGTTCTAATCACAATTTGAATAATATCAAATATGGGTCAGGCTGAAATCCACAATATAATTTTTAGGGCACAATTACAGCTTATTGTGGTGGGAGATTTGAAGAGTCAATATGGCAGATTTATCATCAGGGATTTGAAGCATTTGGTGTGAGTTCGTCAATGCCTGATGAGTTCAGTAGTATGGCTTCAGAGGAAACGAATTTAAACCTGAAGACTCTAATTTATAGTGCTTTTGCGAGTGTCCCTTTACCATTACATCACTAGAACTTTGAACGCAATTTTATTTTATCCAGCCTTGAAACTGATGATTAAAGATATTGGATATGTAATAGAATTGGTTCCTCAGATATTACCTGGATAATATCCGTAGAGCGATTGATATAACCAACTGCCCCAAAATTATGTTATAAAATTTTAGCAGGAATAGGCCTGGGCAGCTATAAACAGTCTAACATGAGAATCACGAAACTCTGACTAATAATGCTTCCACAGCACAGAAATTTGTCCGAGCATGTCTATGATCGGATTGGTATGACCTCTGTTAATAATGGAAATCAGGCATTAAACTTTTAGCAGGAATAGGCCTGGGCAGCTATAAACAGTCTAATACGAGAAACACGAGATTCTGACTGATAATGCTTCCACATATCACATAAATTTGTCCGAGCATGTCCATGATTGGACTGGTGTGACCTCTATAAAACATCAAATGGAAATCAGGCATTGATAATAGGATCCAAGTTCCTCCTTTACTTAGCATGGGAAATAATTTTTGTTTTGATTTCGAGATTTGTGAGGGTGGAGTGGCTCAAGCACTACACAGGGCTTATAAGGAAGGAGGTTAATTTTGTGGTTAGTTAAAATGGTCTCTGTAAAATCAAGGAATTTCTGCTTTAATTAGTGAGATTTTCAAACAGAGCAGCCTTCTATTTAGTAAAGCTCTCTTCTTAATCTATTGGACAAGATTGTAGCCTGCAACATGTAGATGTCAAGGAAAGCAGCTCTTTGTATTCAGTTGGAACCTATGTCATGTGGATGTTTTCCATGTTTTTAATTGTGGTTAAGTTCAGCAGAGCTTATCGCAGGATCTGCCATGTCTGACTTGGTATCCACTTTAATGAGAACTATCTGTCTGGAAAAAATAATGAGGTGAATGACTCTGAGGAGCACTGTAGTTTTGATTGTCTGTCATGCTCACTAATTAGTCTGCCTATAAAAATAATTGGTACTCTGATACCAAAACACCATGGTTTTCTTTTCACCGTGGGCTTTGAATGGCAGCAGCAAATCAGTTCTATTGAACACTAGAGCACCTGAGGTGGAGGATCAACCCAAATAACTTGGCAACCCTATGCATTCATACTTATGTTATGGAGATTAATGCCCGTGTAAGCTCATGTTTCTTCCTTAGGAATTTTCTTGCTTCATTTTCTGATCCCTGTCTAAAAGGATGGGAATATGTTTAAGTTTTTCCGGATGTTCAAAGATGTATTTGATCTCTGTTTTATGCTGGCATTGATCTTTTACATTACGGCTGGTTCTGTTTTGGATGCTGGCATAGGTTTTTAGTGATCACTTTTATTCTGAATGTATGGGCCCCATATTTAGGACAACTTAGATTACTAAATAGAATATTAGAACAAATAATCAGATTATTGTTGAACTTAGATTATTAAACATAATATTAGAACAAATATTCAGATTAATAATGGGATCTCTGTTTTCTCAAGGAGGTCGAGGCCAGAGAGTAAGTTTAGGATTTTAATCCAAAGGTCCAAGTATACGATGGAACACCTGATGACAGGAAGCTTCGGTGTAAGAGAACACAAAGTTCCTAATTAAAATTGAGAAGCCCTGCAGTGCAGGTTCAATATGCAATGATAGGCACAAAGTATAAGATATCTGATGTTATGAAGATCTATCAACTATGAGTTAGTGATAAGTATTCTTATGGTACCGACATGCAATCAGAATCAACTTTCAAATCCCTTAACCCATAGTAGCAGAAATCGTGATTCATCATCAATCCTCGGTTTTTTCGTTTGATTATCTACATTATTCTTGTTGGTGTAATATTTTATTCACCTTGGATATGTTTTATCCTAGTGTTATATTGCACCTCTTCAATAATATAATATTTAATTGTTCTCACCTAAGCAGCTAATAATGACATGTTCACCTTGCTTTAGGTAAACAAGTGCCATCACTACCTCATCAACTCTTGATTGATGGTAGTTAAGTGCCACCTCTATTCAGTTAGACTGAATTCTCACCTCTTAACTGGGAGAGATTGAGTGTTAACTCACACCTCTTGAACATGTCATCTCCTTGATTCATGCATCCAAGACACCTATATATTTGTATGTTCCTTTTTGTAGCTTGCCTCCATAATATTGAATATAATTTTTTTATCCATTTTCTTGGTTTTGTGATTAACTTTTGTTGTTTACAACAAATTCTAATATAGTATCAGAGGCATGATGTCCTAAATTTAGTCCATTTCTATTGGGAAATTAATTGTTAGTGTTCACATATTGTGAGTTGTTAACACAACTCACATAGCTATTTGTGATAATTTGTTGAGATTGTTTGTTTGTTGAGTTGTTAAAACAACTCTAATAATTAGTGAGTTGTTCCTATAATGTAGGAACTAAAACTCCTATAAGTATGTAATCCATTAATCGTATGAAATAGGAAGAAGAAGCACGTATTAATTAATTTTGATTAAGAGCTTCTTAGTGTATTGTGTTCTTATGGAATGTAATGTGAAACGTTTTCTAGTATGAGTCTTTTAGATTTGTGTTGTTTTCTTCCCTAATGTACAAGCATAGTGGCGAACAAAAGCACCAGTGTAATGCAGTTCATGGATCTTGAAAGGGTTTGTGGGAGGATCCAGAAAACCACATGAGGTGAACAGATGAGTGGGTTCCTGTTCATGTCCTGGTTTGTGGTAAACCTATGTGAAAACCATGAAAGGTCAATGGGAGGTGCCTTTTGTTTTGAATCAAGATCATGACCCACAAGAGTTGGGCTTACTACAAAAGGAGGGTGTGAGTACTTACCATGTTCACACTAAGTGGGGGAATGTTGGGAAATTAATTGTTAGTGTTCACATATTGCGAGTTGTTAACATAACTCATGTAGCTATTTGTGATAATTTGTTGAGATTGTTTGTTTGTTGATTTGTTAAAACAACTCTAATAATTAGTGAGTTGTTCCTATAATGTAGGAACTAAAACTCCTATAAGTAGGTAATGATGTAATCCATTAATCACACAAAATAGGAAGAAGAAGCACGTATTAATTTATTTTGATTAAGAGCTTCTTAGTCTTTTTCCATATTTCTAATAATTTCTAGGATTAGAGATCAATAGTTACTTGTAGAAAAAAACTTTGGTATGCTCTTCTCTTCCATCAAATGATGATCTTGAGAATATATAAATAACATATTTGAGTTTTTTTAATTTTTGGCTTTGTTTTACAAATTGCTTTGGATGATTTTTGGAGCAAAGTTGAGCTCACCATTGAGTTCATAGTGTTTGAAAAAGCTAGTTTTTCTTTTTGATGTGTTCATTTTGGACATTGGAGGTTAAAGCTGCAAGAGTTTGAAGTTGGGAGGTACATGCTAGATTTGGCAAGTACCTAATCCATTGTCGCATTTAGAGTCAATTCCAACCTTCTTGTCGCATTCTGAAAGCGCAAGAACTGATAGATTGATTATCAAATCATTGAAATTAGAGCATTTTATCTACAACCATTAGAAAATATTTTCCCTCCTCAATTGTACAAATTGTATTGTTGAAAAAGTAATAAAAAAATCTTGTTGCACAATATTATGTAGGTTTGCACTTGGATTGTAGCTACAAGTTATTGTAGTGGCAACAACAAACAACCCATCACTACCACCCACTACAGTAGTGGTCTGTAGTGCCCCATTGGTAGCGACTATTTTGCAGTTTAAAACTACACCACCACTGCAAATTTTCCATTGCCAGTGACAAAATTCAGTAGCAATACCCTTGTGGCCAAAACCATAGGTTTAATCACAAAACAATTTCTTCCCTAGTATAGGTGGTTCAAATTTAAAATAGCGCTATTGCAGTACAAAAGTGGTTTGGAGGATATTAGATAATAGCATTGGCATCGTGTAGTATATTCCATCAAGCAAGGGAATATTTAGACTTGGTGTCTGCTGATTCTTGCATTCCATTAGGCTGACAACATTCTATCCTGTCCATTGGTAGTTTGCATTTGGCACCTAAACTTTGGAGGCCTTATTTGTGCTCATATTGGCTCTTTTTTAAAGCATTTTTTTACTTGGTTGATTTTTAGAGAGCTTTGCAATGGTGCAAATGGTTTTTACTTTTAGTGTTTGTATATTTTAGAAATTGTAGATTCTCATGTTGGAAAATGAGCCACACCTAGACCAAAGATAGATTGGTCATCAAGAGGGCTAGTAGCTCAATGGTAGAGCAGCCCAATAGCAAATAGGAGGTCTTAGGTTCAACTCCTAGTTGGTTCGTGAAAAATTTAACATGGTATTAGAGCCTAGGTTGTTTGCCTACGGAATGTAATTCTAATCTTACGTACTACTGGCAAACTAGTCATGTGCAGAACATGGAATAAAACAGTAAACTGAATGATATCATATTTGAACACCATTACAATATAACCATCGACACCAAAAACTATATCCCGACTATCCCAATCAGACTACATATAACGTTCGGCGGTGGTTAGATAACCAACCGACACGACGCTTCATAACAACATTAACATTAACATTAATCTGAACATGCTTTCCTGAAAGTACATGACATTATTATTCTTTACTAATCTATAATTTTATTAACAATTGGCCGACTACGACCAAGGCTGACTACGGCCGACAACAAAGTAAAGATATACGACTAACATCATCCCCCCCACAAAAGAAGTCGTCTTCCAGACGACATACATATAGCAAGACAGGATCACTGAGAAGTAGGGGGAAGGGAGTGCGTCCCTGGATGCACAGATGACGTCGGAGTAGTAGAAGAATGCTCCGCTCGCAGTTGCCTCACCTCCTCGATATGTGTGCGAAGCTGCCGATCTGCTAGTATCTCCCTCTCCCTCGCTGCCTTTACCATCCGGGCTGCCTCCATCAGTTGGCTTTTTGCCTTCTCCGCCTCTGCACTCTTGGCCGCCAAATCAACATCTTTTGCAGCCAACTAATCTTCCAATGCTTTCACTCGCTGCTCCCATGCTGCCTCTTTCTGTTGTGCTTCCTTCTCCAAGACTGCCACCCGAGGCTCCAAGACCTCCAAGCGAGCTCCCCTCTCACTGGCAAGCCGAGTTTGTTCGGCCAAGTCATTCTGGATGCTCTTTATGGTAGCAGTGGACTCGTCCTTAACCCTCTACAGGAGTCTATAGGCGTCCACTCTTCGTGATACGGCTACCTCAGTAGAAAATACTTGGCGTTTCATGAGAATAAAGACATCCCGAAAGGCAAGCTCTATGTAATATAAGCTCTCTAGGACCACGGCGTCTCGCCCTACTAGTCTCGGTGGTCGACCCCGCCAGGCTCTCATCATTGCAGGAGTCTCGCCTGCTGGCCACCCCTCGCCAAATATCCGTGTGAACTCAGCCTCACACCCCATCTGGACAAATCCTCGGATACGCTGAACTTCCTGGCCCACTAGAGGAGATCGGCCAATCCTTAGGTCTCTGGAAACCTGTCCCACTCGGATCATCAACCTGCCCATATGCTCTAGCTCCTGTACATATCGTTGCACTGTGCCTACTGGGTCTGATGGGTCTGGCTGTGACATCTCCACAACAAACCCCTCCATGGAGTCACCCTCCTCATTCTCCTCATCGTCGGGAGGTGTACAAGGTGCCGTCTCCTCCTGGGGCGGTTCCCCGACTATTTGCTGAGGCTCATGTATGGCTGTCTCTGGTGCCTCTGCTATGCTAGCCTCAGGGTGTGCAAGTGCATCCTCGCCAAGTCTGGCCATCTCTCTTTGCTGAGTGTGAACGGCTGGACCTTCCTCATCCCCTAGTCCCTCCGAGGGACTCTTCTCCCTCTGTTTTGGCTGCTCGGCCACCTCCAAGGTGAGGCCCACCGATCCCAACCGGCTATCAATCTGTGCTACCCGGGTGCTCCTGGGGCTGGAGTAGTCTCCTCAGTGGCCGCCATCGTTCCCCCAGCTCCTGCTAGTGAGGTTGCCATTCCTGATGCTGCCGATCCTGGTGGTGGTGTAAGGGAACAGGCCGCTGGCAATATCTCGACCAAGGCAGTGGACCCTGCCGATACAGTGACTGCCCCCTGTGATGTCGTGGTGACAAGTGGTGCCCACCCTGGTGATGCACCTGGTAGTGAAGCAACTACCCTCAACATTCGCCCGGCTCCAACTGGCGAAACAGGAAGAGTGAATGTCATTGAGTGTGTGTTCTTCCTGGCTGGCAGTGCGGGGAGAGTAAACCTTGCCGGCTGCAACAATGGTATGTCGATCTCGCCTGCTTCCTGACCCTCGATGGCGACGGACACCTCCTCATCGGCCGGAGGACTAGACTCCGAGGGCGAGGAAGATAAATCAATGGGCTCCTCCCTATCTGATGCATCACTTTGCTCCGAGGTCTCCTCGGCTGATGTTTCCTCTTCCACCGATGCCTCCTTTCGTTTTCTCTTCTTTCCTGAAGCCGTACCCTCGCCAGCTTGCTTCACTTCCAGTTCAGACCAGTAAAATATTGTTGGCAACCTAGGATCCAGGTGAGTAAGTGGCTGCAAGCGACCCCAATTGCCCTCGGGCACCTGTGTGTGAACGGCATCGAGAAAGAGGGCTATAGCATGCTGGGTCATGTAGAAGGCCTTATGCCTCTGCGCTAAGAAATCTCTCATCCGCTCTGTAAGTAACCTCGCCCAGTTGTACACTCGGCCGACGTGGAGTCCGACCATGTAGTCCACCATCCATATAGCAATGTCCGACGCTCTGCTGGCACCTATGAGTCGACATTTCATTAGGTCGAGCAAGCACTTCCATTCCGCTGTTGCCAAGTAGTTTTTTCAGAGGCCTCTGTTGCCAGCACTCCATATGGTATTCTGTTCCTCTGCTGTCAAATCACTTCGACACACCTGTTTGACCAACAATTCCTTGTGCTCCTGTGTCATCCTCTTGGGTTTGTTAACCCCTATTCCCGAAGCTGGGACGCCAAACACTCGCTCGAAGTCCTACGGCCAAAATGAAATGGTCACTCGGCAACCTCTGTAATCAATCTCCGATTTGTGCGTATGCCTGCAATAGTTGTCCACCATCGCCTTCAGCCAAGGCTCAAACTCCCGAGAATTGAAGAAGGGCACTAGCACAGCTTTGTCTACCCGAGCGTGCCGAAGCGCAACCTTCAGGGAGTGGTCGTCAGGAGTGCTTCGCCACCACTGTTTGCACTCATTGCCAGTCAGGTTCTCCCATGTCATCGTTTCGTTGTTAATGTCCCTCTTTCTTTTTCCAGCCGAGGCTACCTTTGGCTTGTGCTGCACAGCCTTCTTGCCCTTGTCCATCTTTCTATTAGTTCGGCGATTCCAGCCGATTTTATAAATCCCAAAACAGTTGTAGAAACTGCCGAGATTATCAAAACTGCCGAACCAATCAAAACTGCCGGAATTATCAAAATTGCCGAACTGATAACTGCAGGAATTATCAAAACTACCGAACTGACCAAAACTGCCGAACTGATCAAAACTGCCGAACTGATCAAAACTACCGAAATTTGGTAAAGGCTGGAAATGCCGTATGCTTTGCAGGCTTTTTGAAATCCGTACGACCTGGCAGTTTGGTGAAATCCGTACGCTTTGAAGAATTTGTGAAATCCGTACGGTCTGGCAGGTGTGTGAAGTCCATACGGCCTGGCAATTCTTGAAAAGCCGTACGACTTGGCAACTTTGTATGATCTGTACGGCCTGGCAATTCTGAGAATGATGAAGCCTTTTACTGTGAAGTTCTGGTAATTGAGGAGGCCATATGATTTGAAAACCTACTGAGTAAAGGAGCCGTATACTGCCAAGAACATGAGGACGCCATACGATGCCAAACCCTGAGGAGTGTCGTACATCTTGAAAAAATACTGAATATTGGGCGACTGGAAGATGGCAAAGAAATCGTACGACCTCAAAACACTAGAGAAGCCGTACGGTTGAAGGAACCAATTCTTGCCATGTAGAAAGGGCCAATCTTCGCCATATGATTAAGATATCCTGGATCCGTGCCAACTGAGAGGATGCCAAACCTTGCCTAATGAAGCTACCCTTTGGATGCCGTACGCCCTGGAAGAATTCAACAAGGTGCCGTACGATATAGAATTTGGCACAATTTCCAATTTGCAATGGATGCCATACGCCCTGGAAGAATTCAACAAGATGCTGTACGACCTGAAAGAAATCAACAAGATGCCGTACGATGTAGAATTTGGCACAAGTTTCAGTTTGTAATGGCCGTACGACCTCCAATGACCAACAGAATGAAGACTAAGGAGCTTGTAAATGCCGTACGATGCAGGACTTGGCAAAATTTCCAATTTGCAATGGTCATACGACCTTCAGTGACCAACCGAATGAATACTGGAGAGTTTGTAAATACCATACGATTTGAAAATCCCTTGAATGCCGTACGACCTCAAGACTTAGAAGCTGATGAGGGTGCCGTACGATCTTCCTTGTGCTTGACGCGCCTCTGCTGCTGATAAATCCGTACGAATTTTTGCTCTCTTCCTTCCCTTTGTGATTTCGCTGTCTTTTGCCTTGTCTCCAAACTATCTCATTTGTAAATGGCTGTACAGTTGGAGGTTCTGTATTTATTTCATTTCTAACTTTAATTAATTTATTCACTTTCTCCCTTGGCCGTACGATTTGTTTAATATCCGAGACTCTTATTTTAATTCGCTTCACTTTATTTAATTTGAGCACTTTAATACTTCTCTTAATGTCTAAGTCGTTTAATTTAGTATTTAATTTTTTCTTCTTTCTTTTGCTTTTTTGTCTGACTTCCTTCACATTTCTTTTATTTTTCTCTTCTTTCTTCTTTTTTTCCCTTCGCCTTGTTCTTCCTTATTTATTCTTTTATTTTCCTTTATTTTCTGATGTCTCGTAGCCTTTTTCCTTTCTATTTTTATTTTTCCCAACTCCCGTTCATTTTCTCTCTCCTTCCTTCTCTCTTCTTTTCTTCTTATTTTTTCAACTTCAGTTCATTTTCTCTCTCCTCCCTTCTCTCTTCTTTCCTTTTTATTCCTCTAGCTTCGCTGTGTGCCCGAACTTTTAATTCTGAGGTGTAATACCATTTACATGTGTGTGGTGGCCTTTTATAACATTCTTCCTCACAACACGTCCCTATATATTCTATATCAAACCATTTATCAAGTAAAGGGGTAGGACCAATACCTCGAAAACTTCCGTCGATGTATCTTCCGTTGTACTGTTGATACCACGTAACATCGTCGCCTTGTATTGTTGGTGGTCTCGCCAGGTTAGGAATTATTTTCCAGAGTCCATCTTGAGTTGCGATCTTCCTAACTCTTGGTATTTTTCTTCTTTCTCGACGCATTTGTTTCAGAAGGTCTTCTGTATACCTGTCCACTGTTGACACAAATGTATCTTCTGTTTTCAACACTGTCTTTAAGCAAGGGGCCTTCTTCTCGAAGTAAGCATCCCATTGCTCATCAGTCCATTCCTCCTTGTCATCCTTTTGCGACTCATCTTGTTCTTGGCCTGCTTGTTTCTCCTTTTCAGCTTGGGCTTCCGTGTCCAAGTCCTTGGCTATATATCCCCGTTTTACTCCTTCATAAGGGGCCACGTAATGCCAGTGTCCCCCCAATCGACGCCAAAGGGCAGGGTTCCGAACACTGCATTGGTTAGGTGCTTGTGTATCTGTGGTACTGCAATTCCTTCCACTCGCTTCTTTGCCAACCTTTCTTCAATTATTTGATCTCGCCCTGATTCTGCCCAGACATCGTCTACTACATATCCGGGACCTCCTAGTCCACAGTCTTGTTTTCTCAGGCCTTCACGTTGCACAGGCCAATCTTCCTTTGTTGCATAGCCCAACATGTTGACGGCGATAGTATTCTTCTCCTTTCTCTCCTGATATGGCTTTAGCTTCGATCCGTTGATTGCCTCCGATATCAGTGACTCATCGAGATTTTCTAACTTTATAGACCCATTATCACCTACTTCCCGTACTTGGAACGGTCCTAACCAACGGACTTTAAACTTCCCCAGCTTGATCTCGTTACGGCTGTTATATTTTAGAACTAACTGTCCTGGTCAGAAATTCATTCGTCGGAGATGCTTGTCGTGCCAATATTTCCTTCGCCGTTGCATGTTCTCCGTCGCCCATTGTGCCATCACCCTTCGCTCGTCCAGCTTATTTAGTTGGTAGAGTCTTTCCTTTAAACTTTTAGTATCGCCCAATCGATTTTCCACGGCTATTCTCAGGCTTGGTACCATATACTCCATCGGCATCACCGCCTCCTGACCGTACATTAATTGGAAAGGCGTGTGGCCCGTTGTTACCTTGTACGTTGTACGATATGCCCATAGGACGGCTGGTAACCTTTCTTCCCAGTCAGCTTCTTCCATGCCACATGATTTGTGAATCACTGATACGAGCACCTTATTTGTAGACTCCGCCTGACCATTAGCTCGTGGGTAGTACGGACTCGACAGGTTGTGAAAAATTCGGAACTCTGTCGTCATCAACTTGATAACATGATTAACGAAATGCCCTCCACGATCACTTGTGATCCGAATGGGGATGCCGTACCGTGTCACTATCTGCTCGTAGATGAATCTTGCCGTACTTTGTGCTGTATTGTCTGGCAACGCTCGAGCTTCCGCCCGCTTCGTCAAATATTCCGTAGCGACCACAATATACCGGCATCGATGCAGGTGACTCACCTTTAGTGGTCCAATGAAATCCAACCCCCATCGTTCGAACAATTCCTGCGGCTGTGAGGGATGCAGTGGCATGAAGTCTCATTTTAATGGTTTCCCGACCCTCTGGCAAGTGTCGCAGCTTAACACCCATTCCTTGGCATCAGTATGCATCGTCGGCCACCATAGGCCTGCCAAGAGAATTTTCCTTGCTGTAGCATCTGGTCCCATATGGCCGCCAGCCAATCCTTCATGTGCCTCCTTTAGTACGCTAGGTATTTCTTCTTCGACAACACATCTCCGGAGGATCTGGTCGGGTCCCATCTTGTAGAGTAACCCATTGATCAACTAGAATGTCTTACTTTTCAGTACGAGCTTCCTTCTTTTGGCCGGTGGCATTTCCTTTGGAAACGTGGATGTGGACAGATATTCTCCAATCTTCTCGTACCATGATGGCAATATTGCAATCTGGAATAAGTGTGCATCCGGAAAGTCTTCATTCACCCCTCCCTCAGCAAGTTCGCCCGACCGGATTCTCGATAATTGATCGGCAATAACATGGCTCTTTCCCGGTCGTACAATGATGGTGAACGTAAATTCTTGCAACAAAAGTAACCATCTACTCACCCGTCCTTGGATAATCAGCTTGTTTACCAGGTACATCAAAGCTTGGTGATCCACATAGAAAGTGAACGGCATGGCTAGGAGGTAATGCCTGAACTTCTGTACGGAGTAAACAATTCCTAGTGCCTCATGCTCGGTCGTACTGTAATTCCTCTCTGCTTTGGAAAGTAGCCGACTGGCGAAGAATACCGAGTGGTCCAACCCGTGTGCTCCCACTTGTGCTAGGGTTGCTCCGATGGCAACATTAGAGGCATCTACATGTACGTGGAACTCCTTATCCCAGTCCGGATACATCAATATGGGTGAGCTGATCAATCTATCCTTCAGTTCCTGGAATGCCTTCTCCTGTTCTTCAGCCCATATAAATGGTTGGCCTTTCCTTGTCAGTAGGTCGAGAGGGTACGACACTTGGGAAATTTTTTTAATGAATCTCCGATAGTATCCCACATGCTCGAGGAAGGACTTCACACCAGTGACGTTCTCCGGAGCCTCCATCTGTATGATGACTCGCACCTTGTCGGGATCAGTTTTCAACCCAGCTTTGCACACAATGTGTCCGAGCAACTTCCCTTGTGGCACCATAAACCTGCATTTCTTTGGATTCAAGGCAAGGCGGACTGCTCTACACCGTTCCATGCACTCGCCTAAGGCTTTCAAATGTTTTTCCTTATCACTATAGATTGACCAGTCATCGAGGAAGGCTTTGAAATTACCCACCGACATTTTATCAAAAATGTGGAGTATTATCCTCTGGAATGTAGCTGGTGCGTTGCATAATCCAAACGGCATTCGGTTGTATGCGTACACCCGTCCTCGACTACGAACGTAGTCTTTAATTTGTCCTCCTCAGCGATACTGATTTGATTGTAACCCGAGAAGCCGTCTAGAAAGGAGTACATTTCATGCCCGACAACTTCTTCTAGAATTGAGTCGGTGAAGGGAATGGGAAATGGATCCTTGATAGTCACTGCATTCAGGCTATGAAAGTCAACACAGATTCTAATTTGCTCCTTCTCTTTCTTCAATGATATGACGATTGGCGATACCCACTCGTTGACCTCCACCTTGAAAATGATGCCGGCCTCCAGCATCTTCTCAATCTCCTCCTATACTTTAGCGGCATAGTTTTTGTTCATTCTGTACGGTCGCTTTCGTACGGGCTGGGCTCCCGGTACGAGAGGAATCCTGTGCACGCATAACTCCGGTGGTATGCCTTTTAAATCTTTGTACGTACAAGCGAAAGCATCCTTATATTCCATGAAAATTCTGAACGTTGCCGCTTTCAGGACAGGGTCCCAGTCATCACCCACAAAAATCTCCTTAAGTTTGGCTGATTCCCCAAGGTTTACCTTTTTCAGCGTTGGTTCCTCGTACTTAATGATTTTGTCCTGTTCAAACTTGTGGGCTGGCGTCACGTCCAATTCTGCCATACCTTCTTTATATTCTCCGTACTCAGGTGGGAATGTTTCACTGGTCGAGCCGTTGTCTTCTTCTATTTCCCCCTCCTTGACTTGCAGCATGTGGCAATCCGGGTGGAAGACTTCATAATCCTCCATCTGCCAGTGAAACAGTCCGCTCAGTGAACTGGTCTCATCTTCCGAGCAACTTTCAATCTCCAATACCCCTTCTTCATCTGGTTCCATTAACTTTCTCCTCATCATCTGAGTCTCCTCCGGATTCAGATGCCGAAGATGCTAGATCCTCACTGACGGTCTGATTCTTCAGATCAATGGTGTATTTCTTCCCCCGATTTTCTATTGAGAGTGTACTTCGCTTCTAGTTGTGGGTTGCCTTGGCAGCGATCAACCACCCCCGTCCCAAGAGTGCATCGTACGCCTTCTTCTCCAGTGGAATGACTACAAAATTTAGCAGAAACAGCTACGTGCCAATCAAGACCTTCTGTTCCATTAGTGTACCCAACGATCTGATGCCATGTTGATCTACTCCCACGAGGTGGAAGGTCGGGGGCCAAAGAGTCGGCCTACCCAAACACTTCCAGGTTTCTTTTGGCAGTACGTTTACTCCCAAACCTCCATCGACGATAGTGTTAGATAATTTCATTCCCAAGATTTCCATCTCGACGACGGCTGGTTTCCTCCCAATGCTCACTGCCAGTAGCATTGGATCTGCAATCTCTACTACCAATTCTGGCGTACGTTCTGGTGAACTCTTCTGAAGATTTTCTTCAATAACATTGGTAAGCGCTACTTTGAGATAAGGCATCGTTTGTAAGAGATTAGTTACCTTAATGGGTACGGTCGTGTGAAGCACCTGCCGTACGATATTCTTCTCCGACTCCGACTGTAGCAACGTATTGGTAGCTTTAGAATTCTTGCATTCATTCGCCATTGCCTCTTCTACTTTGGTCTTGGCCTCCCGAAATCTTTCCTTCTCCGTACGAGGGTCTGGATAATTTTCCCTTTTTGACTGTGCCCTTGTAATCGCCAGGACTTCTTCATCGGCTACCTCCAGCATATTTATACTTCCCTTCTGCTTCGGACAGTTGGTGTCTTCATGATCACCCGGTCCACACCACTTGCATAGTTTTCCCCCGTTGCCTTGGCCGCTCTGACAATCCCTGGCAAAGTGACCCCATTCATTACAGTTCCGGCATTGGATCATCGGCTGTCCTTTGCTATCGTACTAAATTTTGCTTCTCGGCGTATTTCTTCGATTGTTACGGTAGCCTCCAGGGGATGCATTGTTGCTCTGTGGCTTTGGTGGCGTGGTTGGAGGGGTTGACTGTTCGCCTTGAGTGAAAAATACTTGCGAACTTTTGGTTTTTAAGTTGTATGGGCACTCTTTGACGGAGTGTCCCATAACTTGGCAGATGTCACAGAATAATTTTTTTGGGCAATTTGCTTTTGTATGACCTTCCGTTTTGCAGTCCGTACACCATAATTCATTTGCCTCTTTGGATCCTTCCTTGTCAGCCTTCAGTTCTTTCATCATCCGCATCATATCCCGCCGCAGAGCTTGCACAGTCACCGATTCATCGTCACTTTCCTCTGCACTCTCGTCGTCATCCCTCTTCTTCCCCTTCGAGGAAGTCCTATTCTCACTTTCAATATCCATCGCCTGATTGTAGGCTTCGGTGTACGAGGATGGCGGTACTACTTTCATTTTTTGCCGAAGCGAGGGGATCATTCCTTCAATGAACCATCTTTTCTTTAAACCATCTGCTGGCTGTGCCTCAAGCTTTCCTATCAAGTCTTTCAACTTTCTGTTGTAGGTCCGCACATTCTCGTGCTTCCCTTGTTTAGTATGATATATTTCTGTGACAATCTCACTATCGTCCCGCAGAAGTTTGAACTCCTCTTGGAAATTTTGCTTCAAAACCCTCCATGTGGCTCTTTGTGCTTGGTCTAATTCAGAGTACCAGTTGATGGCACTGTCTCTGAGTGTTGCCGAAAATGCCTTCAGCCACTGGTCGGGGTCATCCTGTCTGCTAGCTATCCAGATAGTCTCGCATGTCTTGCAATGTCGTACGGGATCCTCAGAGCCATTCCCCATGAATTTCGGCAACTTTTGCCGATCCAGATGAGCCATCCTTACCGGTTGACCTCCTTGTGTTTTGGACCCGATTAGACTAGTGGATTCCTTGCTACGTCCCTGTGCGTCACTTGCACTCTTGGCCACGTACGAGTCACTCCCACGTCCTTCGTCAGCGTCCTCAACACCGTGGGTCTCCTCAGGATCTCTTCGATGCTCTCTCTGCCCTGGGGTCTTAAGCTCTGGTCTTCCCCTCCTTAACTCGTCATCGTTGTCTGAAAGGGACAACTCTCGAAATTGTCTGATGCTACTATTCAAATCATCTTCATTTGCATAAAGGTTATATTTTTCTGCGTGTGGAGTGCTGAAGGGGTCTTCGTCCCTTCCTTTTATCAAACTGTGGTGCGCTCGTTCAATGGATGTGTCTATTCTTGTCAAATTTTCATATGTTCTTTTTATGCTCTGATTTATTTCAATTAAATCTTCATCCAATTCCTTACCGGCCTGCCTTAGTCGTCTTCGCCGATTTTCTTGCTCTTGCAGCCTGAGTGATCGCCGAACTTGCTCTTTCGAAGTCCCATGCCCGTCAGGTACTCGATGCTTGTCTTTGTTCGGCCGTACGGGCATTTATTAGTTGTTCAAGCGATCATTGTTGGTTGCCGGAAGTACGGCGCCGGCTAGTATCTCGTTCTTCCTCCTCACGTTTGGTTCTGTCTTCACAACGTTGTACGATTTGCTGCCTTCGGCGCTCGTGATCCTCTTCTTCTCGCAAGTCTTGCAGGATAATGAAATGGCGGGCCAGTAACCTGGGCATGCGATTCAGGAGGTGGTTCACCTTGTCGTTCACTTCCAGCCGATCCCAGATGACTTCCTCAGGGATCTCCCGAATGTGGGATTCCCTACACACGTGGTCACGTAGCGATATTTTCCACAAATTTACCAGATCTTCTGTCAATGAGTCTTCCCGTTCCTCATTAGCATTTACAGGTTTTTCCGCTGGTTGACCCATTACGCTGCCATGGCAGATGATGCCCTAGTCCGTTCAGGCAACGGCGCCAAATGTTTGCCTACGGAATGTAATTCTAATCTTACGTACTACTGGCAAACTAGTCATGTGCAGAAAACGGAATAAAACAGTAAACTGAATGATATCATATTTGAACACCGGAAATTTTATTCATCATCAGAAATATCATGTACAAGAGAGTATCACAATGCTTACAATATAACCATCGACACCAAAAACTATATCCCGACTATCCCAATCAGACTACATATAACGTTCGGCGGTGGTTAGATAACCAACCGACACGACGCTTCATAACAACATTAACATTAACATTAATCTGAACATGCTTTCCCGAAAGTACATGACATTATTATTCTTTACTAATCTATAATTTTATTAACAATTGGCCGACTACGACCAAGGCCGACTACAAAGTAAAGATATACGACTAACATAGGTCAACGAAGCCAAGCCAAGCTAGGATCCCCAAGCACTTGCAATGTGGCTCAAGGGGGGGTGTTGGGAAATGAGCCACACCTAAACCAAAGATGGATTGATCACCAAGAGGGCCAATAGGTCAATGGTAGAGCACCTTTGTAGCAAATGGGAGGTCCTAGATTCGAGTCTTGCTAGTCCATAAAAAAATAAACATCTCATAGGTGATGTTTAGTAGTTCTTGTTTTTGAAACTTGCAAGGCTTCATTTGTGTTCATATATGTAATAACCACCCCTTTTTAAAAAAAAAATTTGGCTAGTTCAACTGTAAACAAAATGCATAACAACTTCCTTTCCACTTTTTGATCACCCAAATCCTAGAGAGGGAAAGTGAGAGCATATTGTGTTCTAGAATGCGACAAACTGAAATCAATTGCTGAAAGGAAAGGCATTAGGTGGCAAGCTGACCAAAGCACTTATTCAGTGAGATGTAAGCATTACAAGAAAGTAAGCATTCACTTATTTAGTATGAATTACAAAAACACATCCACTTTTCAGCGGGAAGTTTATTTTTACAAAAACACATCCACTTTTCAGCGGGAAGTTTATTTAAACTGAAAGTAAATATCAGCTGGGCACGTTCACTAGCAATGGTGAAGCTTATAGAATTGACGTAAATAACAAAGCTCCTGGTACTTGTCCAGTGGTGGGCGAATACACCCACTTGTGTAGTGGGTTAAGTATCAACAATAGTCAAATTATATTCACTGGTCATACAACCATCCAATGTTACAATTCAAGTGCAAGAAAGGAATGACTTTGGCAGTAAGACCATCCAAAGTACTGCAACATTAGTTCATGAACTTATTTATCATCACATGAAGTGGTTAGCTGCTAATATGAAAATTGGTAATATCCGTAGCATAAAATAACTCCAAATCAACTCCAAAAAGCATGAACAGTCACCAAATATGCAAGCTAACTGATATACCTTGTAACATAAGTGCTAGAGTGATCATAACAAGTCTGAAAATTCATAGTATAGGCTGTAAAATATGATATGGCAGGTCTGGTATGACTGTTGCAGGTCAAAAACAGCTCAAACTTCATCAAATGCTTTCTGAATGCAACAAGAAATGCCTCCTAACATGGATTAGCTACACCATACACCCTTAGTGCCACCTAACAGCCAACAATCACAAGGAAAAGAGGGGCTATTCATGCCTGGAAACTCACACCCAGCCTGCAGGTGGTACAACCTGTACCTGGGCCGTACTATCCCAGCAGCACGTTGCCAAAAACACTTCTGAAAGTTTCATTGCGATCCATATTGCTAACTGGGCTCATTTCCAAAAATATAAATTCTGAATTACTGAACTTGCATCCTCAAAGAACTTTGGAGTGCCCCCTTCTCTTACCAATCATCCTATGGGTCTCAAGAACTAAGCTAAAATATCACAAATCAATATGGCTCAAATTGTGGACATTACAATCCTCTCTCCTCAGAATTGCTCACCCTCAAGTAATTGCAGTCTTAATCAATTGTTCAATTTTGGATAATGAATGTAATTCCAGGAGCCCAAACCAATCTCAAAGGTTTGTGCACTCTTTTGTTTGATGCACTATACTGTGACACTTGCAAATAAAACCTCCTTCATTCTTTCTGCAAGAAGAGCAACAAATCTTAGCATGATTTCAGTTAACTCCTTGAAAATTTTCTCTTCATTATCATGATTCGAGTGCACCATTTGGATAAATTCGAGAAAGTTATTGTTAACTTTCTCATATTTAACTTCTTGCATTCCAACATAATGATCATAACTGTATGGTGGTCTGCTGTCCTAACCACAAGTGCGAGCTGAAAACAATAAGTGACGATTGTTTGGTGCCTGAATTCCCATCCAATATAGAACTTGGTTAGTTGAACTATTCATCCCCTTCATTTGAGACCATATACTACCCTTTTCATTCGATTGAAACTGATAATGCATGAAATTGCAGTTGTTCAAGTCTGAAATCAACAACTTACAGTCTGATTTTCTCAAAAAGCACCCTAAAAGATGAACAACTGCTGCAACTCTGAAAACTATTAATCCAAATGAGAGATCTGATCATTCTATCAACTGAATATACTTCCCAAAAAGTCACCAAATGAACAATGCTCCAAATCTTGCTTAAAATTTCTCTCCAATCCACTTGTAAGACTACAAATGGAATCATTCGATGGCTGTTTAAAAATAAAACAGGAGCATTATTTCTGAAATTTTGATCCATAACCTCCCATGGTATATTTCTCCCATCATCATTAATTTCCAATAACCCATGTTGATGATATTTTGTGTAGACGCTCACCCAAAAAGTAGCCCCACTATGCTGATGTTGTGCTACTCTAATCTTCTTATAAACTTCATCTAGAGGGAATTTGGCAATGCTTGAAGTCCTATCACTAAGGTTCTCTACCCAATCAATCTCTAAATCACAATAGTACTCCCCTCCTTGTGGTGAACCTACACAAGGTCAACCATCATGCTATGATGATTCATTGTAGGAAGCCAATATCAACCATGACTCTAAAACCTCCAATTTTTTAAGTCTTGAGCCCTTTTCGGGCTACAACTTCCTCATCAATGAAATTGTGCGTAGCACCTATATCAATAAGAGCAACGATTTTCTACCCTTCAACATCCCTTGAACCTTGAAAGATTAATTGTTTTGTAGACTTGAGATCCTAGCAAGCTGTGTCACAAGGTTCGGCGAACTTCAAGCATGGAGTTCGAATTTCACCGAATCTGAAAGTTTTGTTTTAAATTCGTTGAAATTCGCCGTATTTAATCCATTGACGTGTCGTCTTCTATTGTGTGCCAAAGGGTCATCAAAATGCAAGCACTGTGAGTTTTCCATCGATTGCAGGCAATTTCTCTGCGGGTGCCAGTGACCTTCATGTATATCCGCCACTTCATCGGGTCCCCGCAACCATAATATCCCTTGAATTTCCTTTGTTTCCGCACAGCGGGCAATATGTGTGGGCACGGGAGTTCTTGCAATAGTTCGCGCAATAGCACCTAATACCTACGTCACACTTGCACTATCTATTCTTCACAGGCTAGGCGTAGCCTCGATCCCACGAGGGGTTCCTCGGTAGCTTGGAACATCATAAATCTTTATTTGCAATCAGATTGCTCCATGCCAAGCATTTCGGTTATAACTCTGCTACCTTTATATTGTGTTTTCATATATTTTTAATATAATTTTATATGTAATAAATTACTTTTACTTATAAGTTATATATATTATTTATTATATATATAAGAAAATATATTATATTTATATATTATATAATATATATAAGAAAATATTTTACCTAGTTTTTATATACTATTAATATTATTTAATTTCTTTTAGACAATTTTGTGGATATATTACTTATATTTATAAAAATAAAAATAAAAATACTTAAGGCGAATTTAATCCGAATTTTTTAGTTTTCGAATTTTTTCCTTGCCGAACTTCATCCGAATTTCAATGTTGCCGAACTCAAATTCGAATTCGAACCTTGTGACTTAGCTAGCAAGATACCTTCACTTTCCTTTTCTTCCCCAAACTCTTCTGATGATTCTTCTTCCTCACTTTTCTCCATTTCAGCTTGTTGGTCTGAATTATTTGATTTAGAATTATTAGCTCAATATGCCTCCATTTGACAATTTTTCCCTTTCTCAAAACATTTATGGCCTGGGGCCCATGGCTCCTTGCATATAAAACACAATTTATTTCTCCTTAGCTCTTTTTGGATGTCTTCATCCATCAAATTTGAAGAGAGTTCTTTGGTTTGATTTGATTCCTTGTTAACATGTTTCTTATCTTTCTCATGATGAAAGCTCTTAGACAAAACTTAACATTTGGAGCAGCAAGCTCCATACTCCTTGCCTTCCATATTGCTTCCTAGAGATTAGGTGGGTCAAAGGATTTTGCCCATAGCCCTTGACTAAAAAGGACTACTAGTCTACTCTCTGTGATGTTTGAAACCATGATAGAGTCCAAGACTTTGAAATGTAGCCATCTATAGTACCAAGTTGTCTTAACTACGCAGGCTATCTGAACTGCATTGTAGGGTCCTTATCACATTTGTTGATGAGCTTGTTATAAACTCATCATAAGTGCTGATCAAATTGTGACCTAGTGTTACCAAGCCATGGTATCACCACTCATGTGCTACTCCATCCAAATGTAGCATAGCAAACTTAACTGCATCCTTCCTCTAGCATGGGTCTTAGAGATAGATAATTGTCCAATTTTGGAATCCAAGCACAAGCTATGCACTTATCACTTCCACAAAATGAGCTAAACACACCTTCCCAAGAGCTTGTTGATAGCCCTTTGCATTACAGGACCTTAGTTCTCAAATCTTCTACCACCTCTCTTCTTCTTTTGGTTCATGAAATGCTCTAAGGTCAAGATGTCTTGGATTTCCAACGGAAGAGTGACATTTTTTATAGCTAGCCCTCACTTCTTCTGCCGTTAAAATTTGGACATTTAGAACAACTTGAGCTTCCTCCCTACAAATGAATGTAGGTTGGAGTGGTCTAGGAATGGACCTAGAAGTGATGCCCACAGTGTGACCATTGTTACTTTGATGGTTATTGGTGTTTGAACCACTGGTTTCACCATTTTGAATTGGAGGAGTTTGAGGTATGCTTTGATTCCTTTTGGCCAACATTTGTGACATCATGTCAAGCATGGTGTCAAACTTTCTTTCAGCTCTGGTATTTAAACTATTTGATGGGGTTGCTCCCTTGTCCCTTCCAGACATGTTTTTTAATGAAACCTCAACACTCTCAGCAGGATTCTAATGGACTGCTAGAACACTTGAAATGGTCTCCTCCACTGAGCACTTAGGCAATTGATAGAGCTGCCTTCTTGCCCTCTATTGTAATATCTCAATTCTCTATCACTCAAAGAAAGCCACAGCTGCAAAAAGGATTAAAAGCACAGACTGGCAAGATCACTAGTTCTAATACCACTATAATAATCACCTTTTAAAAAAAAAATTTGGTTAACTCAACTATAAACAAAATGCATAACAACTTCCTTTCCATTTTTTGATCACCCAAATCTTGGAGAGGGTAAGGTGAGAGCATATAATACAAAATGCTACAAACTAAAATCAACCTCCGAAAGAAAAGGTATCAAGTGGCAAGCCAGCCAAATCACTTATTCAATGGGATGTAAGCATTACAAGAAAGTAAACATCCGTTTATTTAGCAGTAATTACAAAAGCACACCCACTTTTCAATGGGAAGCTTATTTAAACTTAATGTAAATATCAATTGGGCACATCCACTAGCAATGGGAAAGCTTATAGAATTGAAGTAAATAGCAAAGCCCCTGCTATTTGTCCAGTGGTGGGCGAATACATGAGGTAAGTATCAACAATAATCAAATTATATTCACTGGTGGTACTGCCATCCAGTGTTACAATTCAAGTGCAAGAAAGGAATGACTTTGGTAGTAAAACCATCCAAAGAACTACAACATTAGTTCATGAGCATATTCATCATCACATGAAGTGGTTAGTTGCTAATATGAAAACTGGTAATAACAGTGGCACAAAATAATTCCAAATCAACTCCAAAAGCATGAACAATCACCAAATATGCAAGCTAACTGATATACCGTGTAACATAAGTGCTGGAGTGATCATAGCATGTCTGAAAATGCACAGTATAGGCTGTAAAATATGATATGGCAGGACTGATATGACTGTTGCAGGTCAAAAACAGCTCAAACTGTTAGTTTTATGATCAGATTAGATATGCAGAAATTAATTCAAAAAATCAGACACAATAACACAGCAGATACCGTAAGAAAACCCTCCACTTGAGGGAGAAAAACCCAGCAACAATATATCACTTATATATTGAATCACAAAGAATGTCTCCTTTACAAAGAGGCCGATATTAAGGTCAAGAGTAGGCACCACAATCTGATGCAATCATAGCAATGAAATAACTCAGCCTTCTATACAATATTGATCTGCACTTGAAGATAAACTTGCACTTGAATATGATGAATTTGTGATGGACTCCAAACTGAATATGAATAAATACAATGGATGGTTCAATGTGTATATATACAAATGAATGGGAAGACGCATCCCTTCTAATTCTTCATGTCGGCCTCCAACAAAAAGTCGTGTCTCTAAGACACATGAAGTCGGCTTCAAGAAATCGCGTCTCTTCATAAATGGATGTCGGCCTCAATTAATAACATTAAATAAAACATCATTTAGTAATAGACGTGCCTCTTCATAGGAAATCGATCTTGCAATTTAAATAGCCGTTAGGCTATAATTCAAATTGCATTTCATATATTAGGCTGGGTTGGAAGTAGAAGCCCGACGTTGTATCGACATCGACACTCCCTCTTAGCTAGGGAGGATACTTCCAGCTGCATAAGACATATCACCTCATCGTGATGTCAACCACAATGGCTACTCCCATATGTGGAAAGGAAAGATATCACCTCATCATGATATCAACCATCATGGCTACACCCATGTATGGTATGTACAAGTGCTCATCACTCAACGTGATGTTGTCACCTCATTGTGACATTCACCATGGCTCTCCTAGAGGGTGAAAACACAAGTACAAGAAAAATCATCACGGACTCTCTCACATGATGTTGTCATGGAGTCACACACATGACATCCACCATGGCTCTCCTAGAGGGTGGAAACAAGGGCTTTCACCTCAAACCTCTCTCAAAGAGAAATGCATTAACAAGGTCTTGCACCTCAAATCTCTCTCAAAGAGAAATGCATTAAAGAAGATCATTGATACTGAGACTCCTTCTCGGCTAGGGCTTGATTCTCCACCATACCAAGCTTGTCTCGAAAGTACACAAACTTTATCTTGGAGAGAAGCTTGGTGAGAATGTTTGCCGTCTGCTCATCAGTGTTGACATACTTCAACTGGATTGCTTTCCTTAATACCATATCTTTGATATAGTGGTATTTGATCTCAACATGTTTAGTTTTGTCATGAAACATAGGGTTGACAGAAAGCTTCACACATCTTTGATTATCACAATGAATGAAAATAAGCTCCATTGATTGTCCAAACAATCTTGCAAGGAGCTTCCAAAGCCACATTGCTTCTCGAGCTGCCACACAAGCTGCAATATACTCGCCCTCTGCTGTACTCAGTGCCACAGAAGACTGCTTCCTGCTACATCAGGATATCATTGTAGACTCCAAACTGAAGCAACATCCAGAGGTGCTCTTCCGATCAGTAACACACCCTGCCCAATTAGAATCAGTATAACCATGTAGCTTCAAATCCACATCTGAAGAATATCTCAACCCATATCCAACTGTGCCACGCAAGTATCTTAGGATATGTTTTGCTGCAACTAGATGAATTTGCCTCGGTTCACACATGAATTGACTAAGTGCACTCACTGCATAGCAAATATCTGGTCTAGTATTGACTAGATACATCAACGATCCAATCAACTGCTTGTACATCGTGGGATCCACCAGATCTGAACTAGTTGCAACCTCTTTCAATTTATGCAAGTTGGTCTCCATAGGTGTAGACATGGATTTGCAATCCATCATACCAAATCTCTTTAGAATATCAATGGTATACTTCCCTTGACTTAGAATCATCTCATCAGGCTTCTGCCATACTTCTAAACTAGGGAAGTAGTGCATGAGACCAAGATCCTTCATTTCAAATTCAGAAGCTAACTCCTTGCATTTGATAATGAGGTGATCTTCTCCAGTAAGAATCAAATCATCAACATACATAACCAAGATCAATGCTTCGCCATCAATTACCTTAGAGTAGAGGTTTGAATCAACATCATTCTTGGAGAAGCCCAAGCTTGACAGGTAACGATCAATTCTTTCGTACCAAGCACAAGGAGCCTGCTTAAGGCCATACAAAGCCTTCTTTAGTCTACAAACATGACTCCTTCCCATGCACCTCAAAACCATCAGGTTGCTCAATGTATACCTCTTCCTCGATTACACCATTCAGAAATGCTGTCTTCACATCCATTTGGTGAATCTTCCATCCTTTAGATGCTGCAATAGCAATGATGGTCCTGACAGAAGTATAACGAGCAATTGGAGCAAAGGTTTCCTCATAGTCAACTCCCCCTTTCTGTGAGAATCCTCTAGACACGAACCTTGCCTTGTACTTCTCAATGCTCCCATCAGCTGCATGCTTGATCTTGAAGAGCCATTTAGAAGATACAACAGATTTTCCTTTAGGTCTAGGTACAATGTCCCAAACATCATTCTTGAGAATGGATTGATACTCCTCTGCCATAGCATCTCTCCAAACCTGCTGACTAGAAGCTTCCTCAACATTGGAAGGCTTAGACTCAATGATTTGACTCATCAAAGCAACATAGCTGGAAAACTTATGAGGTCTCTCACTTTTTTTGAAAGTTCCTCTTGGGGCTACAAACCTTTCTGCCTCCTACATTGTTTGCCTGGCCCAAAGAGGTCTTTTTCTTCCAATCACAATATTTGTAGGCCCATCAGTAGGTTGCAAGGGCTCAACTGGATCATCATCTTCTTTAGGTTCTGGAGCCTCCCTTTGAATCTTAGGAGCATGGTCAACTTCCATATCTTGAGGAGACTTCATTATCTATCTCCATGTGAGTGCCCTTGGATCTTCTGAATGCAACATCCTCTTCAAATGTGACATCTCTACTGATCTCAATCGACTTTTGACTTGGAATGTAGATTCTATAGGCTTTTGATGTCTCATTGTAACCTACAAATATCCCCTTCTTGCTAGAAGGTTCCAACTTTGTCCTTTTATCCTTAGGTACATGAACATATATAGGACAACCAAAGATCCTCAAATGACTTACTTCCAGCTTCACCCTTGTGAATGCTTCTTCAGGAGTCATGTTCTCCAAAATGCAGTGAGGGCTTCTATTATGAACATAAACTGCTGTTCTAGATGCTTCAGCCCAAAGGAAGGTTTACAGATCTTGGTCATGAATCATGGCTTTGGTTGCTTCCACAATAGATCTGTTCTTCCTTTTAGCAACACCGTTCTGTTGAGGATTATAAGGGACACAAAACTCCCTATTAATCCCTGCTTCAATGCAAAAGTTACAGAAGCTGCCAAAAATGTACTCTCCTCCATTATTGGATCTCAAAACTTTGATCCTCTTCTTGGATAAGTTCTCTACCCGAGCTTTGAATTCTTTGAACCTCTCTAATACCTACTCAGATTCTTTAGATTTCAAGAAATAAATCCAAGTCTTTCTAGAGTAGTCATCAATAAAAATAATGTAATACAAGAGACCACTCAAAGAAGCAACAGACATTGGACCACATAAATCAAAATGAATAAGATCTAGAATACATTTGGATCTACTTTCACTACTATGGAATGGACCTTTTGTATTCTTACCCAATGCGCAGCCTTTGCGAGTACCTTCATGCTCCTAGTTGAGTTTCGGAAAGCCTAAAACCATCTTCTCCATGGTAGGAAGTGCTCAAAAGTGAAGGTGAGCCAATCTTCTATGCCATAGTTCACACGAACTCGAAGAATCATGCGCCAACGCCTGAAGTGAACGAGTGCAAAGTTTGTAGAGGCTCTCATGTCGAACTCCAATCACCCGAGCAGTCTTGATATTTTAGCTATTTGTCCATGCAAGAACTTTGCCTTCTGAAAATGTGACTTGGTACCCCTTGTCGTCCAAGGCTGAAATAGAGACAAGGTTTCGCTTGATGCTTGGAACAAATAGCACATCACTCAATTGCAAGGAAATGCTGGAATCCAAGTGAAGAGAGGAGGTCCCAACTCCTTTCATAGAGTAACTATCATCATCTCCAATAATGACTTGTTCACTAGAATCTCTCTCCACCAAATCAGTTAGATGCTCTCTGAATCCGGTAATATAGCAGGAGGCACCACTATCAATCAACCAAGTATTGTTGTTGGTAGGCACACTGCTTGAAAGAGCTGAATAGAATAGGAAACCACTTGAATCCTTCTGCAGAGAGATCTCATCAACATCAGCAATGGAAGCTTGCTGCTTAGGCCTGGTTGGACAATCCTTTGCATAGTGACCATACTTGTCATATCTAAAACATTGGACTCGAGAGAGGTTCCTCGTCTTCTTGAATGCAGGAGCACCATCAACTCCTTTATCTCTGTTCCTCTTGAAATATCCTTTCTTTCCATCTTTCCCTTTCTTCTTTGAGGATTGAGTGGCAAGAACATGAATTTCTTCATTAGTAGAGCTTTGCCCAATACCTCTCGCAGCCAATCTAGACTCTTCTTGAATACAATCCACCCTCAAATGATCAAACTTGGGAAGTTTCAATCTCGCACTGATTCCTTGAATGCAAGACTCCCATGATGAAGGAAGACCATTAAGAGCCAACATGGTCAAGTCCTTGTCATCAACAATATGACCAATAGTAGAGAGCTAGTCTCTCAACTCAGAAATCTTCATGAAGTAAGTGATGACAGATTCTCCTTTCATCATCTTGATATGATGAAGTTGTTGCTTTAATGCAAGTTCATGGATTGTGTTGTTGATCTCATACATCTCCTCCAAAGTCTTGAGCATCTCTCTTGCCATCTTCAACTTAGAGATGATTGGAACAATATGATCCTTCATGGAATCAACCAACATCTTCTTCGCCTTCGTATCTTTCTTCCTCCATTGAGTCTTCTCTTCCTCATCAGTAGGCTCGGGAACTTTGCTCTCCATGAACTCAGATAATTCATTTTCCTCCAAGGCGAGCATGACTCTAAATCTCCAAGATGTGAAATTAGTTGCTCCCTCAAGTCTATCCTCGATCTTGAGTTTGTTCACCATCTTGATGAAGAGATAGATGTGATCAAAGATGAGAAAGAGAAAGAAGAGTATCACTGCTTGACTAAATCTGATCAAGATCTTTCTTATACCCGCTCTGATACCATGTTAGTTTTATGATCAGATTAGATATGCAGAAATTAATCAAAAAATCAGACACAATAACACAACAGATACCCTGGGAAAACCCTCCACTTGAGGGAGAAAAACCCAGCAACAATATATCACTTATATATTGAATCACAAAGAATGTCTCCTTTACAAAGAGGCCGATATTAAGGCCAAGAGTAGGCACCACAATCTGATGCAATCACAACAATGAAATAACTCAGCCTTCTATATAATATCAATCTGCACTTGAAGATAAACTCGCACTTGAATATGACGAACTTGTGATGGACTACAAACTGAATATTAATAAATACAATGGATGGTTCAATGTGTATATATACAAATGAATGGGAAGATGCATCCCTTCTAATTCTTCATGTCGGCCTCCAACAAAAAGTCGTGTCTCTAAGACACATGAAGTCAGCTTCAAGAAATCATGCCTCTTCATAAATGGATGTCGGCCTCAATTAATGACTTTAAATAAAACATCATTTAGTAGTAGATGTGCCTCTTCATAGGAAATTGATCTTGCAATTTAAATAGCTGTTAGGCTATAATTCAAATTGCACTTCATATATCGGGCTGGGCTGGAAGTAGAAGCCTGATGCTGTATTGACATCAACACAAACTTCATCAAATGCTTTCCGAATGCAACAAGAAATGCCTCCTAACATGGATTAGCTACACCATACACCCTTAGTGCCACCTAACAGCCAACAATCACAAGGAAAAGAGGGGCTATTCATGCCTGGAAACTCACACCCAGCCTGCAGGTGGTACAACCTGTACCTGGGCCGTACTATCCCAGCAGCAAGTTGCCAAAAACCTCTCAAAACTGCACATCCAATCTAAAATATATCCTCAATGTGAGCAGTTGGATTAGCAGGTACTTTACTTCACCTTGGATGCCTCTAAAAAGCAAGAAAAAATTGCCATATGCAGAGAAGGGAGCAACTGTGCGGCCTGGTTTAGAACTCCAACAATGCAAATAAGAACACATCAAAAATCTTTGTGGCTGAGAGCGCAAAAATGAAACTCCAATTTGCACAATGGTGATCTTTGAAATAAGACCACACAGTCTAGCTAGGGATTATCTCTCAAATTTGAAACTAGAAATCTAAAGAGGGTTTTTATCCTGTATAGATAGGGTAAGAACTTGTAGGTTCAATCAGACAACATAACATTATCATTCATCAGCATATGCAAAATGATTCTCCAACACCTCCTCTTATAGCTTTTGGAGGGAAAATAACCAATTAAAAAATTATAATAATTCTTTTCCCTTAAAATTGACCTTTTTGAAATAATAACAATATTTCATGTGCAAAGGCCCCTTATTTAGGCATCCAACTTTTAAAACACTTAATCACCTTTCCAATGAGCTATTATGCTAAGTTGTTCTTTTATTATTTCTCAACATTAGACAACATTAGTGAAATATTAATTAATAACTTAATAACTCACCCAAGTTGTGGAAAGTACTACAATGACATCAAAATCCAATTTTTACCACACCATGATGAAATTGAAGTAGTAGGAAGATGATTGGAGCAACTTAATGATTTACTAAAAATAGACATGCTCTCCAAGAAGTTTGGAGAATACCCCAAGAGTTCAAGAACACTTCTAAAAGTGTCATGCATTCCATATCGCTAATTGGGCTAATTGCCAAAAATAGAAATCTTGAATTATTGAACCTGCATTCTCCAAGAACTTTGGAGTCCCTCCCTTCTCTTAACAATTAGCCTATGGGACTCAAGAATTGAGCTAAAAGCTTACAAATCAATAAGGCTCAAATTGGGGACATTACAATAGAGTAACATTAATGCATAATTTTTTGTATACTTCTCATTGGAATAGTTTGATTGATCTCATTCTGCCATAACATTGTACTTTCAACCATAGTTACAAGACTCAAACTCGCCTTAGACTTGGTAAGCTGATTTTTGACTCGGTCTCGGACTTAGAGCCTAGACTCGCCCAAGACTCGGCAAATAGAAAAACCCAAGAAATTCAGAGATTTTTAAGGATTTAAAGCTTGTTTCATGCACCCTTTAGTAAATAAACCTTAAATACACAATAACATCATGAAATAGAAACTACTATGATCCTATACACAAACATATATCGATCACATAAGTATAAACGCAAATTTTAGCTGAAGGAAATAAGTAATTACTTAATACTTAATAGTTAATACCAATAACAGTAGTAAGAGTTTAAAGTTTAAACATTTAGAATTTAGATATATAAATGTTGTGAAATGTATACAATACTCATGGAATATGAAATCCATGGCATCAAAAGTTCCAAACATATAACAAAAGTAAAACAAAAGCTATAAGTCTATGGCTCAGAGGAGCTTGCATCACTAAGGCTCTAAGCTTTAGTCCTCTTGCGTAGACGTCTAAGATAGGTCTTGGATGATGTTGCAGCCATCATCTCTGCCTGTGTCTCAGTGTCAGATTCAGAGGCACCCAAACCAACATCCAAGGTGTCTCCTTGTGCTCTATCCTCCTCCTCTGCCATGGCTATTGCTTCTGCCTCTTGATCTGCCTGGTCGACCCAATCAAGGTCCTCATCGGTAAAAATAGGATCCTCAACCTCAGTGATCCAATCTGACTGTGGATCAACCTCCTCCAACGTGATGGGTGACAAGTCAGTGCCCAATATCTGTCTATGGCGAAGGCGTAGGTTGTAATGAACATAAACAAGATCATTCAACCTCTACACTGACAACTTGTTGTGCTTCTTGGAGTGTATGTGCTCAAACATACTCCAATTGCGCTCACAACCCAAGGCACTGCATGGTTGGCTCAACACTCGAATCGCAATCCTTTGAAGATTTGGTACTTTAGCACCAAATCTCTCCCACCATGCATCTGAGATGAGAAAAAGAAAAAAAAGAAATCTCATTGTGAAATGTGAATATTTAATTATAATATGAACATTGAATATAAAAGATTGAAAAGTGGTAATTTTTAAACTACTATTATGCCCTTAATAAATTTTTACCTGGCTGCAATGTCGATCGAGTATCTTTGCATATATCTCTTGCAAAGAGATCTCCTTGTGCAAGTCTGAAAATCTCTATCTTGGCAATAATTTGGGCTCCAACATGAGAATTAGACATCCGCTCAATGACTGTGTAGAGCCCACTCAAAACCTCCTCATTTGCCTTGAATTCTTTGTCGAATTGGAATGCCAAATTGAGAAAATATGCTGCTGCGTGTAGGGGCTTGTGAAGCTGGAGTTGCCATCGTCTATCGATGATCTTCCAAATGGGGCAATACTTACTATCAATTCCCCCATAAATGGATCTAATGGCCTCTTTGGCCCTATCCATGCCCTTGTATATGTAGCCCATTGCGGGCTTTTCCCCATCGACAACTCGTAATAGAACCACTAAAGGCTTTGTGACCTGCAATTATTATGAAACATTGACATAAGTAAGAGTTAACAAAAAAAGCAAATAAAATAAAAATAAGAATGAAAATATAATGTAGAATTACTAAACTAATTACTTATTACATTTACCTTGACAATCTCCTTAGTAGGCACCCAAAAGCCCTGCTCATCAAAAATCCAACCTGACACATTCATCCCTGCATTTGTCTTAGAATATGTTGAGGAAGCCCACTCCTCACTAACAAACATCCGCCTCAAAGCTCCCTTTGACTGCAGTAAGGATTGTAAAGTGATGAAGTTGGTAGCAAAGCGTGTTATCCCAGGGTGAGCCAACTCCTTTTGCCCCGTGTATTGCCTCATAAGGTTGAGGACCCATGTGTGATTATATATGTACTTACAAATATTCCTTGTAGTCTCCACACATGCTTTGATCTAGTCAAGCTTGCCAAGATACTCCAATATGAGGTCAAGGCAATGAGCGACACAAGGTGTCCAAAATAATGACAGGTGCCTATCCATCAATAGTCTACTTGCAGCAACATAATTTGCTGCATTATCCATCACTATTTGCACCACATTCTCCTCCCCTACCTCAGCCAAGACACCCTCCAAAGCCTCACAAAGGAATTCAGCATTTTTGGAGTTGCCGGATGCATCAACAGATTTATTGAACATAGTACCACCTGAAAAAGAAACAAAATAAATGATTCAATTAAATATAAATTTAAAATCTTGATTGTTAATCACTAAAGCAATGCATTTTAGGAAGTAAAATATTTACCTGAGGAAGAAACAAGAAAGTTGAGCAATGTCCTATTTCTTCTATCGGTCCAACCATCAGTCATGATGGTGCAACCCTTCGTCCTCCAAATTTCTCGCTGCTCCTCTATTCTGACTTTCACATTAGCCACTTTTTGGGACAAAATGGGGCCTTTTATCTCTTCATCATTAGGGGCTTTAAACCCCGCCCCACAAATAGTAACTACATCAATCATATTTTGCCAATATGGAGACCTAACACAAATAAATTAAATTTAGTAATTAGTATTGAAAAATGTATAATTTCAATTTGAATTCAACATAGCTCTAAAAATAAAATTCAAGAGATAAAGAATCAACTATCAAGCAACAAGCTATATATTTTAAAACAAAACAAAAGAAGAATTACCTGGCTGCATGAAATGGAATGTCGCAATAAAACCAGAAGTCTCCAATTGCAGCTTTGGCTGCATCATGTTTATCCTTGTTCCAACCCATGCTCTCAAGAGACGGTTGGGAACCCGGAGTAGTGCGTGGCAAAATATATGAATCCAGCCTAGATCCACGAACTCTGGGCCCAATGCTAAGTTTGCTAACGCTACCACTGCCACTGCCACTACCACTACCAACAACTGAAGGTGAAGACCCTGGAGGAATTTTAGGCATGGAAGAACTCGAATCTCCAACTCCACACATGGCTGCCATCTCATCTTTTTGCTTCTTTTTTAACTCTTTTTGTTGCTCAAAGGTTTCCAATTGCACTTGCACTTCACGCATTACCTCAATAGGGACCTTTGTGCAAGGATTAGCATCTCGGCCGGTATACATGCAAGGTGGTATTTCAATCTATTAATGCCACCCCCAAGAAAAAGAGTTTTGCAATGAAAACATTGTACTTCTCCTTTTTTTTGCCCAGGGGTAATAATGGCATGTTTCCAACAAGGATCTCTTTTACTTTGAGACATGGTGAAATTGAATATGATGGAGACAATTTATAGATATATATTATAAACAATGCTGCAATAACACATAAATTTTAAAAAATTAGCATTCAAAGTATAATTTATAATAAAACTAAAAAACCTAGGGTTTGCAAGTTTGCAACTATAAAACTATTTTTTTTTTTGCAAGAATGCCTAGGGTTTGTTCAACAAAAAACTTAAAGTCTTAAACACACACACCTAGGGTTTGTATTTATTTGTAACTTGTTCTTTGTTTCACTAAAACAAAATAGAAAAAACAAAGAAGAAAAAAAGAATAGAAATGAAGTTTTGGTTAAAAAAATACAAAAAAAACCTTCAAACTCAAACATACCTCTTCAATCTTCTTTGAAATCAATGGAAATCTCTTTCCAATCCCTTGTAGACTCCTCTAGATGCAGCAAAATCACCTACAAACCTGCACAAATGCGATTCAATAAGCGTTTGGTGCTCAATCTCTTTGCTGATTTTCCTTCAATGCAAATATGTTTTGGCTCTCTTCTCTCTTTTTTCTCTCTTACTTGGCTTGAAAATGAAATGAAGTGCCTTTTGGAGGAATAGAGGCAAGTATAAAAGCAAAAAGAAAAAAAAAAAAACTTTAAAATGTGTTTTTTTTGACACACAAGCCCACAAAGTGACGGCCGAGTCTTTGGCACAGGACTCGGCAAGTCTGGTGAGTACTCGGCATCCGAGTTTGTGGGACTCACCAAGCCTCACCCGCCTCGGGACTCGCGAGTACTCGCTGAGTTTGGGCGAGTCTTGTAACACTGCTTTCAACTCTATGGCCTAATTTGGCATCTATAATACATTGAGATCAAGATCACTTTGCTAATTTGGCAAGTGACAATTGTAATTGCGCTAAGTATTGTTAATGTTATAGCAGCTTCGGTTGATCCTTCCAGCTCCCTTCTTTCGAGAAAGTCTTAAATTGAATTTATAGCCGTTGGCTATTCAATTTACTTTATTGTTTTGTACCTTGGGCCGACATAAAAGAAATTGATGTTTATCCTTTATTAGAAGATATCCAATATTCATAAAGTGGCCGACCTCTTGTGAAGAGGTGTGAACATTTAATATTCTAGGCCGACATCTTTAAGGAGATATGTAATTTTGTAAGAGGCCGACTTGTAAGACTTGTCTCCTATACATATACTCAAGCTTCAGTCTGTTCAATATATACAAAAAGCGAAAAATTCTGTCTAAGTCTTCAAGTTCGATTAAATCTCCAGATTCGGTTATTGTAGAGAGCGATCTTGTTTATCCGAGTTATTGCAGAATGCGATCTTGTCTGTTACTCTTCATTGAATCTACCAATGTGAATCTATTCGAAGGTCTTCATTGAATCCACTAGTGCGAACCTGTTCAAAGTTCATCTTCAAATCACCAGATCCAGGTCAAAGATCAACTCGTCTGATATCTAGGATCAAACTTATCAGATTGGTGAAAGTCATCAAGATCGGACCTGACTGAGAAGCAAGATCGAATACATCAGTTCAAGCAAGGGCGATCACTGCCGAGTGCAAAGTAAATTGTTATCAAATCAGTAATCTGTCATTTCCAGGTGTGATTCAGAGTTTGTTATCAGTCATTCCTTGTTATCAGATTATGCTTATCGGTCTTGAGTTAGACCTTTATTGTAATTGTAAAATTGACACTGTTGCATCAAATATAAGAGAGATCTTTGTTGCTGGGTTTTTCTCCCTCAAGAGGGTGGTTTTCCCAGGGTATATACTGTGTTATTTTGCCTGATTTTGGATTTAATTTTCTGTACATTAATCTGATCACCTAAAATCAACAAGTATAAAGATCTATCATCATATTTTTGTGAGGGGTCTCACGATTGTGTAATTTTGGGTGGTGGTGGGGGTGATCTTATGATTCTGCTTTTTCCTTTTGTTGTTTCTTGATTAAGTAATCTTGGGGGAGTTAATTGTGCCTCACACTCTCTCCTTTTTCCATATGAATATTCTTCGTAATTCTCCTAAATTATGGAAGGGCAAATGTGATTACCATGGGAAGAAAATTCATGATGGAAATTAATGCCTTCTAAAATAAATTGATGAATTGAAGCAACTTCTTCAAGATAATCACATTAGTTTTACAGACTCTTCTAATCCAACATCAAAAGATATGTTAGTTGTTCATACTTAGATATCTTGTGTGGATACATCATTTAGGGATGAGTAATTTTGTCAAATGACATGCATTGAGATCTTATCTCCATCACCTGTTGCTCCATCTAAATCTAGTTTTGCTTCATCCACAGTTTCTAATGATTCCTTGCAATAGGTTCATATCAGTCTTCTTGATCCACTTTATTAGGAGATCTACTTACTAAATATTTTACATTTGTTTGTGGAGTCCCATCTTTTAGATCTTGATGATTGTATTGAGGGTATTCATCTCCTTTTTGATGTTAGTGTTAGTTTGTGTAGCCTGATTAGACTTTGGAGTTAAGATTTTGATCACTTTTCCTGGTGTTGTTTCCCCCCAATTTAATTGACAGTGGAGTGTTGGGGTGGGGAGCCCCTCCTACAAGGTCCACAGTGGGGGTTTGGGGTTTGCTGGGGGCAGCAACCCTGAAGCAAAAATTCACCATTTTTATTAAAGGAAATTTGTTAATAAATTCTGTTATGAAACAGTTTGAAACTGCCAGGAAACTGAAAGTTCTTGCTACGGATTAGTAGTTGGAATACATAGCAAATAGCATGTGGTTGAAATTGGAATAGGTGCATGAGAATGTGTTATTCATAGCAAAGGAAACCTGCAAATGGTGTAATGAACAACACACGAGGGAATTTGATGAGTTGCAGTTAAGAGATACGGACACGCAACAGAGCACGTGGGAGTGTAGCAAAACCTTTGTATTGAGCTCATAGCAATGCGAGGTGGACAAACAGAGTGCAGATTGTTTGGTGTATGCAACAGATTGTTATAGGTTATTTGTAATTTTTTTAATCTCTAGAAGTTTAATAAACCTAGATTGCTGTTGTTTGTGGATGTAGCCCAAAGGGTGAACCACGTTAAAATTTGTTGTCTTGCACCTCCATGAATTCCATTTCTCTGTTCTGTGATTTCATTTCTCTATTCCGTCATTTAGTTCTGCATTATAATCGATAATTTATCTCCTCTATTCTGCCAGAAAATCCTAACAGTTAGCTCCTATAGAGCTGCATCATCTTCAGATGTCATAAGGGTGCATTTAGACCCTCTTGATCTTTCTTTCCTACATCTATTTCTATAGTGACAAAATTTGTAGATATTCATGATTCCAAGTATTTGAATTAGTTGTCATTCATGTTGACACCTTCTGCAAATGTACTATATTTTCATTAATTTAGTTGTCTTACCTATGGTGAGCACTATACATCCATGGTTACTATATTTATATCTTGCATGGTACTTGATTCATATAATTAGTATTTATCACAATTTGGCATTGGCTTGCAGATTCTTTAGCAACATTCAAAGGATTCACCTTCATCATTGGATTGTGTTCTACATCCTTTTTCCACAAGGTCTTGATTTTCACTTTTTTGGTTAGGCTTAAGAGTCTTGATCTGATTGTGGTACCCCTCAACACTAACATGGTGACATTCTAGCATCTTTTGGAGACATCATATATTCTCAGTTTTCTTCCCTCATATTTATTTTAGAAGTTGGAAGATATCTTGCACACACCTTTCGCTTTATTTCTTCCTAAGGGGAGAAATGTTGTTCTATGATCCTAAGCCATCTTTAAAATTTAGTGTCAAACATCTACCATTGGCATAGGAAACTATGCATTGAGGGTGGGTTGCATTGCCTCTCATCTTTTCTCTTTTTGGGGAAGGGGTTTTTCCTCACATGGGGTTTTATCCTTCTCCCATTTGTTTGGGGGGCAGCAAGGGAGGGTTCATGTAGACCTCTCTTCATCCTCTCTTGGGGGAGTTTTGTCCTACCAAATTTTTCTATCCTTCTTTTTGAGGGGATCATCATTGTACATGGGTACCTAATAGGGCCTACTTGCTAGTGCTCATTTCTATTTTTCATAATTGCACTTATGGGAGGGATTGGTGTAATATTTTGTGTACCTTAGATATGTTCTATTCTAATTGTGATATTGGTCTTGTTCGGTAAGTTCATTTAAGATAACAAGAATATTTATTTATTCTCGCCTAAGTAGTTAATAATAACATGTTTTCATCTTGACTCAAAGTACACAAGTGCCACCACTATCCTCAACACTTGATTAATGGTAGTTAGGTGCCACCTCTGTTTAATCAAGGCCACCTCTATCTCAATTAGATTAAGTTAACTCACCTCTTGATTGGGAGTAATTAAGAGTTAACTCATACCTCTTGGACATGTCATCTCCATGATTTATACATCCAAGAGGCCTATATATTTGTATCATACTCTTTGTAACTTGTCTACATAATATTGAATATAATTTTTTTTATTCATTTTCTTGGTTTTGTGACTAGTTTATAGGCATTTAGACTTGGGTAGATTTGTTGTTTATAACAAATTCTAACAATTCCCAAGGCCAGATTAATTGCAAACAAACCACAAGTTTTCGATTTGCCTAAAAAGTTCTTGTTTTTTTAATTTTCAATCTAATCCTCATTTTTAGATTGCAGATTTAAATATTCCAATGCAGATTTGGATTATTACGTAGTAACTTAACATCAAACCAATTAGAACACTCATTCTTCAATGAATATCCATTCCATTCTCATTCAATTAAGGCCTAATTACAACCTTATGGTCTCCACACTTACATTTTTTGAAGGGTTTGGATGCTTAAAAGCAATAAAATTATGAAAATGGAATGTGCCATGAAGTTTTTTGTGGCCTCAACGGCTCTCAGTTATGCTTGGTGGCCCCCCTGACCCTGCCCTATATTGTGACAAGAACACTACCCCATGACCCCATTAGAGGCTATTGCCCCCATACCCCCCGTACAAGGGATGTTGCCTCTCGATACTATTGGGGACATTCCCATAGACCCTTCTCTAGTTGTAAACACCAAAAATAAAAAAAATTGTTTTAGGCTGGACCAAACTGAAAAGAAACATTTTTTTGCCTTTATTTGGCTTGAAATAACATAAACAACATTTTCCTCCCTATTTTTAGGGATTTTTTAATGATTTTTAATTTCCTAACTTTTCCTTGATTAAATCATGACTCACGAGTAATTAAATCACAACTATACTTTTTGTTTTCCAAGTCAATCCCAATCCTAGTAAATGTTACCATGTGTTAACCTATTTTAACGGTCAGGCAACTAGGGGCAACTTCTCAGCAGCTGTTAGATATCGTTATCAGTAAAGCACATTGCATTTTGTTGAAATTGTATTATGCTAAGAAGCAACATGGAGGCCTTAAAGGCTTAAGGTACCTTCAAAGACAGTATGGGTTGCATTACAACCCTCCTAGGATCACCAAGCATGTTCAAATGTTTCCAAATATTTAACCATTACAAATGCAGCTTGAAAGGATTTTTTTGGATTATCAAACCTTTTTGGAATAGTTCAAAGCAAATCTCTTCCTTGCATTTATGGCACTTCAATAGTTTACTCCATTTTATTTGGAAATAATAAGTTTAATGAATCAGAATGGAGGACTCTAAATTGTCTCTA
Organism: Sequoia sempervirens; assembly: GCA_007258455.2. Lineage (NCBI taxonomy): Eukaryota > Viridiplantae > Streptophyta > Pinopsida > Cupressales > Cupressaceae > Sequoia > Sequoia sempervirens. Next base: position 465,964,459 of record VDFB02058242.1, on the reverse strand, counting down.
AAAGGTCCAAGACCTACTTAGGAGCAAGGGCTCTGACTTAGATTGGTTTACTGGTGTTAGGTACTCTCTCAAGTTTCAGTGTCATCTGGAAATTTACAGATTTGTTTCACTGTTCTACGTGAACTAAACTTCATTTTTGAAAGATTACAATGCAAATGTAGTGCTAGAGAATGCAATTTTAGTTGCTGGAGTGAACAGTCCAGTAGGTACATGAAACAAACATGAATCAACACAAGACAACTACCACCACAGAATTGATGCAAGAAGTTCTAACTAGGAAACCACATTGTAGGGAGAATCAGCTGGAAGTGGCAAATATTTAGCTTCTCCTTCCACTTTTGGTTATAGCAATCATAAAGAGCTCAAATAAAGCAGATACACCAATCTTCCTATTGCTATACTTACCAAGCTAATTATTGTGCCAACAATTTGTACTTATACATCAAAAATCTGATACTTTGGATAAGAGTTAACTTTGCATTTCTATTAAAGTTCATTATTTTATCAATTATCCAATGGTATTAACTTTTGGAGGATTTGGAGAGTATCCAAAAGCTTGTTTCTAATTGCCAATGTCATGTCCCCAATTTGGGGCCCTTTCCATTTGGCGGGAAAAATAAAGCATTTTTAAATGCGAATATAAAAATAATAATATAATATTAAAAATAATAATAATAGAATAATAAATTTAAATTATTGTTAAATAACATTTAAATTTAAATAAATCCGTCTAGCCGTCTTCCTTATTGGCGTTTAATATTTTTTTCTTGTTGGGCCAACATCGTTGTTGTGGCGGGTCAAATTGGTATATATGATCGATTGCTTCCTTGTTTCATCATCATGGAATCTAGAATACATGCTTAGGTCTGCATGTGGAGAGCATAGCAGCGATCTTCCTAGGACGAAAACCCTAGAGAAGAAGAACTTAGTTGGACGAAAACCCAGCTAGGTTGGAGGGGAATCCATCACGGGGTTCCACATGCACTTCAATGCATATTAGGATCAGACTTCTATGTCATTTTGGAAGATAAGTTTAGTTGCAGATTTATAGTCATTGCCCTTGCACTTTTCAGGCAAATAAGATTACACTTTCAGACCTCTTATATGGTAGTTGTTGAGGGTTGTCACACCCTTATATTTCATTGTTTGGATTTCCTTCAAGATTCTACCTGTTTGTGATACTTTGCTAGTGGTCTGCTGGGCGAAATTGCATATCTAGGGCAGAATTATGCTTGCATACTTTCAGTTTATAGCAGAGATAATACTCAGAATTGTAGGTGCCATGTTGTTTGCCTAATTGATGGAATATTAATGAGAAAATATTCATGCCTTCATACCATGACTGGGAAATGTATTGCATGTTTATATCAGCTGTTGTGAACATAAAAGAGCAGATTTATATTCAGAAATCTAGGGTTTAATACAGAACTATTCCTACAAAAAACTAGGGCATAATTTGATTTGATTTGACTAAAAATTCAGCATTGTTATTTGAAGGGAAGGATTAAAGCATTTTGCATAAATATATCCAAATTGGTGTGGCATAATCAGAACTAGGGTTTGGAAGCTAACTTTTTTGGCAAAATAAATAATACCCCGACTTGGGGACATTACAGTGGTATCAGAGCCTTCGTCCTACCAGCCTGTGGATCCATGAAGATGGAGGAGCAAATCGAATCTTTTATAGAGAAGCAAAATCAAATAAACCGGATGCTGATACAAATGATGCAGACTCTCATGACTACAATAACCAGCCACAAATCAGGACCCACAGAAAAAGGATATAGATCTTGAGGCTGAAGCGTCCGAAACATTGAATGAATATCAAAGCTTTCCAGAAGATGCAAGGGCTTGCATCCCCCTTGATGCGTACGTGAGAACACACGAGTCCCACTAGCCCTGCAAAAAGGGACTTTATGACTACATAAGGCGAAAGAAGAAAGAAGAGGAAGATATTAAAGGGCCGGAACCAAAAAAATCAGTCTTGAAACAAGAAGAGCCCACGGTGATGGAATGGGAACCAAACACACAAAAGGAGGAAGTTGTAGAAGTGACGGAGTCCCTTGGTGACGCTGAACTAGAGCCTGAAGTGGAGAAGATTTCATTTGTTCATAAGGAGGTCAACGAAGATATGATGATAGTGGAGCAAAAAGAAGGATCAAAATTTCAAGCTATCACATAGGAAACTTCTACACTCCCTTGTTTTGAGACTGATTAGATCATTGATGAAGTTTATCTCGTCTCGAGATTGCATCACAGTATTCTTCAACGAAGCATGCTAGAGGAAAATAATGACATGGGAATCAATATGATTGATGTGATGCTTCACGAGATGCTGCAGAAGGGCAATAATGCCTGACAGAATGGTAGAGTAGTGACTTTTGGATTGATATGGGATCCTAGTATACAAGTGCGAATTGCTCAAGGATGAGCAATTTTCGGGACGGAAGGACTGTCATGTCCCCAATTTGGGACCCTTTCCATTTGGCGGGAAAAATAGAGCATTTTTAAATGCTAATATATAAATAATAATATAATATTAAAAATAATAATAATAAAATAATAAATTTAAATTATTGTTAAATAACATTTAAATTTAAATAAATCTGTCTAGCCGACTTCCTTATTGGCGTTTAATATTTTTTTCTTGCTGGGCTGACATCCTTGTTGTGGCGGGTCAAATTGGTATATATGATCAATTGCTTCCCTGTTTCATCATCATGGAATCTGAAATACATGCTCAGGTCTGCACGTGGAGAGCAGAGCAGCGATCTTCCTAGGACGAAAACCCTTAGAGAAGGAGGACTTAGTTGGACAAAAATCCAGCTAGGTTGGAGGGGAATCCATCACGGGGTTCCACATGCACTTCAACGCATATTAGGATCAGACTTGTATGTCATTTTGGGAGATAAGTTTAGTTGCAGATTTACAGTCATTGACCTTGCACTTTTCAGGCAAATAAGATTACACTTTCAGACCTCTTATATGGTAGTTGTTGAGGGTTGTCACACCCTTATATTTCATTGTTTGGATTTCCTTCAAGATTCTACATGTTTGTGATACTTTGCTAGTGATCTGCTGGGCGAAATTGCATATCTAGGGCAGAATTATGCTTGCATACTTTCAGTTTATAGCAGAGATAATACTCAGAATTATAGGTGCCATGTTGTTTGCCTAATCGATGGAATATTAAGGAGAAAATCTTCATGCCTTCATACCATGACTGGGAAATGTGTTGCATGTTTATATCAGCTGTTGTGAACATAAAAGAGCAGATTTATATTCAGAAATCTAGGATTTAATACAGAACTATTACTACAGAAAACTAGGGCATAATCTGATTTGATTTGACTAAAAATTCAGCATTGTTATTTGAAGGGAAGGATTAAAGCATTTTGCATAAATATATCCAGATTGGTGTCGCATAATTAGAACTAGGGTTTGGAAGCTAACTTTTTTGGCAGAATAATTAATACCCTGACTTGGGGACATTACAGCCAATTCAAGACAAAAGGAAACATCCAGCCAAAAACATTTAGATTAGGAAATACAATCAGATGACTGAGAAAAGAGGGCATTATACAAAAGAGATCTAAAATTTTACTAAGCCTCTCTAGGCAATCGTCAAGTTGATTGGTTCTTCTATGGAAACTTCATGAAGAAATTATATGCCAGTAAGACTAGAGTTCTAGAAAATGACAATCAAATGATTAGCTGCAATTGTCTAAAATAATACAACATGAAAAGGGTTTTATATATTCTGGTCCATTCAAAATACTCTAAATATTTCTAGAGCATTGCGCTTGTGCTAGAGAATGTTAAATCTCAGAAGTCCACAGGCTGTTGCTACGAGGTAATAGCCAGGGCACAATTTTGTTTTGAACTACAGAGGATAAACCCGTAGACAATAAGCATAAGAAAGACAGAATCAACAGAACTTGAATAGAATGTCCTCATGTCCATCAAGACCAAGTAACTTGATTAAACACAGCAGTTTTGGCTTAAAACCTCTTTAATTTTCATTTAATCATAATGCATTTTATTATTTTTGTGATCAGTAATTTCTCTTTATGGAGTTGGGGCATGCCACATCCAGAATGAATGCTGTAGTTGACCCAATTTAAACACAGAATTTGTACATATTAGCATTTAAAATGTCTCTTGAGGATTTAAATGCAGGTCTTCATTATGAAATTGCTGATGATTGAACACTTGAGCTCAGCCCATTTGACCTTTTCTGATGTGTTATTACATCATCCTTAATATTTAGTTTCTTGCAGGTATCTATATTGGGGACAATCGAGTCATTCATTTCATCCAAGGAAGAGAAGGAGAAGTGGCAGGTGACGCTATGCTCAATATCCTTCTGTTAAGCTCAGGACCTTCTCAAAATAATAATGAATGCCAAACATGCAATTATCAACAAAACAACAATGGAGTAATATCTTCCTGTCTTGACTGTTTCCTTGCTGGAGGGAATCTATACAGATTTGAGTATGGTGTCAAATCAGCTCTGTTTGTTGCAAAAGCTCGAGGAGGAACTTGCACACTTGCTGAGACAGACTCTACAGAGAGAGTCATACATAGGGCCAAATACTTGCTTGAGAATGGATTTGGTTGCTATAACATTTTCAAAAACAATTGTGAAGATTTTTCCATTTATTGTAAGACTGGTTTGCTTGTGCTTGATGGAAGTGGGGTTGGTCCAAGTGGTCAAGCAGCATCAGTTATTGGAGTTTTTACTGCAGTCTTCTCATCTCCTCTGCGATTTTTGGTTACAAGTACTGCTGCTTTGAGTGCAATTGCAGGTGGATTCTACTGTTTGAGTAGGTATGCGACTGATATCGGCATTCACAGGGATGTTACAAGAGTTCCAGTGGAGAGCTTGATGGTTAGAGTAAGATTAAGTGACTCACAAACTATAGCATCAATAACTGCAGGGCCACAGACTCAATTGATGAAAATTATCTTTATGTCAATGCCTTTTTATATAATTGTGCCTTTTGAGGTTTTTCTTTTAAAAAATAAGATAATTTGTCTGGGATTTACATATACAAAGATTCTGTATGGTTAAGAAGACTTAAAAAGGGTATGAAAGATTCTATTGGTGCACATCTATCAATTGCTTGTGTGTGTATAAGGGAAAAGGAAAAACTAATCCCCTTGTGAAATGTTTCGATCCAAAAAGTATTACGTTAGTTGTCATATGTTAGTAATATGAGTGATGTAATGTCAGGTTGGGTGGTTAAGTGCTTTAGGTTTGTACATGGAGATTCCCAAATGGTGGTTGGTAATTTATGGAGTTTAGTGGTGTGCCTTGAGCTTTTGTAAATATTCAAATGCACCCCATGAAATCAATATATTGTTTTTCTGTTTTATGATTTAATTTGTGTAGTTCCAACAAGTGGCATCAAAGCCTTAACAATGACTCAGCTGTGAGAGGGATGAGGAAGATTCACTCCAATTATCATGAAGTCAATTTTATGGCATTAAAGTTTTAATGACATTAGTGCCCTTCAACATGATCATTGACGAGAACCAAGAAGGCAGTCTGTTAAGTTTGTAGCAGTGCATCTTTTTCTAGTATCATATTTTAATGAGATTGTCTCCAATTAATGTGAAGATGACTGGCAAAAAATAATATGGCATATTCATTTTCTTTCCTGATAGGCAAAAAATTATATGAAATTTCATGGACATTTTTGAGATGCTCATGGATTGGGATCACTGCCTCACAAAATGACATGCTATTTTTCTACTTCTGCCCCATTTATTGCTACTCCCCTATAATCTATTGAAAAATGTTGTATTTCGAGCATGCAATACAAATTTCTATAAAAACTTTATGTTGCTAGACCTTTGCTAACTCATTCACTTATTCTGATCTTCCCTCTGTTGCTACTGGCTGTAGCATGCCCACAAGTTAAAGTTTTGTCACCTGTTTTCAACCCATCAAATGCAGCACAAAAAAATCAACAAAAGAGGAACATAAACCATAAATATCATGCCTTGTCTTGGTTTTCGTATGGTTGAAGTGTAATTTCCATGTGTGAAGTGGCTCCGCTGCTATGGATCTGACGTGAACATTTCAACCATAGTAACGAGACTCGGACTCAGCTTGAACTTGGCTAGGGTGACTTGACTTGGGACTCGGGACTTGGCGCAAACTCGGCAAAATGAAAAAAAGTTGAAAAGACCCTATAAATTTAGAGATTTTTAAGGATTTAAAACTTGTTTCAAGCACCCTTTATTGAATAAACCTTAAAGACACAATAACATCATTAAATAGAATCAAATTTGATCACATACACAAGTATACAATGATCACATAAGTATAAAGTACACAAATTGTAGTTGAGCTGTTGAAGGAAATAGCATACTTAGATATATAAATATAGTCAAATGTATACAAAATTCATGGAATATGAAATCATGACATAAAATGTTCCATTTAAATATGAAATATCAAAAAATAGCCACAAGTCTATGGCTTAGTGGAGCCAACATCCTTCCTATGAAGGCTTCTAAGGGTCCTTGATGGTGTAGCAGCTGCAGCCATAGTCTCTGCCTGTGTCTCAATGCCACTCTCACCAACAACAGCTGTGTCTCCTCGTGCTCTAGCCTCCTCCTCAGCCATGGCTACAACCTTAGCCTCTTTCTCTGCCTAGTCCACCCAATCAAGGTCCTCCTTGCTAATGATTGCATCTGTAGCCTCACTGATCCACTTAGATTGTGGATCAACCTCCTCTAGCTTGATCGGGGTGGAGTCTTGGTAAAAAATCTTCCTGTATCTAAATCGAAGGTTGTAATAAATATATACCAAATCATTCATCCTCTTCATTGACAATCTATTGCACTTCTTGGAGTGTATGTGCTAAAAAATACTCCAATTGAGCTCACAACTAGATGAATTGCATGGCTGATTTAATATACGAATGACAACATTTTGAAGGTTTGGTGTATCAAAACCAAACAAATGCCATCATCTATCTGTGATGAGAAAAATAAACAAAATCAATCTCATTTCCAACTTTAATTTTCAAGTTTCAAGTTTCAAGTTCAATATTTAATAATAAATTATAATATAAAAAGATGAAAATTATGCCCTTAAATATATTTTTACTTGGTTGTAATGTCGTCCTACTCTCTTTGCACAATTGACGAGCAAAGAGGTCTCCTTGTGCCTTAGTGAAAGCATCTATCTAATGCACTATCTGTGTAGTAACATCAGACAACATCTGCTCTATCGTCGAGTAGAGCCCACTAAGAATCTCTTTATCTGCATGGAAATCATGACTAAATTGGAAGGCCGGATTTAGGAAACATGCGGCTGCATGGAGGGGCCTATGAAGTTGGTGGTGCCATCTCCTATCAATGATCTCCCAAATGGGATGATACTTCTCCTCAACCCCACCATAGACGGATCTAATGACCTCTTTGGCCCATCCATGCCCTCATATATGTAGCTCATTGCGAGCTTCTCCCCATCAACAACTCGTAGGAGAACTATCAAGGGATCGATAAACTGCAAAGTGCAAACATTGTGAAACATTAACTTAAGTAAGTGTGAACGAAAATAAACAAATAAAAGTAAAATATGAATAAAAATTAAAACATAATGAAGAATTAAATTTTACCTTCACAATCTCCTCCGTTGGTGTCCAAAACCCTGGCTCATAAAAAATGCAATCAACCACAGCAATCCCTGCAATGTTTGTAGCATAGGATGAGGAAGACCACTTCTCACCAACAAACATGCACCTTAAAGCTGTCTTTGATCGAATTAAGGATTGAAATGTGATAAAATTTGTTGCAAACCTAGTGATGCAAGGACGAGCCAACTCTCTCAACCTTGTGTATTGCCTCATAAGGTTAAGCACCCATGTGTGATTGTATACAAATTTGCAAATGTTTTTTGCGGCATCCACAAATGTTTTGATCCATGGGAGCTTGCTAAGATCCTCCAACATGAAGTCAATGCAATGGGTAGCACATGGAGTCCAAAATATAGTAGGGTGCCTCTCCATCAATAATCTACCAGTAGCAACATAAATTGCTGCATTATCTATTGCCACTTGAACCACATTCTCTTCGCCCACCTCAACTATCACCTCCTCTATAGCCTTACAAAGGTATGTGGCATTTTTGAATTGGGTGGAAGCATCAATGGACTTGATGAAGGCGGTGTCACTTGAAAAAAAAAGCAAAACCAATTATTCAATACATTAAAAAACATAAACCAGTCATATTAAATTATTAATCACTAAATCAATTTCAAATTTCAAATTAATCAATGCATTGAAGGAAGTACAATTACCTCCGGAGGAAACTAGAAAATTAAGTAGCGTCTTATTTCTCTTATCGGTCCAACCATCAGTCATGATGGTGCAACCCAAACTCCTCCACTATAAGCACTGCTCCTCTAATTGTGCTCTTACATATGCCACCTTTTGAGTCAAAAGTGGGCCCTTTAATTCATCTTCAGTAGGGGCTTTGAACCCCACCCACATATAGTTATGGCATCAACCATGTTTTGCCAAAAAGGAGACCTAAAACATGTCATAAATAAATTAATAAGTTAGATAAGTATTGTAAAATGAAAATTTTTAAGTTTTTAACTTTAAATTTGAATTCGATAGTGATACATCTAGATTCTAAAATTTAAATATAAATTTTAAAACAATTAAACGAAAAAGAATTACTTGGCTACATGGAAGGGAATGGTGCAATAGTACTAGAAGTCTACAATTGTTTTTTTCGTTGCATCATGTGCATCCTTGTTCCAACCCATGCTCTCAAGCGACGGTTGGGAACCAGGAGTAGTGCATGGTACAAAATATGAGTCCACCCTAGATTTATGAACTCTAGGGCCAATGCTAACACTCCCACTACCACTAGCAATAGCAACCAGTAGTACTAGGAGTAGGCATAGCTGGTGCAGTAGCAGAAACACTAGCACTAGGACAGTATGGAGGCATGAAAGAAGGATCTCCAACACCACCAATGCTCGTTGACTCCTCCCTCTGCCTCTTTTTCATTTATTTTTGCAATTCAAATGTTTCTAATTGCACTTGTACTTCATGAACAACTTCAAAAGGTGTTTCAGGGCAGCCCACTACATCATGGATGGGTATATGTGCAATATGGCATTTCAATCTATTTATGCCTCCAAGATATATTGTTTTGCAATATTTACATTTTGCCTCTCCTTTTTTTTGCCTAACAAATATTTCAGCATGTTTCCAAGCAGGGTCTTTTCTGCCTGGGGTTTGAGACATTGTGAAAATATGGTTTGATTTGCAAATGAATGTGACTGCAATAACAAGTAGGGTTTCTAAAATTATTTAAGTTGTAAGTAGGGTTTGTAAAATAATTTGCAAACTCAAAAAAACAATGATTTTACAAATTACAATGAATTATTTGTTAAAAAATATAAAAAACCAATTAAAATCAAATTTACCTCTTAGATTAGGCTTGGAATGCAATGCAAACTCCTCCCAATCGTTGGTAATGAGCTCTCAATGCACCTCCTTTTTCGTATGAAGCTTCCCAAATGATATCTAAGCTTGGATTTGTCTTCAATAGCTTGTTGGTTGCCCTATAACGATCTCTTCTTTTTCTTCACAACTCTCTCTTCTCCTCTTATTTTGCCAAGTGAATGAAATGAGGTTGCTTTTAGGGTTGGGGAGATGACATAAGTAAAAAAAAACAAAGTAAAACTTTTATTTTATGTTTTTTTTTTTGCTTTTTAGCCTTTTCTACGCTAGCCACTTCTAGGGCTCAGGACTCTCCTAGAAGCGACGTGTCTGGCAGGTCCTATGGACATGGCGAGTCTGAGTCCGGGCTCCCAAGACTTGGCTAGGGTCACTCGGCTCGAGACTCGTTGAGTCTTGGCGAGTCCTGGCAAGTCTTGTTACTATGATTCCAACAAACCTTGCCATTTCTAACAGATACACTCCCAGTCTTTCCCTTATTAGGATTTTCCTATCTTTGCAAATCCTTCACATCATTGCTTTATCCATGCATAGGCTGTGTTAGGTAAAGCTTTATCAAAAAAAGGGAAACCAAAAAAATTGAACTAAATGCAAAAAGAACACCATCTTTGTGAAATAGAAGCTGCAACAACACACCACCCTAAAATAGGAAATTGCAAACATCATATTGAAGCTAGACCTACCAAAAATGTTACTTGTAGCATTTTACCCAAAGAAAATAGCTAAATTGAGATGAGAATTGCCCATCATCCTCCTAGTGGGTCCTCCAACCAACACTTTGACCCCACTTGATCCTAGCTGTTGGATGTAACATTAAAGTCTTTGAAAGCTCAGAGAATATGATCAATTTTGTCATCCATGTTTGTAAGACAAAAGTAGACAAGGGATAAATAGCTTTTTGGAATCAACCATGAATACATCCTTTGTACAAAGAAGTCCTATAACTCCTATTAAAAGCAACTCTTTTTCCAACACATCAACCACACAACATAAATTACATTTGAGCACTTCCATATTAAACTTGGTTCCATTTGCCAAAGATTAAAAAATTAAAATCTAGCTATTTTATGTTCCATAACCTTTTCATTTTGTTGCTTATACATTTGAGGCTGCCAAGCACATGTACATGTTTAATATTTTTGCTTCATGGATTGCCATTCACTTATCCTCCAACCTTGAGGTACCATTTGCTTGGAGATTGGGTAAAATGACCAAGTAGCATATTGGTAGATGCGATTTTAGTGTGAGGTTTGACACTTGTTTTAGTGTGGTGTGTTCTTGCAATTTCTATTTCAACTAGATAGTGTTCCCTTTGCATGTGATTGCAATTTCTTTCGCTTCCCCACTTTTGAGCTTTGATGAATAGTAGTATTGTGGCAAGAGGTACACCTTTATGTTTTTTACATCTAGATTGATAAGGGAAGGTAGGTCTTAATAATTAATCCACAAGTAGTTTCTTTTTGTATTGTAGACATTTGTGATTAGTTAATGGCATGGTTAGGTAGTTGTTGCAATATTTAATGTATGTTTCAAACAATTGTTGGTGTTGTTAGGTAGTTCATGTTGCTACAAGAACAAAAGAATCACTACAATGGTCATTTTAGTTGGGCGTTGACTTATCTTGGCCACACTACTAATGGTACAAACAATTAGATGCATTTTGTGATGACGTGATGGATTTAGAAATGACCATTTTAGCTAGTGTTATGAAGAGGTAATGGATCTTGAAATTGTAGGAGACAATTGTACATGACGCTAGATATTGATGACCAATAGGTGTTGCTTATAAATAAATGTGGAGCAATAGGTCAAGCATCAAGATAATGTGTACAAGTGTCAAAATTGGCTGACCACTACCAATAGACATGGAACAAAGTTAAAATGTGGTAGGGCTAGGTGATTGACCAAATTCACAAATACTATAGATAATCCTATATACCCTTTTCGATCAAGGGGTTTTGTTGGATACTTGTGATTAACAAGTGTTATGCTAGCTATCACGTGCTAGTAGTATTAAAGTTAGTTTGGGTGGTTAAGTGTTTAGGTTAAAATTCAAAGGGGTTTGTTAGATACTTGTGATTAATAAGTGTTATGCTAACTATCATGTGCTAGTAATATTAAAGTTAGTTTCGGTGGTTAAGTGTTAGGTTAATACAAGCAGATTCTTGTGTGGTGGTTGAGTAGTTTAGGGAGTTTAGTGGTGTGTCTATATAGAGGGCCTTTTGTAAACATTATGATGTATTTCTACTTAAAATCAATATACTATTTTGTTGTGTTTTATGATGTAATTTATGCAAATTGTATATATTTAATTGAAATGAAATTGCACACCCCAATTTAGTGTCTTGTATGGTGGTGACCTAAAATATGGTGGTAAAATTGACACAAGAGGGATGCCCATCAAAATGTAAAGGATAAAAGAATTAATGTAGATGTGAGATAGTGAGAAACAATGTTAATGCCACAAATCCTCCCAAGATTGTAAGCAATGTTTATATTGAAAGATTTGGGACCAGATGAAAGAGAGCCTGATGAATTACTCCTAGAGCAACCTTCAATATGCATTTATGGAGATGGTTAGAGAATTTTCCAAGCCCATTATGAAGCTAATAAACTGGAGTCTAGAAAATTGTAAAGAGCAGGACCAAACATGCAAAGAAAGCTTACTTGTTTACTTCTAAAATTGCATATTATGGTTGAAAGCCACACTTTAGAGTAAGATAACTCCATTTTTCACACTACCACAGCCCCATCAAATGCTTTGACACACAAGATAGGACCTAAAGCATAATAAGTTCTAACATTATGTACACTAAATTTTGTGTCATCTTTCATGTGTTCTCTCACTCCAATTATTGCTATTGATGTTGCAAGGAAAAGAAAGAGGGAGGTAGTTAAGCCACATAAGAAAGTGGAGTGACTATACAAGGGAATGTTCTAAAATGTTAAGATAGTGAAATTTCAAATAGAAGGTGCCCTACAAATTGAAGGAGGTGATTTGTAGCTCATCGTATAAAAGCTTTTTGGTAGGCCACACTTCACCCTTGTATGCAATTTCACAAAAGCTAGAGAAATCTGACACCATGGTTCACACCATTAGGTACCAAGTCCATTTTTTCTTAGCACCCCTTCTACGAATCCACCTATCATCTCTCTCAATGATACTTTCATAGAAATCAACTACACTTCAACTACCTTCTATGCATATTTTGTGATTTTGATGTTTTTCTATGGTTGACTACTTATTTTGTGGGAAAACTATGTAGAGTGGAAAAGAGAATTAAAAAAATCAAGTATATATTTTGTTTGATTGGATATCTAAAACCTAGCACTATGTAGACTCTATGAATCCTCATTCCTTTTATTGAAGTGCTTTTACCTTACCAACTCATACATGGGATGACACAATCCTGCACATGTCATATTTGTTGTTGCTTACTAGCAAGGAAATCATAGGTGTTCTTAATTGAAGATAATATCTTAATTTTAATTGAGAAAAAATAACAATGATGAATCATTTCCACCTTAGTGGATCAATATTTATGTACAAGGACTCCATTATTAATGTAAATCGTAGCTTCAATTTTAAGATGCTAGAGATCATGAAAAAAGCCAAAGAAAAAAATTTGAATGCATGGTAAATTATTTTGAACATACAATGCATGGCAAATTATTTTGAACATACTTAGTAAACTAGCATTCCATGAGACCACATTTTTTGAGGGACTTAATGTATCTATACTATTTTGGTTTTCTATAAAGCATGATCAATTACATTGTCATATCATCGGATTCACATACTCGATGTCACTATAAACATTTTAGCAAATAATTAGTTGAGATAACCTCTTTTAGTATTATTATAAAATCTCAAAATAATTGGTCTATAATCAACTACACTTTAATTATTGAGACACAAACAATGGATAAATCATTATTTTTATTAATGAATAATAAAATCCTTATGGGTTAGACCAAGGTGAATCTTAGATGATTTGTAGAGAGTATGCTTAGAATTCAAGCATTGTATTCTAAACTTGTATATAGAATGTCGAGCAACCTTTGTGAAAATTGATAATAGTCAATTGACCCTAGTTGTATGAACAACATTTGTATAAATTCTATTGGGGTTATGGGTAGAGACTTGTTATGATGGCATTGTCTAAACTTACAATCATTGCATACCATTATTTATCTTGATGATTAAAGATTTATTAGAAAGATTTATGTAATATTAGGTAGCTCTCTTCTAGTGAATTTTATGAAATGGCCACAATATGGTTGTTTATTGTGGGTAAGTAATCAACCTAGCTATGCATTGATGGGATGAACTAGTAAGGGTTCTAGCATGTCTAAATCAAGGAGATGTCTAAATTAAGATTTGGGTGTCCTTTGAAGTTCCTTGTTGTGATATGCAATAGTAATTAATGAAACTCTATGAGCTATGACCTTAGTTTAGAATATGTATTGTTAAATGGTGGTTTGTTACACTGCTAAGTCTTATTCCTTTATGTGGTTTTCCTTCTATAGTTTTATTTCTATTTCACTCCCATAAGTAATGTTACTTGAGGTGGTTATAAAACATTGGGTATGGGAAGCTATGAGATATTATTTTGAGAACTAATGGGACTTTGATCCCATTTGGGAGTGGGTATGTAGGAAACCCTTGGGATAATGAAGCCCTTGTGACCCAAGTTTGATAACTCTAGGGTTTGGGGTTGTTCCTGAAGTTGATTATCACACCCTCTTCAATATACTTCAACTTAAGGTTGAAATATACACTAGATAGTTGTGATCTCACCTTCTAATTAATATGTCCATAGTATATATGTTTGGCCCCAATAAAAGTTCATTGATTTTCATCAAGTTTATCGACTTTGAGGTTTGTTGTGTTTGGCTTTCCAAAACCTACTCCAATATTGGATGCTCTTTTAAAGTCACTATTATGGTTGTTTATCTTCAAGCGAATGCGTGGCAATGCCTCTAAACTTATATGAACTAAAATAATTAGAGCTTGTGTGTAAAACACTACAACATGGTGTTTGGCATTAGTGATAACTATAGAACACTATATGCTAGTGTCTAGACTCTAGTGAGGACCATTCTTCCAAGAAATAAGGGTATGATAAACTTGGCCATGACATGGCTTTGAATGTATTAAGGAAACTTGATAACTTCTATCTAATGATTATGTTGCTAAATTAAGCTAATATGATCTAATAGTGTGGGCAATATTTACTCTTATGGAGGATCTACTTGTTCTAATTATTTTCCTGGGTTTGTGTTCAGTTATGATGGAATTCCTCGTGTTTTCCTTTTCCAAATGTTGGCAACTAGTAGTAGGTATTACCAAATATGGTATGGTGTTTTATCTTTATATCTATTGGGTGGCTAATGGTGAGATAAGCTTAATGATGGATAATACTTAAAATGCATGTACTCAAAAGTAGAATATTGTATATAAGTTTATTTTTTGTCTAATTAATAATGTGTTACCAACTAGCAATTAAATGAAGTGAATGGACTCAATTACCTTATGAGTGGTAGTTTTTTATGTATATGCATTTGAATGCATGCCAACTCATGTGGGATCAATGTGTTACTTGTGTGTTGATAAGTTGACATCAAGGCCTCTAGGACCTTATGTATATGGTTAGGGATCACATTATGTGGCATGTAATTAGGTCAACATGATCATATTTGTGAATACTTGTGATAATTAGATTATGTGTAATTGGATATAAGATGACCCCATGTGTTAGAACTAAGTTTGATATAGTTGCAAATAGCCAAATGCCACTAGTACTATCCAAGTGAAATTTGTTAGGTGTTATTTTCCATATCTTTAATTTTAGCCTGTTTTCACCAGTACCATAAAAGGTGTAGGATGCCATGGGCTATCAATGATATGATGTAGGAACATTCTAGTAGGCTATCACCAATACCATCTAGTTGACATATTCCAAAATCTACCCATAGTATGATAGAGAATAGTTGACCTTCACCATTGCCACACAAATGAGAGATGCCAAGACCTACCACATACAAGGTTGGACCAACTTTCACTTGTGGCATGGATAGGATAGGTATTAGGATTCATCAACTCAAAAGTTTAAAAAATTTGTGGAAATTTGATTAATGAACTTATGTGATGTGTGTTGCTACACTTAAACCTTATTTGTTCATGATCATAATTAGTATGAGATGTGTGTCCATCATCATAGATTTTGCAAAGATATAGGAAAAATGATGAAACTAATGTAGTATGAGATACACTGACATGATTTTTTTGGCTGGGATGCACATAAATTGGTAAGTATTAGTGAATTGATTAATTAGAAGATGCATGTAGGAGGTTGCATCCACTTCCTCTTGCTAATTGGTCACCATGTTTATCAACCACTATGTACTTGTGTAAAAGTGGCATATTGTGTTGCACACATTGTTATACTTATGCCCTTTCCAACAGTGGCAAGTAGTATGAAATGTTTTCTTGTCGTCATAGGTGGCAATGGATTGGAAAAAAGATGGGCTTAGTGCAATAGGGGATGCATCGACATTATTATTTCAAATGGGATGCACTTATAGGATTTTGTTAGTGAACTAGGAGAAGGGAAAGATACTTGCAATAAGGATGCAACTACTTTCCTTTTTCTAGTTGTACACTATGCATACTTATGAGGTTGTTAAATTATTCATGTTGTGTATATGTGGTGGGTGCTTGAGTTGTGTATATATGATGCATGCACAAATTATCACATATGTATGTGAATTATTCCCACTATGTATATGTGATGTATGCCTAAGATAGTAATCATGTGCAACTATGATGTATGTAAGTCAGTCACACTATGTCTATGTGATATAGGCTTGAGCTAATTGTTTTGCATAGTTGTGAGGTGTATAAGAGCTAGTTACATTATTTATATGTGACACACATCACAACTAGCTACATTGAGTATAGATGATGTATGCTCAAGATCCAATCACTATGAGAACATGTAATGTTGGAATGATATTGTTGTGTGTTTTGGTGTGTGTTTGTATGCTAATTGTTATCACTAAAATCTGCACCCTGTTGAATTTAGAATTCAACAATCTAGTGAAACATGGGAATGATCCCACTTTGAATGAGACCAAACATCTAGAGAAGGCCGACTTCTTATTGGTTATCACCTAACTACTGATTCTTGAGGGGAAAAGGGAGAAATATTACTAAAAAATGATAAAACGAAACTGGTAAACACTACTTCCTAACACCTAACTGGTATTTGGACTAGAAATTCAGATTTCAATACACTTACATACAATGATTTGAAGAGAAAAAACTTGCACAACCTATCTATATGTGTTTTGCATAAATATTTTATAAAGAGGCCTGATGCATGAGTCTTTAGGAGGAAATCAATTTCATAGCTAAAGTAACTTGCATTTCTAACATTGATTATAACCTTCAATAACACATTCTTTGCTAAAAGGTGTTGAATATGAGACACAATTATCAGAAAATGGAAATATTTCACAAGTAATCTAGTCAATAAAAAATTGTACACAATGAAGCAAAAGAATAACGAAAAACTAACTCCATTCAATGTTTCCAAGGTCTGCACTGTATTTCATGTCCATGTAACTTGCAAAAGTTTGCAAGAATCCCCCTTAAGACTGCCAAAGTCACTAAGTCTAAAAGCTGTATAAAGAAGAATTAACTCAAAAATGAGTAGTAAAAGTGACTAAGTAAGCAAGCTCCACCAAAACAGGTTCTAGAAAGCTCACGGGTCGGATGCAACAAAAATGCCACAAATCTAGCTTCTAGATCTCATCCAAAAGAGCTCAAAAATGTTGAAATGGTCAAGTTTGACCATGTCAAACATAATGACAACTCAAAAAGCTCCAAGATTCCCTCCAATGCTCATAAAAGGTAAAAAAAAAACCCCTAGATGCTCTCCTCATGTTTGCTAACTGCAAATAACCTCCCTCCATTCGTGGCATGCCATCAATACAACAATACAATTCATTCTCCATTTCATGACTTGGTCACATCATAAAGGATAAAACCATCTTATCTTTTATGTGTTGAAAGCTTTATGACTTTGGTCATTTAGCACATGTTTTCACAATTTTTGCATTTAAAGGTAATGCTTTAAATTTAAGTGATTTATAAAATATCACCTAAACTTAAGCATTTTACAATATAAACAAGTGCAAAAATAATAAAAAACTAAGCATTTAGTTAAAATTCTAAGCAAAATTATTGTTGAGTCAAAATGTATAAAAATGCCTAAAGTACACAAGGCATAAAGCATAGACAAGGCATAAGACATAAGTCTTAGCCCGTGGTGGAAATAAGGGCATGTTTAACTTAAAACATGAGCAAAAAAAATACACCCAAACTCCATCGACATACATTTAGGTTAAAACCCTAAAGCAAAAACCAAGCCAAAGCTTGACAAGTATTTCATTTTCATCCATCGAGCCACAAAGATAAAGATAGTGCCACTGTCCATAAGGGTTTCAATGAACATACTCCAGAATTATGAGGAAGAAAAACGACTGCTACAGTGGCACTGAAACTTGTATTTTACATTGGCAAGCCCATTTTTTAAAGGTAATTATGATAAAATACCTTTATTTTCAATTTGTTTTGGTATACAAGCCTTCCATGGCCACAACTTTTGTAGTCATTCTTCATGTTTCTTTGATATTATCAACATTGGCCATGGCTAACTGGGTTTTTGATGTATCTATTGTGTTTTTTCATCCTCTATCTGTTCTGCTTCATTTTGTGGCCGAATTTGAGGGAGATATGTAACTTTTGACACACGGCTCTCTAGCAAGTGATAAAGGTAAGCTTTGAATATGTTATTTATCCCTCTCTTTTGTTGCTATCATACTTAGATAAATGCTTATGGCCGCCATGAGGGTTTTGTGTATTTATATTTTTGTTTAGTTGCGACCATGAGTTGTTTTCTTCATTTGGGGTTTTCTCTTGTGAACCTTAGCCATGGCTAAGAATCTTGTGGCACACATAACCTGGGTTTGTAATTCTTTTGCAAACAATGAAGGCTTCCTCCTTCAATATATTCCTCTTGTGACTTCATTACTGTTCTATATTCATTTGGCCATTTCTATTCTTACCTAGGTATGGGTTTCTTCTACAGGCTACCATGATCATATTTATTTCTTGGGAAAAATAAATAAACCCCTTTTCACATTTTTTTTAGGATTATGGAAATTCGTAAGTTTGGATGAATATGTCAAACCTCTGTGTATTTCATTTTCTGGGTTGTGGTCATTTTCTGGGTTTCTACATACCCATAGCTTCATTGTGTATTCATTTCCTTTCAAAAGTCCCTTTACTTCTGAAAATTTCCTTTTTTTGTGTTGAATCCTTCTCAATGTTGCCATGAGAAAAACCCTTGAGGATTTATTCCATCCATAAGCTCCAGTTTCCCATTGTTCTGTATTTTTGAATTCTAGATAAAATAAAATCTTCAACTTTGTGCTTGTGGTATCATATTACAAATATTACAAAAGACATGGTCTTTACTAACTTAAAATGTAATACAACACTAAATTCTCTAGAAACTCCATACTGTTGAAATTTTTGAAGTTGTCATAATCTTTACTTTGTGAATGTATTATGCATTTATGTCTGAAAAATGAATAAGACATTCATAAAGATTCTCATTTAGCTTGCTTATTCATACTCAGATAATAAAAGAGAGAAACCTTTCATTTGTTGATGAGTAACTCTCTTTTCCATGGCACCTCATACTTGGTATTTAAAATAGAAAAATCTCTTTGCACAATGACTGCTGGCTTGCATTGTTATGCTTTTACATATTACAAAAATTATGTGAATGAAATAATGTTAACCTTTTAATGTGCAATGCATTCTGAGAATGGAATTACCTTGCAACACTAATATTATTCACACTTTGCATATTGGTGCATTTTTGAAACTTCTGTAAAACACCATATAGATTCTCATGATGTTCAGATTGCTTATGTCATGTTATGAGCTGGGCTCAACTCTTTTGGGAGCCTCATTTATCCCCACTCATGTTGTAACTTGATAGATTAGATCAGAAACATAAATGTACCTGTATCTGCACATGAGCAAACAAGTTAAAAAAATGTATATTTTAGGTGTGTTTGATGACCCCAATGGTTTTTTGGGACACCTAAAATGTACACATGGATTTTTAATGCACATTATGATTGGTTTATACATGCATAGGGTGAATGTGTATATAATGTTTGTAGTCAGTAATTGCTTAGAGCATGTTCTAACACCATTGTTATTGTCATATGCAAGACTAGGAGCAGTATGGAGCTAGAAGGGACAAATGAAGCTAGAGACAATAGTAGAACAAAATGACACCAGTCAAGACCAGTCATTCACAGGTAATGGCTGGTTACTTTCCTTCTATGCATATTCATTTGTTTCCTTTACTTATTCATGTATAAATCTTTCATAATTTGTATTGAATAAGTTAAGTTAATCTCATGGCTTGTGTGAGATAATGTACACTTTTACATTCAATAAAGATTAATATTTTATGAAAAGATTAGAATCTTTCTTCTATTATATGCATGTGTATGAATGCAATGATCTGTAATTGTAATCTTTTCTAAATTGTTTCATTATACATCTGAATATAATGTAGGAAAGTTAATGAAATGTACCTCATTTTCCCTAGTTTAAAATCAACAAGCTCTACCATAATTGAGTAAGTAGCGAAATCAAGCAACATTTTTGGTGACATCTGTTGCATGTTTGCCTACTAAACATTCTGACTAGCTGCCTAGACCTATCCTTGAGCATGGAGTCACTCAAAAACTAGGCTCATGACCTAGGAAAACAATTTTAAAACTTCTAAAACTCAGAATTGACAGTATGAATGACACCTTGGCATTTATTGAAAAAAAATAGCGGGAATGAAACTACCTAATTGTGCTGAAAAGCACTTAGGGAATTAAACATGCAACTAAACTACAGTGCAACAACACTTTATTGAAAGCAGGAAACCTAACCTAACATTTATCAAGGTAGATCATACCTCAAAACAATGTTTGAGTGCTCCTTGCATTCAGTGATGAAAAATGGGCCAGTCTAGAAGTTGTCAAACTTTGAATGCTTACTTGGCCTACCCCAAGAGTTTTCAAGGAAGGTGGATTTATTGGTCCAATAAAGTCAATGCCCCATCTCATGAAGGGCTATTCTACCTGAATTGGCTATAGAGGAAAAGTTGGAAGCCTCTCTTTTCCTGCAAATAAATCACATTTAACACATTTCTTTGCCCAAGCATAGGCATACTTAAACAAGCTTGGCCAGTAATAACTGACTCTCATAATTTTCTAGGCTGTTGTTCTTAGAGCAAAGTGACATCTTGAAGTTCCATCATGAAATTCATGAAGTACTTTTTCTGTTTGATTAGTGTCTATACACCTTAATAAAACACCATTAAGATCTTTCCTAAAAAGCATATCATCAATCAAGACATATGGAATTGACTGCAACCTGAAGTATCTTCTTTTAGCTCGATCTAGACTTGGTGGACATTCACCAGTCTATAGAAAATGGGTCATATCTTGAACCCAACTTGCTACTAATGCAGGTGCAACATTTTGAAGCTCATTATCATTGTCTAAAACAATCTTTGATTTTGATTTTTGTGCATCTTCAGGGGTTGAGGCAAGCTACTCACACAATCCTCTACCTCTGACAAGCTTTATGATTTTGATGTCAACATCAAACTCCATAACTCTTGTGATCCACCTTGCTATTTTCTCACTTAGGTCTTTACTTAGTAGAAATTCCTTCACACTAGGATGTGTGACCATAAATTGTTGGAGATTAAAGGTTTAAATTTCTTTAGACTCCTAATTACAACAATAACATGTTTCTCAACAAATGTATATTTCTGCTCATAATCAGCTAGACCTTGACTAAAAAATGCTATTGGCTGCTCTAAATCATCATTATTTTTTTGAACCAACATAGCAGAAATTGAACTAATTCTACCAAAAGCATGAAGGATGAAATCCTTTGAGAAATCTAGATTTACCAGTGTTGGGGTTGATGCTAAAGCTTCTTTGAGTGCTTGAAAAATGTTTTTGGCTTCTCTGGTCGAACTGAAAACTGTATTTTTCTTAAGCATGGCAGTGAAAGGCTGTAACAGATTTGCAACATTTGGTATGAATCTCCTCAAAAAGTTGAAAAAAATCTGCAAACCTTTCTTATGATTGGGTAATGGCAGCTCAAGTATGGATTTGACTCTCTTAGGGTCAATAGTAATTCCTTCCTTTAACACTATGTGTCCTAACAGTTTACCTTCATGAACAAAAAATATACTCTTTTTTAGATTGAGAGAAATACCATACTCTCTGCACTTTTCAAAAACTTGCTTGAGATGTAACAAGTGTTCATTTGCATTTTTGGAGTATACTATTATGTCATCTAGATAAACAAGCAAAAACTTCTGAATTAGACTTTGAAATGCCATATCCATGGCCCTCTGAAATGTAGCACCAACATTAGATAAGCCAAAATGCATTCTCTTGTAGGCCATAGTGCCCCACTTTGTTGTAAATGTTGTCTTATATTGGTCCTCTTCCTTGACTAAAATCTGGTTATAACCAGAATAACCATCTAGAAGAGAAAATCTCTCTAAACCAGCAACAACTTGAAGAATTTCTTCCATAGAGGGTAATGGGTAATGATCTTTTAAAGATGCTCTGTTAAGATCTCTAAAATCTACAGATAATCTTATGTCCTCATTTTTCTTTCTAACCAAAACGAGATAAGAAACCTAGGAGGTGTGTTTAATTATAAATATAATACATCCCCCAACTAACTTAGTCAGCTCCTTAATCATTAAAGGTTCAAGTTTGGGGTTCAAAGGTCTTTGCTTTTGTCTTATAGGATTAGCATCAAGTTCTAATTCAATTGTATGCTGAGCAATATGAGGGTCAAAACCTTTTAAATTAAAATATTTCCAAGAAAAGTGATAGGGACAGGGTTGGATTGAATCAATCACTGACTCAATGCTCTGGATCTCACCTTTGATAACCCCTTGGTGTCACTCTCTCCACCACACTACCTATAGGACCCCAATGCTGACTAGGCACCCCTGGTACTTCTGGCCAACCCTGCTATCATTTCCAAATGCATTACCAAGCCAAACTTGGTGCTCTTCCTCTCTCACTCTCCCTAGCCCTTAATCCTTTTAAAGAATAGTTAACCTCCAATGCTTCCTAACTTGTTTGTAGGGGTGTGCATAGGATTCCATGGCTTCAAAACTATCTAGGAAAGGTTCTTATTTGACCTCCATTTACCATTTCTCTATCGCTTTCACAAAACCCTAGTCTAGGGTTTGGGAAGGCTACTAGGCTTGAGCCCCTTTTAGGTCTCCTCACTCAGGTAAACTGGTTAGAAATTCTCTCCTTTATGAGATTGTGCCAAACTTTCTTCTGACACCTTGGCTCAATTTCCAAACTCTAAAAGATTTTTAGGGTTTGGGACCCTCTCTGCCCGTACACAAGTACAACTCAGATTTTGCAAGAAACTAGGGTTTTTAGACCATTTCTTGGTCTATTTTGCTTCTTTTGATCCACAAAATGATCAGTCAAGAACTCTGCCTTCCTGCCAACCTTTATGAAGACTCCTGCAACCACTACACACTTTGCATTATAAAAGATTCATCACCCCTGCCATGTTAGGACTGTGAGTTTCACTGTCTTCCCAAGCCGGGTATCAACAAACTCACCTAGGGACATACTTTGATCATGATTCCAGAACTCCTAATGACATATACCACTAAGATATGTATAGAGATGGAGCCTGACCATGTTCCCAACAAGTCCATACTTCCTGGTATGGAGGGAATGCAGCCTAGAACTCCATTTTTACACAGTTCCAGTCAAAACAACAATAAGGAAAAAAATAGAGAATTTACAAGAATGGAAAACAACGATGAAATAGCTATCTAAAGCGCCACAAGAATGCTTCAAAAGACTTCTCTACATGCTAAAGAAACCAACAAAATGCATTGTTCAATTCATCTAGCTACTGTCACACAAACAAAAATAGAAAAATAGAAAAATCACTCCAAAATCACTGTTTTCTTGTTAATCTCATGAAGCTACAACCATCCAAAATATTCCAACCCTCTTAAAAGGTCGAATCAAGCTTTAAATATGCCTCCCAAATAGTTAAGTTTCTTGGGTCGAGGCTTTAGATGACCTAAAAATGCTTTTTGTAAAACCCAATGTGTTTTCAAGCACTTGACTAGATGGTGAATGATGACAAGATGGGGCTTCAAAACCCATTTTTGATTACCATCTCCCAATCCATTGATCATAGATTGATCAAGCATTACTCAAAACAACAAAACCTAGCTAGATGGTCAACATGACCACAAAACAACATAACAAAAATTTGGACTTCCAACAAAAACTTCAATTAAGCTAAACTTTGCCAGGTGCTCCTGCACCATTCTCCCCCTCTCTACCCAAAAAAATAAGGAGAGGAAGGAGAGACCAATGTTAGGTCAATGCCAATTTTCTTGAACTGATCTTCATGTATCCAAGTGGCTTCTGATTCTGGCTTGTTCTTCCACTTGATAAGGTGCTCCATGTACACCTTGTGTCTAGTAGCTTTCTGCACTCTTGACTGCAAGATCTTCTCTGCCTGAAGCTTATTTTGGTGAGGAAGAGTCATATTACTGATATCCTTGAAGATTTCCTTTCTTTTTTCATCCTCATCATTGACTGATCCCTTGTACTTGATTAAATAAGCAACATTGAAAACTGGAGAGATGCCCAAATCTGATGGTAATTCCACCTTATATGCATTCTTGCCATATTTGGCCAACACCTTGCATGGACCCACTCTTTTCATCTGTAACTTGGTTTCCATTCCCTTCTACAATCTGGATTTGTTTAGGTGGACCATAACATAGTCCTCAACTGCAAATTGTACATCCTTCCTTGACAAATCAACATTCTCCTTCAACTTTTGGGTTGCTGCTGTAATTGTTTTCTTGACCTGCTCATGAATCTCTTGCATGGTCTGAGAGAAGTCTTCTGCATGTCCACTCTTGTTCTCTATAGATCCAAGGTCTCTAAGTTCACAAATGCCTCTTGGGTGCCCATACACAACCTCAAAAGGACTTTTCCCTGTAGTTCTATTGACACTGTCATTATAAGCATACTCAGCTTGGGAAATCATCATATCCCAGGTCTGTCCATATTCTTTAGTCAAACATCTCAAAAGATTACCCAACACTCTGTTAACCACCTCTGTTTGACCATCGGTTTGAGGATGGTAAGCTGATCCAAAAGACAGATTTGTACCCAATCTGCTCCATAGAGTCTTCCAAAAATGACTCATGAACTTCACATCTCTTCCATAAACAATGCTTATAGGCAAGCCATGGATCCTAACAACCTCCTTGAAGAAAATATGAGCTATGTAGCTTGCATCATGGGTAGTTTTGCAAGGAATGAAGTGACTCATCTTGCTAAATCTGTCCACTACTACATACACATTATCAAAACTAGTCTTGGTCTTAGGAAGACCTACCTCAAAATCCATGCTCACACACTCCCATGGTCTGTTAGGAATAGGCAGGGGTTGATACAAACCAGCATTGCTAGATCCTCCCTTAGCTTTCATGCATACGACACACTGTTCCACATATTTTCTGTCATCTCTTGCTAACTTAGGCTAGTAATAGAACCTTTGAACTAGCTCTAAAGTTTTATTAATACCAAAATTCCCACTAAGACTGCCATTACGCTTTTCTTGCATCAGATTTTCCCTCATTGATCCTCTTGGAACACATAACTGATTGCCCTTAAATAATAGTCCATTTTGCAATGTATACTTAGCATATTGACTATGAAAATGATTCTCAAAATCAGAACATACCTTGTAAACTTCTAAGAAGTCTTCATATTCACCATAGAGGTCTTTGAAACTCTCTAATCCAATGCTTTTCAACTGTATTTCCTACACTGTCAGCATTCTTCTGCTTAATGCATCTGCCACCTTATTCATTTTCCCTTTCTTGTGCTTAATAGTGAATGTGAAGGCTTGGATGTACTCCATCCATTTCAAATGTCTATTACTCATCTTCTCTTGGGTGTTGATGTAACTGAGTGCCTGGTTATTAGTGAAGACCACAAACTCTTTGGGTAACAAATAATGCCTCTACTTCCTAAGGGACTGCACTAAAGCATATAATTCTAGATCATAGGTGGAGTATTTCTGCTTGGCTTCATTGAGATTTTCACTAAAGAAGGCTACAGGCCTACCTTCTTGACTAAGTACTCCTCCTACTGCTACTCCACTTGCATCACACTCAACTGTGAACAACTTGTCAAAACTAGGCAACAATAGAATAGGTTGAGTTGCCACTTCTTGTTTCAGTTTTTCAAACCCTTTATCAGCCTCTTGAGTCCATTTAAACTTTGTTTTTAGACCACCTTTGATAGTATCTAGAACTGGTGCACATATGCCACTAAAATTCCTTATGAATTTTCTATAAAACTAAGCCAAACCATGAAAACTCCTTACCTCTGTTGCTGTGGTTGGTGTAGGCCAGTTTAGGATGGCTTCCACCTTGCTTGGATCCATCTTCAATGTTCCTTGGGATACTACAAAGCCTAGATACACAAGTTCTTGCTTGAAGAACTCACACTTCTCAAGGTTAATTGCCAATTGCTCTTCTTGCAGCCTTTTAAGTACCATCTCCACATGCTTCAAATGTTCTTCTGTTGTCTTACTGAAAATCAGTATGTCATCAAGATAGACCACTACAAAGATCCCTGTGAAATCCTTAAGTACCTCATTCATTAGTCTCATGAAAGTGGTAGGGGCATTTGAGAGGCCAAATGGCATCACTTTCCACTCATATAAGCCATCATTTGTTTTAAAAGTTGTCTTCCACTCATCTCCATCCTTGATTCTAATATGATGGTAGCCACTCTTGAGGTCCAACTTGGTGAAGTACTGTGCTCCTCCAAGGCAATCCATTAAATCTTCAATTCTAGGTATTGGGAACCTATACCTAATGGTGATTCTATTAATTGCTCTAGAATCAGTACAAAGTCTCCACTTACCTCCTTTCTTGGTTGCCAAAACCATTGGTACTGCACAAGGGCTGATGCTCTTTTGAATCAATCCTTGATCCAATAATTCTTGCACTTGCCTAGCTACTTCTAGGTTTTGCTCAGGAGTAAGTTTGTATGCGGCTTTGTTAGGCAATGAGGCTCTAGGTATGAAGTCAATTTGATGACTTATTGCTCTCTTTGGAGGTAAAGTTGCAGGTGTTCCATCACTCACTATGCTCTTGTACTTATGAAGTAACCTTTGGACTACTTCTGGTAAGACTGTCCTTTCAGCCTTGGCTTCTTCTTTAGACTGCATTAAAACCACATATCCTTCACCTCCTTGATGTAGATTGCTGATAAACTCTTTACCACTGCTCAACATGATGTTTGGTACCTTGGACTACCCTTCATCTTCTTCTAACAGTGACTGCAACTTGAAAGTCCTTCCATCCTTTTTAAATGAAATGGTATTCTCCTTCCCATTATAAACAACACTTCTGTCATATTTCCATGGTCTTCCTAGTAGCAGATGGCATGCATCCATGGGTAATACATCACAAACTAGCTTGTCTTTATAGCATCCAATTGAAAATTCCACTGTTACCCGCTCATTGACCAAGACACTCTGCCCTTTATTCAGCCATGTGACCTTGTAGGGGTTATTGTGGGGTACTTTCTCCAATTTCAGTTTAGTTACTGCCTCCTCTAAGATTATGTTATTTGTTGAACTTGATTCTACTATGACTTTGCACACTTTTACAAGTATCTTACACCTTACTCTAAAAAGAGCTCTTCTTTGCTTAGGTTCCTCTTTGACTGGCTGTCTGATCAGAACTGTGTTAAACATCAGATTCTCTCCTACTTTAGACTCTATATGGCTGATTTTATATGCTTTAGGACTCATGGTGTCCTCTTGTGCATAGGCCACTCTCTTTTCATTGCTAGAAGAGGATGCTTTCTCTGGGAACCTATAAGCTGGATGACCCATTTGATTGCAATGGTAACACTTCATGTTTGCAAAGTAAGAATTACTCCTACTTGCTCCTCTTCCTCTGTTTGAACCTCCTTGAGGTCCTCTTCCTCTATTAAATCCTCCTCTTGTAGATGTTTCACCTCTATGCTCAGTGAGTTTAGATTCTCCTTGATTTCTTTGGTCACTACCTCTACCTTGGTAACCACCACGCTGTCCTCTTTGATCTCTGCCTTTGCCTCTGCCCTTAGAAGACTGATCATACTTTCTTTTATTCCTTTCCTCAATCTTTATAGCCAACTGATAGCATTGGTGTACTATTTTAGGACTCAAAAGAGCCATCTCTTCTTGGATGTTCCACTTCAAACCATTCAGGTATCTAGCCACTTTTAGGCTCTCATCCTCTATTACATTAGATCTCAAGCAAAGCTTTTGGAATTCTTCAGTATAAGTATTTACATCCTGGTCTTTCTGCCTCAGACTTCGCCTCTTCTTGTGAAGTTGGATCTCATAATCATCTGGCATATAGGCTTCCTTTACCTTAGCAACCATTCCTTTCCAAGTTGATATGGGCTGTTTGCCTTCTTTCTCCCTCTCAGTTTGAACAAACTTCCACCATATCAAGGATGATCCTCTCAACCTTGATTTAGCAACTTTCACCTTCTATGCTTTAGTGACTCCATCACACTCAAAGTGATTCTCCATGCCTTCTATCCAATCCATGACTAGGTCTGCTTCCATCTTTCCACTAAAAAGTGGTATACCTTCAAGTGCTTTTCCACTCAAGGCTTTCAATGCCTTCAAGAAAGGCTCCTCCTTCAAAACAGGGTCAGGTTCAGGGGTCTTATCTTCCTCTGCAACCTCTTCTTCTTTTGGTATTCTTCCCTCCAACTATGCACTCCTTACTGCTACCTCAAGTTGGGCTATTCTTTCCCTCAACAGTTTATTGTCTTCTTCCTGATCTTCAACCATCTTGGCCAATTGTGCATTTGTCACCATGACGGTAGTATCACTTGACTAACCCTTTGACATAAAAGATGCTTCCCAAATCTTTAACCTGCTCTGATACCAATCTGATAGGGACAGGGTTGGATTGAATCAATCACTGACTCAATGCTCCGGGTCTCACCTTTGATAACCCCTTGGTGTCACTCTCTCCACCAAACTACCTATAGGACCCCAATGCTGACTAGGCACCCCTGGTACTTCTGGCCAACCCTACTATCATTTCCAAATGCATTACCAAGCCAAACTTGGTGCTCTTCCTCTCTCACTCTCCCTAGCCCTTAATCCTTTTAAAGACTAGTTAACCTCCAATGCTTCCTAACTTGTTTGCAGGGGTGTGCATAGGATTCCATGGCTTCAAAACTATCTAGGAAAGGTTCTTATTCAACCTCCATTTACCATTTCTCTATCGCTTTCACAAAACCCTAGTCTAGGGTTTGGGAAGGCTACTAGGCTTGAGCCCCTTTTAGGTCTCCTCACTCAGGTAAACTGGTTAGAACTTCTCTCCTTTATGATATTGTGCCAAACTTTCTTCTAACACCCTAGCTCAATTTCCAAACTCTAAAATATTTTTAGGGTTTGGGACCCTCTCTGCTCGTACACAGGTACAACTCAGATTTTGCAAGAAACTAGGGTTTTTAGACCATTTCTTGGTCTGTTTTGCTTCTTTTGATCCACAAAATGATCAGTCAAGAACTCTGCCTTCCTGCCAACCTTTATGAAGACTCCTACAACCACTACACACTTTGCATTATAAAAGATTCATCACCCCTACCACGTTAGGACTGTGAGTTTCACTGTCTTCCCAAGCCGGGTATCAACAAACTCGCCTAGGGACAGACTTTGATCATGATTCCAGAACTCCTAATGAAATCTACCACTAAGATATGTACAAATATGGAGCCTGACCACATTCTCAACAAGTCCATACTTCCTGGTATGGAGGGAATGCAGCCTAGAACTCCATTTTTACACAGTTCCAGTCAAAACAGCAATAAGGAAAAAAATAGAGAATTTACAAGAATGGAAAACAACAATGAACTAGCTATCTAAAGTGCCACAAGAATTCTTCAAAAGAATTCTCTACATGCTAAAGAAACCAACAAAATTCCTTGTTCAATTCATCTAGTTGCTGTCACACAAACAAAAATAGAAAAACAGAAAAATCACTCCTAAATCACTGTTTTCTTGTTAATCTCATGAAGCTACAACCGTCCAAAATCTTCCAACCCTCTTCAAAGGTTGAATCAAGCTTTAAATATGCCTCCCAAATAGTTAAGTTTCTTGGGTCGAGGCTTTAGATGACCTAAAAATGCTTTTTGTAAAACCGAATGTGTTTTCAAGCACTTGACTAGATGGTGAATGATGACAAGCTGGGGCTTCAAAACCCATTTTTGATTACCATCTCCCAATCCATTGATCATAGATTGATCAAGAATTACTCAAAAAAACAAAACCTAGCTAGATGGTCGACATGACCACAAAACAACATAACAAAAATTTGGACTTCCAACAAAAACTTCAATTAAGCTGAACTTTGCCAGGTGCTCCTGCACCAAAAAGACATCATGAAACTCTTGGCATAAAGCAATAAAAACCTTTCCATCTTCAGTTGAACAAATTTTTCCTATCTTAAGAAGCTTACCTTTAAAGATTTCAATTTCTTTATAATGATCTTCTTTGACTTGAATATTGATTTTACTCTTCTTAAGCTGGTCACCAGTGTTGAAAATAGACTCCAAAGTAACTAAACCCTTAGGAAGCTTGTTTGTATTCAACTATATGATCTGTTCTTCATACTGCTTCTTAAGCTTCTCTTGATTCACTATAGAAAATTGATCCTCTTTGAGCAGAAAAGCTAAAATCTGCTTGTCACTATCAAACACCTGCCAGTTAACATTGTTATCAAGAATTGATGGCCTAAATACAAATTTTACATACTGTTGTATTTTCTCTTTTTTGATATCATTTGGGATATCAAATTGTGCTCCAATTGTTGCAAGTCTATCAACATGTTTGTTCTGACTTCTTGGGATAGAAACCAAGTTGAAGGAATCAAATTCCTCTATTATATCCCACACTCTATTCTTGTAGGACTTTAATGCATCATTCTTAGCAACACTCAAGCCTCTCACTTGATTAATAATTAACTCACCATCTCCATAGACCTCTAGGTAGTTTATTTCCCTTTTCGTTGCCCATTCAAGACCTTGAATAAGTCCTTCATACTCAACAGTGTTATTGGAGCATGCGAAAGCAAAATGAAAAGCTAAAAAATACTTTTCACCTTGTGGAGAAATAAGCATTGCACCTCCACCAACTCCATTTTTAGTTTTGGAGCCATCAAAAAACATCTCCCAAAGTTCATTTTGCTAGTTTAACAGCTGATCTGCACTCTTCTCAAGATTTGGCATTTCTGCATCAAGTTCATGTAGCACATAATTACCCATACTGAGATCTTGAATGAGATCTTTAGGACTGTCCATTACATTTTCTACTACCCATTCATGTAATAGAAAATCAGGTACACTCTTAGCTTGCAACTCTTGAGTAGCAACAAGCTCATTGTCACTAAAAACAACACTATTTCTGTTTGCAACTGTTGGAACAACATTAATTACACTTGGGTTGTAAGACTTTATATGATCTTTGGCCAAATTTTCAGACTTGATGGTAACCTTAGTTCCATAATTCATTCTAAACAACATATGTGACCAGTCAGTAGAAATATAACCTCCTATCTTAGCTGTAAAGTCTCTTGAAAGACAAGGAAAAGAAAGGTGGTAGATCTATGGCACATATATCTTGTGGGACTGAAAAATTTGGACAAGCGTGAAGTGTAAGGCTCAAGCCTTTGATGACACCTAAGGTATTAACTGAGGTTCCATCTAATTGAATAACTCATTTTTCTAAAGGCTGATACTTTAGTCCTAGTTTATCAACAATCTGCTTTGGCATTACAGAGCTACTAGCTCCACTATCTACCATATAGTTATGGACTAATTTATCACCTATAATAATAGATACATAAAACAAAGGTGGTTTAATATCCTTATTCACTTCTTTGCTAGTTTTTTTATTACTATCTCGAGGATCATTTGTAAAAACAACTCTAACCTGACCTACTGGTGACTGATCAAACAATTTCAGATTTGACAGAGTTAACTACATGTCCTTTTGACCTGGAATAGCTAAAGAGTCCCACATTAACATCGTTACATTCATCTTTTTCATATTATCAATGATATTTAAAGGAACAACTAGATTTACCTTTTGATGGGTCTTTATACCAACATGATCAACTTGTAGGTGTGGTTGCTCCTTGGTAGCAACTTGTTGATTCCTTTACAAAATGGGAGGTACTTGTGATGTAGATGGTCTTGCAGCTATTGCTTTTCCTTTATCAGATGTTTGCTCAAGCTCGAAGGCTCTTTTATTTGCTCTTGTGTTTGCAGAAACTGGAGAATCATCTACATTAACTCCACAAAATTCTTCTCCTTGCCAGTTAAGCAAAGTAGCATCATTTGTAAGTTGCTCCTGTTGTTGTGGAGCTCCATCATTGGGTACATTTTGCTATGAATTTGAAGTATTTTGCACCATTAATACTTGATTTATCACTCCATTAGAGCATGTGGCCTGATTATGTGGCTGGTTGCATGGATAACACCACTCATAATCAACAACAAAATTATTTTGAGCAGGGACAAGGTCCCTAGCTGCACTAACAAATGCTGGATTATATGCCTGAAAAGGACTTGTATTCACATTCTGTCTTGGACCTTGGTAGTTACCTTAGTATTGCTACCTATTACCTTGGTATTACTGTCATTAACCTTGATAAGGTTTGTTATATGATTGCTGCTTCTCTAGGCTCACCAATTTATTCCCAAAAGTCTATAAAATATTTTCAATCTTTTGCTAACTCTCTTCAATTTCCTGCAACTCCTGTGATTGTACTGGAACTGCAACTTCTTGTTTACTAGTAGCTGGTAATGTTGGAACAATAGGAAAAGGTGCAAAAGGTGGTATCTGTAATGGCATATTAGGTTGAATATTTGGAAAAATAGGCATTGGAGACCTAGGAGCAAATTTACCTGCTTGAATTAAATAATTTTCTGCTCTAATTATTGTCTCATATGCATCTGGTAAAGACACTCCTCCCATTGACTGTGTCATGACAACTATATCAATATTGAGAGCTTTTAGATAATACAAAAATGCATATTCAAGAGGAGGCCTTACTGTAGTAGGGATTCTGTCCCAAGTCTTTGGGTGATCCCACAAAGCTGGTTTACAATTTCTGGGAAGAACTAATTTTTGCTGAAATCACATATTTTTAAAAAACATAATGATTTAAGCCTTAAAAGGTTTCATTAAAAAATTTCAATTGAAGAGGGTTTGATCAAACTATCTTAAATCAAACCCCCTTGGATAGAACCTCGCTAGTTTTAAACCATACCTATAATAGAGTCTCCTTTACACCTATCAAAATGCTAATAAAAAACCATTTTTGATTTACATTTTGGGGGATCAAATGAATTCATTTAAATTTTACTTTTTGCAAGTATGTAGTCCTTATTATAAGCTTCCCAAAAATTATAATTTTAAATAAATTTAATTTTATTATTATATTTATTTTTTATTTCTCGTGAATGTAGGTTTTTCACCGAAAATCAAGCTCTTTGTTCTAGACATGTGGCAAAATAGTAGATTATTAAAAAAAAGAAATTAAAAATATTAGTGCACTAGATATTGAAGTCTTTGATCCAACAAAGAAATTTTTTTGAATTTTGATACATACAAAAAAAGTTACGCGTTATCGGTCGCACTATGTCTGAATTATAATTGGTTTGAATTGAAACTTGATTAAGAAAAATATTCAATAAAACTATCTAACCAAATGGAAGCACTATATATCAGGTTACGAATCTAAATTTGAAAGAATTAGAATTTTATCCTTCATGGAAAAAAAGTTGTGTTATACGGTGAGCGTAACTTTTTAAAAAAGTTATTTTTTGAAAAAAACTAGTTTTCAAGGGAGATGGAAAAAGAAGTGCAATCTGATTCCAAAATTTTTGAAAAATATATATTTAGAATCTATAGACAAAATATCACGAAACTCTAGTTTGCATCATCTTCAAATTCCTCACGGTTTAGCTGCTATAGGTGCCCGAAAGTGAAGATTTAGTTAAAAAAAATATTTTAGTGTCCAGTTTGGCCAAAAATTGTAAACCACTATTGTGGGATCACCCCTTTTGGAATTGAAAATTGAAATCTGTCATTTTCTCTTAAGGAGCTCTTTTTATGGTTGTTAACTGCTCTAATAAGGATAAATTATTTGATCTATCTTGAAACTGTTTATGCAGTTTATCTCCTAATTCATCCCAAGTTGCAATGGACCCCACTGCTAGACCCCTGAACCACTGCAAAGCTTTTCCTTTCAATGATGCAGCAAGTAGCCTTAAAACTACATCCTCTTGAGTTATGTGGTGAACACCACACAATGAAGCAACATCCCTTATGTTCTCAATAGGAGTTGCCTGATCCTCCCCAGTGAAAATTGGCAAGCTTTTGAGTGCAGCAACTGGGATATCATTATGCTGTGCAAGATTTAATGGATTGCTTCCATTAAATGGCACAAAAGGTTGGTTTCTAGCAGCCATTAGAGGTGGATGAGATGGATTTATTTGAGTCTAAATAATAGAAATTGAAGTAGCAAAATTTGAAAACACAGGTACAACACCTAAAGTAGCAACAAAAATGAATTGCTTTGGGCTACTTGAGGATGATTTTACTATTCTGAAGCTTGGTGAAGCAGAACGAGTATCACTTTATCTCTTAGATGGTCTACCTCTTCTCCTTGGTGGTGAGAAGAACTCTTTCCTAACACTAGGTGGTGTTAACTGAACTCTTTTTGATGGAGGAGTTCTCTTTGCTGTCCTGCCTTGTCTTCTGGGTGGTGACAGTTGCAAATACTCAAAATCATTGAAACTCCTTATTTTTATTCTTCTCATATGCTACAAAAGTATTGATTTTACTACTCTTTCACCTCACAAAGTCACCAGATATGCTAAAATAACCTCTAAGAAGGTCTGAAAATTGTATTAGGTGTGGAGCAAACTCTCCTAACGCCAAAACCTCAGGGAAGAATGCAGATATGACTTTAAATTTTGCAATTACAGTTCGATAAGGTACACATGAAAATAATTAACAGAAAAGAGAAATGAACACATACATAATTGAACACTAGATTTACGTGGGAAAACCCTTACAGGAGAAAAACCCACCACACCAAGAAAAAGCCTCTTTGTATTACAGTAAACAAAATTACATATAGAGTACAAACTTCACTTTCTGATGTCAATTTTATAGCAACAACATTCACTAATCAATCTTGTACAAAAAATTAATCTCACAATGCTCTTAGATGCATACAATGAACCCACTCAGATCAATCCGTGTTCAGTATCAAATAAAAATCTCCATTACCCGAACTGATCATTGTCATCAATTACATAATATATCTCATTCTGTTCATAGTCTATTGATCTTCCACATAGGAATGGTCACAACTGTACAACTACCAATGGTTCACATTCTGCTTCTCTCATTGGCTCAGAACACACCACGTAGGATAGACGTTCGGTCAAAGTGTTCAACTGTATCGCATGTCGGTGAGACACTAGACCGTGTCTCCCCGATGCAAAAATACCCGATCACATAGCTATCGGCAAGACCAAAGGTATCAACAAGAGATCACACTGAATGCAAAACCATTGGACAGACCAACTCTATCAGCAAGACTTCTCACCGATGTCCATTTCAGAACTATCGGAAAGACCATTGACAATATCCCACATTGACGCAAAATATTAGAAGTCATTAGTTTATAAATAAAAGCCCAAAGACTTTACGTATCCACGAGTTAGTCCTTTTATTACCAACTTACTCGTACACCGCATTTGACCATCACACCGAATTGTTGGTCATTCCTTGTGGTCTCTGTAAGAAAAATTAGATGTAGAAAGAACTCTCCTAACGCTAAAGACTCAGGGAAGAATGCAGATATACTTTTAATTTTTTTCAATTACAGTCCAATTAAGATGCACTTTGAAATAAATATCAGAAACAGAGAATTAGACAAACACATATGAACACCAGATATACATGGGAAAACCCTTATGGGAGAAAAACCCACCACACCAAGAGAAATCACTTTGTATTACAGTAATGGAGATTACATACAAATATCAGACTTATCTTTCTGATGTCATATTTCAACAGCTTTCACAATGATCAAACTTGTACGGGAACCTTCAAGTTACAATCTTTACAGAATAGAAATCACTTTGATACAATTCAAACTATTTACACAATTGTTCTTCGAACCAACCGAACCATAGAGCATCTGCAACTTCAAACTATATTCATGTCGTTCCCTGTCTGTCGAACTTCCTCACAGAAATGCCACAACGGATTGTCTTCCAATGGTTCCCATTCGGCTTCTCCTATTGGTCGACAACGAGCCACATAGGATGGTCTTCACTTGGTCAAAAGGCTTCAATCTATGTTGGCATGTCGGTGAGACACTAACTGTGTCTCCCCGATGCCACACACAGCTTAGCATCCGATATTGCCAAGAGTTTCCTCATTGGAAAGACTCATATCGCTATTCACAAGTCACACCGATCTCAACATTGCTATCGACAAGACTTACTGCTCGCCAAGAGGTTTCATCGAGACCTCTCAAGTTACTCCGAAGCACCCAACAGTCGATGAGACTTATCACTTTCGCTAGGACTTCACACCAAAATTCACTAAGTCACATAGATCATAGTAGAATTTACATTGGCGAGACTATCGTCTTTCACCAAGACATCACACCAAGCTATTAAGACTTTCTCCGAAGTGATCAACAATTGGAAAGACTTTCGTTCGTCGCACACCGAGACCCCTTTGGTTACATCGAGCACCAAACGGTCGGCAAGACCTATGTCCATCGCTAAGAGTTCTTGTCGAGGTTCTCCAAGCTACCCTGAGACCACCGTTCACCAAGAGTTATACCGAAGACGCCTCATCATCGACGAGATTCTCCATCGGCTGCTGAGACTTCTTCTCAAGACCATTGGGTTACCCCGATAGCCATATGCTATCGGTGAGACATTCTACAATCGCTGAGAGATCTCCCCGAGATCCTTTGTGTTACTCTGATGACCAACACTTGAAACTCCATCAGTGAGACATTCGCACATCGGTAAGACTTCTTACCGATAGAATATAAGATATGCTGAAGACCACAAGATGTAACATACTGTCGGTGAGACAAAACATCTTGATAAAACTTCTCACTGAGCCACCGTAGGTTATCCTGATATACGATCTGAGTGGCCTATCGGCCAGAGATCTCCACGGGCGGTAAGAGGTCATAGCGAACACAATATGTCACAGTGATAGGATCGTTCGGTGAGACAGAAGCTAGGTCACAACGACCTGTACAAATCAATAAGGTTACTACTGCTAGTCGGCCAGACATGATGGATGTCACACCGACTTTTCCCCAATAGAGGTTACAGCCTGTGATGATTTAGGCACATATTTCCAATAGTCTCCACCATGACACATGTTCATTGCTTGTGC
Organism: Sequoia sempervirens; assembly: GCA_007258455.2. Lineage (NCBI taxonomy): Eukaryota > Viridiplantae > Streptophyta > Pinopsida > Cupressales > Cupressaceae > Sequoia > Sequoia sempervirens. The sequence goes on along the minus strand of VDFB02058242.1, from coordinate 465,927,232 downwards.
ATTTCTGGAGAATCAAGCTAGGAATCTACAATATTCTCAACAAGTCTCCCAGAATTCCAAGTGGTCCCCACATCCGTCGGCTCAAGTCACTCAATCAGAGAAAACACATACAACTTCCACAACAAGGTTCCAAAGTTACAAAAAACACCGATGCCGCAACAACGAAGGAAGTCAGTCAGTTGGGAAATTATGTAACTTTCAAACTCTGCAAAAAGGTTCCAAAGTTAGAAACTTCAACTATCAGTCAACAATGAAGACTTGAACAGAGATACAAGCCAACAAGTTGAGGCACAATTTCCAACAATCTCCCACTTGACGAAGACTTACTAGCTTCCTTCAAACTCAAAGTTAAAGAAGGTCTTGGGCACCAAGGCCCATCGAACTAGCACACCACCTGTACTTGTCTGTGCTCACTTGTTTCTTCAATGCATCTGCAATATTCTCAGAGTATCCACTTTTTCTAAAAAGACCTTTCCATCCTCCACCATATATCGAACAAAATGATACTACACATCAATATGTTTCATCCTAGCATGGAAAGTGGGATTTTTTGCCAAAAAAATAGCACTCTGACTGTCACAGTAAATTGTAATTTTCCCATGCAGCAAACCCAATGTTAGAACACAAACGTTTTAACTAGATTGCTTCTTTACAGTCATGTGTTGCTGCCATGTATTCTGCCTCAGTAGTGGACCAAGCGCTACAACCTACCACTTACTCATCCAACTAATTGCACCACCATTCATCATGAAAATATATCCACTGGTGGATCTTCTACTATCAATGTCCCCTACCCAATCAAATCCACATAGCCTCGAATGTTGAGAGTCCTCTATGATTCAACCAAATTTCCATGGTAACACAAAGCATATTCTAAAGTTCCCTTTGGATATCTAAACACTCTTTTCACAACATCCCAATGTGTCCTTCCAGGATTTTACATAAAACGACTAAGTACTCCCACTGACTGGCAATGTCTAGCCTTGTATAGACCATTGCATACATTAAACTGCCAACTACACTAGCATAAGGCACTCTGGTCATGTCCTCCATCTCAGAGGAGATTTTAGATAGTCTTCAACAAATAGCTTCGTTCCCAAAATTGGAACAACTAGCTGCTGCACTTAGTCATACAAAATCTCTCCAGAATAGTATTAATATACTTACTCTGACTAAGCCAAAGTTTTCTACTCTTCCTGTCCCTGGTTATTTCCATTCCCAGAATATACCTGGCTGCACCAAGATCTTTCATTTCAAACTTTGCAGACAACTAAGATTTTAGATAAAAAATCATTAACTTACTATTGCTTATGAACAACATATCATCAACATAGAGAGCAATAATAAGAACACGATCATTTTCAACTTTGTAGTACACACAATGATCAGATTTTGATCTTACAAATCCCAAAGACAAAATAAATGTGTCAAACTTCTGGTACCACATTCTAGGTGATTGTTTTAATCCATACAAAGATTTTTTCAACTTGCAAAGCAGATTTTCTTTACCTTTTTCCACAAAGTGCTCAGGTTGAGACATCAAATTTCTTCTTCAAGGTCACCATGAAGAAATGCTGGCTTCACATCCATTTTTTCAATCTCTAAGTCATACGCTACTGCAAGTGACAAAAGAAATCTTATGGACGTCAGCTTAGCTACAAGAGAAAAAATTTCTCCATAATCAATTCCCTCTACCTGAGAATACCCCTTTGCAACCAACCTCACCTTATACTTTTCCACATTGCCATCCAGAACTATTTTCCTTTCAAAAATCCATTTGCAGCCAACAACTTTTCTGCCTTCAGGCAAGGGCACCGAACTCCAAGTATAATTCTTTTCTAATGATGCCATTTCTTCATTCATGGCTTCCAACCAAGAGTTTGAATCAAACATTCTAAATGCCTCTTTCACAGTCCTAGGCTCATCATGCTAGAAATTAAAGCATAGGCACAAGTAGAATCTAACATAGAAAACTGATACCTATCAGGTTGCTTTCTTCCACGTGTTGACCTCCTCACAGACTGAGGCCGAGGTTGTTCTTCTTCTTCAGAACTCTCATAACTACTTGAGCTTTCCTCAATTTCAGGTACATTTTGAATTTTCAATTCCTCTTTATCTGGTGTCAAAGGAATTTCAACTACATCCTTTTTATCTTCTGATTTTATCTCTGACTGCAGATCCAAAGTAGAAGGCTTCAGCTCACGAAAAATAACACTTCTGTTGTATAGAACCTTCTCCGTATTAGGATTCCAAAGCTTGTATCTTTTTATGCCAACACTATAACCAATAAAAATACATTTAACAACCTTGTTTTCCAATTTAGACCTTTTTTCATTCAACACATATGCATATGCCTCATAGCCAAAGACACGAATGTGTCTCAGAGAGGGCTTCTTTCTAGACCATGCTTCCAAAGTGTTTTCTCAACAAGAGTGGAATTTAGAGAACGGTTTATTAAATAACATGCTATTGCAACTGCCTCAGCCTAGAACTTCTCCTCTAAGCGAACACTACTTAGCATACTTTGTGCTCTTTCCATCACTGTCATGTTGAATCTCTTAGCAACTCCATTTTTTTGCAGAGTGTAGGGTGTAGTTTTATGTCTTTTAATCCCATGATCTTTATAGTACCTTTCAAACTCATCAAAACAAAACTCACCACCATTGTTAGTCCTTAAACATTTTATTTTTCTTCCAGTCCGATTTTCCACAAGGTTTTTAAATTCCTTAAAACGACTGAACACTTCTGATTTACTTTTCAAAACATAAAAAAATGCCCTTCTTGAATAATCATCAATGAACGATACATATCTTGATTTAGACAAAGGAACATTTACTGGACCAAAAACATCAGAATGTATATAATCAAGTAAACCAGAAGATTTGTGAGGATTGGAGTAGAATGAAACACGGTGCTGTTTACCATATATACAATGTTCACAAAAATTGAATTTGAGGTTACAATCATCAAGCCTTCAACCAGGTTTTTATTTTTCAAGGTTTTTAAACCTTTTTCTCCAATGTGGCCTAGCCTATGATTCCAGAGCATATTATTTTCTGCTGGAAGTTTAACTTCCATATATTTTGCACTATTAGGAACTTTTTCCTCCTTTTCTCCATGAGTAGCCTTCTGTGACTTTGTAGAGACACTATTGCATTGCACAACAAATGCATCTAGCTTATACAAGGTACCAATACAAGCACCCCTAGCTAGCACCATTGAGCCTCTAGTCATTTTGCAGCCATTTCCAGAGAATGTGACTTGCATTCTAACATCGTTCAGCTTACTAACATAAAGTAAATTTTGAGCCAAACTTGGTATATGCATTACATCATTGATTCCCTTCACTCTTCCATCAAGGAACTTAATTCTAACTCTTCTACGACCAACTATTTCCAGAGATGAATCGCTTGCCAATTACACCCTTCCACCATCGTATTTTTCATACTTAGTAAACCAGTCTCTATGAGATGTCATGTGGAAAGATGCTCTAGAATCAATCAGCTAGACATCATCTGATGCCTGAGTATCCAAGGATGCAATGAAAGCGTTTGCATCACTCTGAGAAGAATCATTGTCGGAAGAATGAACTTCTTCTTCTTCTTCTTTTTCTTCTCTTTGCAATCCTTTCGAACATGACCAGGTTGCCCACAATTCCAACACTTCACCTTGGACTTCTTGCCAGGAGACTTTGATCTCACTTCTAATTTCAATTTGGACCTCTTGTCCTTCTTCTTGCCTTTTTCTTTCGATCTGCGTCTAACAACAAGAGCCTCCTTCGCCATATCAAAATATTTTCTTCTCATCTCTTCTGATAACAAATAAGCAACAACATATTCCATCTTAAAAGTGGATTTCGTACTCCCAATAGCCATCACCAAGTGATCCTAGGAATCTGGCAAAGAACATAACAATAGCATACATCGATCTTCTTTATCAATCTTCACACCCACAGATGTTAACTGAGCAATCAACATGTTGAAAGCATTCAAATGATCAGCAACAGACGCTCCTTCCTACATTTTCAAAGATTACAACTTCTTTCTCAAGAACAACTTATTCACCAAGGACTTGCCCTGATAAATAGCTCCTAGTCTTTTCCACAAAGAAGATGCAATCTTTTCTTCATGAACATTTAGAAGAACAGAGTCTGCTAAAAAAAGCCTTATTAGCCCCTTTGATTTCTGATATGCAAGGTCCCAATCCTCTTGCTTCATTCCTATAGGCTTCATTCTAGACACAACAAGCCAAAGATCACGGTCAACCAATAGATCTTCCATTTTAAGTTTCCACAACTCAAAATTACTGCCATTGAATTTCTCAATTTCAATCTTTCCTGACATGCTTTCCATCTTAATCTGTAATTCGAGAATTACCAGACTTCTACAAGACTCACATTGAATAAAATTGACAAAAAAAACCCAACGTACCCACAAGGATAACACAACTAGCCAGGCTTTGATACCACTTGTAAGGAAAGATTACGTGCAGAACAAACTCTCCTAATGCCAAAACCTTAGGGAAGAATGCAGATATGAATTTAAATTTTGCAATTACAGTTTAATAAGATACACATGAAAAGAATTAACAGAAAAGAGAAATGAACACATACGCAATTGGACACCATATTTACATGGGAAAACCCTTATGGGAGAAAAACCCACCACACCAAGAAAAGCCTCTTTGTATTACAGTAAACAAAATTACATACAGAGTACAAACTTCACTTTTTGATGTCAATTTTACAATAACAACATTCACTGATCAATCTTGTACAAAACATTAATCTCATAATGCTCTTAGATGCATACAATGAACCCACTTAGATCAATCCGTGTTTAGTATTGAACAAAAATCTCCATTACCCGAACTGATCATTGTCATCAGTTACAAAGTATATCTCATTCTGTTCATAGTCTGTTGATCTTCCACATAGGAATGGTCGCAATTGTACAACTGCCAACGGTTCACATTCTGCTTCTCTCATTGGCTCAGAACACACCACATACGATAGAAGTTCGGTCAAAGTGTTCAACTATATCACATGTTGGTGAGACACTAGACTATGTCTCCCTGATGCCAAAATACCCGATCACATAGCTATCGGCAAGACCAAAGGTATCAGCAATAGATCATACCAAATGCAAAACCATCGGCCAAACCAACTCTATCAGCAAGACTTCTCACCGATGTCCATTTCAGAACTATTGGCAAGACCATAGACAATATCCCATATTGATGTAGAATATTAGAAGTCACTAGTTTATAAATAAAAGCCCAAAGACTTTAGGTATCCACGAGTTAGTCCTTTTATTACCAACTTACTCGTACACCGCATTTGACCATCGCACCAAACTATTGGTCATTCCTTGTGGTCTCCACCATGACATGCATTCACTGTTTGTGCATTTTCGAGAATCAAGCTGGGAATCTACAATATTCTCAACAAGTCTCCCAAAATTCCAAGTGGTCCCCACATCCGTCAGCTTGTCGCTCAATCAGAGAAAACACAAACTTACAACTTCCACGACAAGGTTCCAAAGTTTCAAAAAACACTGATGTCGTGACAACGAAGGAAGTCGGTCAGTCGAGAAATTATGTAACTTTCAAACTCCGCGAAAAGGTTCCAAAGTTAGGAACTCCAGCAATCGGTTGACAATGAAGACTTGAACAAAGATACAAGCCAACAAGTTGAGGCACAATTTCCAACAAAAATCACTAGTTGCACATCAAACCAATGAAATGCATTGATGGACGTGTCCCACTGGGCGTGCCAAAATTGTTATCACTAAAATCTACACCCTGTTGAAATTAGAATTCAACAATCTAGTGAAACATGGGAATGATCCCACTTTGAATGAGACCAAACTTCTGGAGAAGGCTGACTTCCTATTGGTTATCACCTAACTATTGATTCTTGAGGGGAAAAGGGAGAAAGATTACTAAAAAAATGATAAAATGAAATTGGTAAACACTACTTCCTAATGGTGATACACCTAACTGGCATTTGGACTAGAAATTCAGATTTCAATACACTTACATACAATGATTTGAAGAAAACAAACTTGCACAACCTATCTGTATGTGTTTTGCATAAATATTTTATAAAGATGCCCGATGCATGAATATTTAGGAGGAAATAAATTTCATAGCTAAAGTAACCTTCATTGCTAACTTTGATTATATCCTGCAATAACACATTCTTTGCTAAAAGGTGCTAAATATGAGACACAATTATCAGAAAATGGAAATATTTCACAAGTAATCTAGTCAATCAAAAATTGCACACAATGGAGCAAAAGAATAAGGAAAACAAAACTAACTCCATTCAATGTTTCCAAGGTCTTCATTGTAATTCATGTCCATGTGAGTTACAAAAGTTTGCAAGAATCTCCCTTAGGATTGTCAAAGTCACTAAGTCTAAAGCTATATAAAGAAGAACTAACTCAAAAATGAGTAGTAAAAGTGACTAAGTAAGCAAGCTCCACCAAAACAGGTTCTAGAAAAGTCTTGGGTCGAATGCAACAAAAAATCCCACAAATCTAGCTTCTAGATCTCATCCAAAAGAGCTCAAAAATGTTGAAATAGTCAAGTTTGATCATTTCAAACATAATGACAACTCAAAAAGCTCCAAGATTCCCTCCAATGCTCATAAAAGGTCAAAAAACAACCCCTAGATGCTCTCCTCATGTTTGCTAACTGTAAATAACCTCCCAGGTCCATTCGTGGCATGCCATCAATTTACAATTCATTCTCCATTTCATGACATGGTCACACCATAAAGGATAAACCCATCTTATCTTTTATGCGTTGAAAGCTTTATGACTTTGGTCATTTAGGACATGTTTTCACAATTTTTGCATTTAAAGGTAATGCTTTAAATTTAAGTGATTTATATTTAATATCACCTAAACTTAAGCATTTTACAATATAAACAAGTGCAAAAATAATAAAAGACTAAGCATTCGATTAAAATTCTAAGCAAAAGTATTGCTGAGTCAAAATGTATAAAAATGCCTAAAGTACGCAAGGCATAAAGCATTGACAAGGCACAAGACATAAGTCTTAGCCCACGGTGGAAATAAGGGCATGTTTAACTTAAAACATGAGCAAAAAAGTACACCCAAACTCCATCGACATACATTTAGGTTAAAACCCTAAAGCAAAAACCAAGCCAAAGCTTGACAAGTATTTCATTTTCATCCATGAAGCCACAAAGATAAAGATAGCGCTATCGGCCATAAGGGTTTCAATGAACATACTCTAGAATTATGAGGAAGAAAAATGATTGCTACAGTGACATTGAAACTTGTATTTTACACTGGCAAGCCTATTTTTTAAAGGTAATTATGGTAAAATACCTTTATTTTCAATTTGTTTTGGTATACAAGCCTTCCATGGCAGCAACTTCTATAGTCATTCTTCATGTTTCTTTGCATATTATCAACATTGGCTGCAACTAATTGGGTTTTTGATGTATCTATTGTGTTTTTTCATCCTCTGTCTGTTTTGCTTCATTTTGTGGCTGAATCTGAGGGAGATTTGTAACTTTTGACACACGACTCTCTAGTAAGTGATAAAGGCAAGGTTTGAATATGTTATTTATCCCTCTCTTCTGTTGTTGTCGTACTTAGATAAATGCTTATGGCCGCCATGAGGGTTTTGTGCATTTATATTTTTGTGTAGTTGCGGCCATGAGTTGTTTTCTTCATCTGGGGTTTTCTTTTGTGAACCTTAGCCATGGCTAAGAATCCTATGGCATGCATAACTTGGGTTTGTAATTCTTTTGCAAACAATGAAGGCTTCCTCCTTCGATATATTCCTCTTGTGACTTCATTACTGTTTTGTATTCATTCGGCCATTTTTATTCTTACCCCTATGCGTTTCTTCTATAGGCCGCCATGATTATATTTATTTCTCAGGAAAAAGAAATAAACCCCTCTTCACATTTTTTTGAGGATTATGGAAATTTGTAAGTCTGGATGAATATGTCAAACCTTTGTGTATTTCATTTTCTAGGTTGTGGTCATTTTTTGGGTTTCTACATACCCACAACTTCATTGTGTATTCATTTCCTTTCAAAAGTCCCTTTACTTCTGAACATTTCCTTTTTCTGTGTTGAATCCTTCTGAATATCGCCATGAGAAAAATCCTTGAGGATTTATTCCATCCATAAGCTCCACTTTCCCTTTGTTCTGCATTTTTGAATTCCAGATAAAATAATATCTTCAACCTTGTGCTTGTGGTATCATATTATAGAAGACATGGTCTTTACTGACTTAAAATTTAATACAACATTAAATTCTCTGGAAACTCCATATTGAACTTGAAAATTTTGAAGCTGTCATAATCTTTACTTTGTGAATGTATTATGCATTTAGATGTCTAAAAAATCAATAAGACATTCATAAATATTCTCCTGTAGCTTGCTTATTCATACTCAGATAATAAAAGAGATAAACCTTTCATTTATTGATGAGTAACTCTCTTTTCCATGGCACCTCATACTCGGTATTTAATTTATAGAAAAATCTCTTTGCACAATGATTGTTGGCTTGCATTGTTATGCTTTTACATATTACATAAATTATGTGAATGACATAATGTTAACCTTCTAATGTGCAATGCATTCTAAAAATGGACTTACCTTGCAACACTAATATTATTCACACTTTACATATTGGTGCATTTTTGAAACTTCTATAAAACACCATATATAATCTTCTCATGATGTTCAAATTGCTTATGTCATGTGATGAGCTGGGCTCAACCCTTTTGGGGGCCTCATTTATCCCCACTCATGTTGTAACTTGATAGATTATATTAGAAACATAAACACACTTGTATCTGCACATGAAGTAAACAAGTTTAAAAAACATGTATATTTTAGGTGTGTTTGATGACTCCAATGGTTTTTTGGGACACCTAAAATGTACACATGGATTTTTAATGCACATTATGATTGGTTTATACATGCACAGGGTGAATGTGTATATAATGTTTGTAGTCAGTCATTGCTTAGAGCGTGCTCTAACACCATTGTTACTATCATATGTAGGACTAGGGGTGGTATCGAGCTAGAAGGGACAAATGAAGCTGGAGATAGTAGCAGAACAAAAAGACACTAGTCAAGACTAGCCATTCATAGGAAATGGCTAGTTACTTTCCTTCTATGCATATTCATTTGTTTCCTTTACTTATTCATGTATAAATCTTTCATAATTTGTATTGAATGAGTTAAGTTAATCTCACTGCTTGTGTGAGATAATGTACACTTTTACATTCAATAAAGATTACTCTTTTATGAAAAGATCAGAATCTTTCTTTTGTTATATGCATGTGTATGAATGCAATGATCTGTAATTGTAATCTGTTGAAATAATGTTCCAAGCAGCTCCCTTCGGGTCCCCTTTTTTGCACATATTCATGCGCTGGCCTGGCGTCTCCGCGTTTCTTCGGCTTCCCGGCAGGTTTTGATCTTTCCCTTTGTGTGCATTCCTCGCTTCGCAACTTTGGCAAGCGGCTTCCCTTTAGGCTCCTGAGATGCTGCGCTGGGCACCCACGTGTCTCGCCTGCGGGGTTTTTTATTTTCTGTTGCTTTATGTTTCCTACGGGTTGTGAAACGGGGCCCACATCTTTGTACGTGGCGGTATATCGCAATCTTTCCCTAGCAAGAGTAGAGTATGCTGCAGCGGGCTACGAAAGATTTCTATTGGCCTTCTTTATTTCCTGACGGGACCTACCTTCACTCACGTGTCAGCGGTTCGCAGCTTTTAAAACAACAGCAGGGACGAGAGCACCACGGGTTGCGAAACGCGGCCACGCGTCTTTCGCCACCCGGTTCATGCGGCCTTTCCCCATTTTCAAAGTAGCCTCAGTCCCCTGAACACATGTGACTTCTCCGCAAGCTCCTGGTCGATGGAGGAGGAGTTTTCATTCGGGCCGCGGTTTGCTGCCACGTGCCTTACATTGATTATCAAAGCAAGCTGTGAGATGGCCGAGCGGGATAGTGTCATTGACTGCTGCTCGCCATGGTTCTCTAAGGCAGTGGGCGACACTCGTCGCTTCGAAGCCTGGTTGGGACCACTGCCATCATTACAAAGGGCACGCCTGTAACTGACCAACTGGATGCTGTGCTCTGACTGGTTGCTCTCATAACGGCATTGGAATATTCTTATTCGGGCATCATTATGGGAGATTGTGGAATCTTTTTGTTACAACTCTCCAGGCGGTGAGATTTTGCTCTCCGGCTATATATACTCTCTCTGTTGAGAGAAAATGGTCCAAGATTTTTAGGAAGAATACTGGTTTTAGCAAGAGATGCCAGGCCTCTTTTGCATGTTTATTCGCAAGAAACTTTTAGACTGTGCCTATTGTTCGGCCTTTCTGCTTTTCATGTATTGATTAAACTGTGAACTGTGCTTTTTATTGTCTTAAGCATTTCATTCGAGGAGACTTCTATATATTGAATGCAAACTTGCTGGTCTAAATCATGTCTTAATGACTCTTCTTAGCAGTAAGAATGTATGCGATACTGTTTTATGTCAATTAAATGAATTGTTCATGCTATTGCTTTAAGCTTTCGGTGTTTTGGAACATATCAATAACATTCAGGCCCTTGAGTCTATGATTTATCGTGCTTATCAGAGAGATTTGGCGCATCGCCTTAGATTAATATTTGTTTCATTATATCTGCTTCCTTTTCCCTTTCCAAAAAACCATTATCTAGAAGAAGCCGGCTTCTTTAAAATCCAGAGGTCACTCAGTTTGGCGCAAAGGGGTCCCCCTTGAGATGAGTTTCCCATAAAGGCACTGTTATCTCGTCAATTTTTGGTGTCAACAGTTTGTCCTTTTTTCTGGCACGCCCGGTGGGACCCAAACTAATGAAATCGTCTTCTAAAAGGGTGTATGAGCCATCGGCCTGTAACTAGATCCCAAACTGGAAATAACCCAGGTTTACTAGTGCCTCCATTCGGGACAGTCCAGGCCGCAAATCAGTTAGTAACCGTTCCATTCCCACCACCCTTTCCTCTCACCATGTTGCCGACCGCGAACAGAAATTATGTAGCATGGGATCCTGGGAGCCCCCTGGTAGCTCCGATAGCACCTGCTGTTTGGGGCGCCATTCCAGTTTCGGCCCTGGAAGCTCTTCCCAAATTCACCGGAGATAACACAAAAATGCCAGCAGAGTATTTGCAGGATGTAGCGGATGTATGCCTGGTACATAGTATCACAGCGTAGAATGTAGCCCTGAGGCTCCTTGCTGCGTCCTTCAAAGGCAAAGCTCTGGAGTGGTACCGAACACTGACTCCTAATACCATTCGCACTTGGGATGACCTCGGAGATCCATTCTATGAAAGATTTTCAAATGACGGAGATCGTTCTTCGCTATATTATCAGTTATCCGTCATCAAACGAGCACCCCAGGAGGCTCTGACGGACTTCAATGCCCGATTTCACTCAAGTTGGCGGAGGATTCCTGTGACCATCCGCCCGACCCCAGAGTTGGCGTTCATGTTCTATCTGAAGTCCATCAATCCCGACATTTCTATGATGATCAAGTCTCTGGGAGGAGCCACTTTACCAGATGCATATGCCACCGCTATCAAAGCAGAAAATCACTTGATAGACTGTGGGAAATTGCCTCCTCGACCTGTTATGCTGATATTTCCTGAGATATTGAACGTAGCACAAGAGGTGGCGTCGACCAGTGCGCCAGCAACTCTCCAGTCAGCGTACTCATATACGGCCACTCCTGAAAACTTGGCCTCTACATCGAGTTCTCCCAAGAATGAGATGGGCGACCTCAAGGAGATGTTACGGACTATGGCGAATGATATAACAACCCTCAAGCGGAACCAAGCAATGCCTCTGCGGCCTGCGTATCAGAACTATCAAGGTGGGCGGCCTACCTATCAGCAGAATCAATATCAGAATGCGCATCGCACTAACTCACCAGCGGTGGCTATGAACCAAATAGTTCCGGTGCCTACACCGCTGGCAGGTGCGTCGCCGAGCTCTAGCAGAGAATTAACTGCGGGACAAAACAATTTGATTGATGACATCAATCCATGGTGCTTCCCTTGCAACGATGCGCATATGCCCCGAAATTGTCCGCGTGGCAACTTACAACAAAAGATAGCAGAGCAACATAGTCAAGGTATTGCGACTGAGAACGAAGAATATAGATATGCCCCGGCAATGGAGAATGCGGTCCTTACCGCGCAAATACAAGGAATGTCCCTAGAGCAAGAGTCTGACATTGTTCCTGATCATGCGCTCTTCTCATGGATGGAAGACGAGGAAATGGTGTTCGCAAATGATACGGCCACAGCCGAAACACCGCGGGTAAAGTCTGACTATAATACGCGCTCCAAGAGAAGATTCACCGGTGAGACCGTTGTTTCACTTTCAGACAGTCCACAATGCAAAGACGTTTCAGATCAAATTCCTGGCGGTCCGACCGAATCCTTGTCTTCTCAACCGCGGAAGGAAATTATTATAACAAAAGCCAAGGAGCAGAAATCTCCTAGCTCCTCGCCTCTTAATGTGGTAGAGCAGTTGAAGAAATCACCTGCTAATATGTCTTTATGGGACATTCTAGCTATCTCGGACAGAAAACCATACTCCAAAAATCGCTTCAGCAACAGATGGACCCAGCACTAACCGAGCCTTTGGCCAGTACCGAGGCGGTTTATCAAATGCCACCAACTAAGGTTGTCGCAAACAAAGCAATGGAATCCCATGCGGAAGGCGGAGGTAGGCCAAAACCTCAACCCTTCTTCTTGACTCTCATTATAGGGGAGAAACTATTACACAACGCTATGATTGATTCTGGCGCTAGTACCACGGTTATGCCAAAACTAATAGCCGAGGCCTTGGGACTCAGCTACGAACCTATGAAGAAAGGAGTGATGCAACTAGATGGAAATAAGGTTGATACTGTGGGTGTCATCAAAGCACTTCCGCTGACTCTATTTGCCTACCCGAGTATCACGGTCCCGCAAGATACAGTGATCATAGACGTTCCGCCAATGTTTGGTCTTTGCCTTTCTCGAGAGTTTACTTCAAAAGTGGGCGGCTGTTTGTCTTTAGATTGGTCACATCTAATACTTAGGACCAAACATGGCGCAAAGATGAAGATAGAATCGGAGGCTCTGCATTCCGAACATGTGGCGAATGAGGCCCTGATTAACTTTGAAGCCGCACATACCTCCATCACCAAGCAAGACATGTACAATGTCGAACTACTAGAGGAGAAGGTCAACGGAGACCGAAATGATAGCGAAGATGCTCTGTTGAGTGAACATATAAATAATGATCCCTTCGGAAATTATCATGCTACCGGGTTAGGCACATATGTGATCTATGACGAAGACCAAGTTCTTCCGAAGGTCGTCAAAGAACCCGACGATGACCAAGCAAGTGAGCTGTGGACATTGTATTTTGATGGAGCAATGAGCAAAGTTGGAGCTGGAGCAGGGATATGTCTAATATCCCCACAGAATGAAAAGTTGTTGAGGTCCTTCCGATTCCAATTTTCTTGTTCAAATAATGAGGCTGAATATGAGGGTCTAGTCCAAGGCCGAAGCCTAGCGGAACGAATGGGTATCAAGCAATTGATTGTATTCAGAGATTCAGAACTGGTAGTTAATCAGGTCCGAGGAGTCTCAGCAGCAAAGAATATCCGCATGAGATCCTATCGGCATCGAATCTAGGACCTTATAGAAATTTTTGAAGCTTTCAACATCCTGACCATTCCCCGAGCGCAGAATGGCGATGCAAATCGCATGGCGGTAACCGGTGCTCAGTTTGATCCTGTCTCTGACTTGCTTCAGAACAAATATTCAGTACGAGTGCTTGTTAGACCAGCAATACCCGATAATGACCAAAGTTGGCAAGTCTTTGAGAGCGATGAACACATCGCCTCGTTTATTCAACACTCAGGGGAATTTGCCGATCAACTCCAACCAAAGATCGCTGAGGCCTACAAGGGACAAATTATGCAGCTGAAGTCAAATAAGCTTCCGAAAGGATTGGTTACTCTCAATTTTTTTTTCGATTGTAGTGACACCCGAAATGATAAGCGGAAGTTCGTGGCGGAAAAAGGTGATTATGAGAATCTTCGAGTTTCCGATGACAGGAACCTTCGGGTCGGAAAAGATGTCTCACAGCAAGATAAAGAAAGGCTTATCAATTTCTGTCAGAAATATGGAGTAGTGGCCTGGTCCTACGATGATCTGGAAGGTTATGATCCTGGTATCATTCAACATACTATTGAGCTAACAGAAGGTGCGAAGCCAATCCGACAGAAACAGCGACCGGTCAACCCTAAAGTTGAAGCCTTGATGGCACAAGAGCTAACCAAGCTTATTGAGTCGTGTATTGTCTTCCCAATTAAACATAGTACTTGGGTATCAAATCTGGTACCAGTCCGAAAGAAGAATGGTGATATCCGCTTATGCGTAGATTTCCGAGACCTAAATAAAGCATCTCTGAAGGACCACTATCCATTGCCTTCCATGGAGTCAATCCTCCAAACTGTCGCGGGATCGGAAATGTTCTCTCTACTTGATGGCTTCTCTGGCTATAACCAGATTCGAGTAAAAGAGGAAGATCAGCACAAGACTACGTTCACCACCAAGTGGGGGATGTTTGCATACGCTAAAATGCCTTTTGGTTTATCTAATGCAGGGGCAACTTTCCAGAGAGCTATGGACGTCGCATTTAGTGAACTGATCAATAAGATTATCCTAATCTATTTGGATGATCTTATTGTGTTCTCCAAATCTAAAGATGATCATTTCGATCATTTGGAGTTGGTGTTTCAAAAGTGCCAAGAGTTCGGGATTTCCTTAAATCCGAGGAAATGTGTGTTCGGAGTACCTCAGGGTAAGCTGTTAGGACATGTGTCGAAGGAAGGTATTTCAATTGACCCAGAACGAGTAAAGGCTATAAAGGAGCTTCCTCTCCCGGTGAATAAGAAAGGTGTCCAGTCTTTTCTAGGCAAAGTAAATTTCGTCAGTAAATTTATTTTCGATTTTGCGGGAATAATTAGGCCGATCACCCTAATGCTGAAAAAGGATCAAATTTTCAAGTGGACAACGGAGGCGAGGGAGGCATTTGAGAAGGTCAAGGAAGCAATCTCATCAGCCCCAGTGTTAATCAATCCAGATCAACATAAAGATTTTATAATGTATGCTTTCAGTAGCAAGTCTAGTATCGCTACTGTTCTGACTCAAAAGGATAGAGAAGGAAAGGGAGAGCATCCAGTTGCGTTCTATTCCCGAACCTTAAAGGAATATGAGGTGAATTATAACTTCGTTGAAAGACAGGCTTTCGCAATAGTAAAGGGGCTTAAAAAGTTCCGCCATTTAATTTCCTGTAGCAAAGTCCTGGTATATGTCGCACATTCTAGTGTGCGGGAATACATCATGGAGGGAGAAATCACAGAGAAAAGGGCTAATTGGATCACTAAGATCCTGGAATATGACATTGAGGTCAGGCCCACCAGGACTATTAAAGGAAGAGGTCTGTGTGAGTATATGACACAGGAAGGGGAGATGCCTGCTAAAGAGGAACAGTCAGAACTTGTCCTGATAAACGGATCGGGATCGGAGGATGATTGGCTAAAAAATAGAATGAACTTCATGCGAACCGGAAAGTACCCGCCAGGCCTCTCATCCCAGAAAAGAAGGTATTACCGGCTCCAGAATTGCGGATATACGCTGATAGAAGGAGTCCTCTTCAAAAGGAATTTTAATGGTGTGCTCCTACGATGCGTTACTTCAGGGGAGGCGCAGAAGATCCTCGACGCATTTCACAATAGCGACGAAGGTGGACATTTCTTCGCTAAAACTACAACCATCAAGGTCCTACGGGCTGGATATTACTGGCCTACACTTTTCAATGATTCCTACTCTTTGGTAAAGACTTGCAAAAAATGTCAGTTATTCTCCGACAGAAGGAAGAATTCAGCGATGCCCCTCAAACCTATCGTGGCGAATGAACCATTTGCGCAATGGGGCTTGGACTTTATCGGAATGATCAACCTAGTTTCTAGTTCCGGACATAAATGGATTTTAACGGCTACAAACTACTTCACAAGGTGGGCTGAAGCTGTTCCCCTTAAAGAGGCAACGAAGGTAGAGATTGTGGACTTCCTCGAGGCTCTGGTGACAAGGTTCGGCCCTCCGAAGATGATCATTTCGGACAATGCTAGAGCATTTGTAGGCACAAAGGTATGTCACTTTGCATTGAAAAATGGCATATTCCTTAAAACATCTTCAAACTACTATCCACAGGGAAATGGCCTAGCCGAGTCAACAAACAAAAGTTTAGTCCGACTCCTCAAAAAGGTTGGCTCAGAACACCAGAGGGAATGGCACAAAAATCTTCGAAAAGCACTCTGGGCCAACCGCATAACTCCTAAACAAGTCCTCAAGACTTCGCCCTATGAGCTAGTATATGGGAAAGAAGCACTGCTAGCTATCTCTATGGAGATTCCGGCGATATAGTTGTTGAAATCTCTTGAGATAGAACAAAATGATGCCATAGAAGTTCAGCTTGCCAAACTATTAGAAGTACAAGAAAAAAGGGAGAATTCCCTAAAAGCCATGACAGGCCGTCAACAGGTGGTCAAACGGTGGTTTGACAAAAAGGCTTCCGACCAAGGCCTAAAAAGTGGAGATTTAGTGCTAAAATACGACAGCAGGGCTGCAAAGCCAGGTAAGCATGGTAAGTTCGATAGCCTATGGGAAGGACCCTTCAAAATCATTCGATGAATGCAACACAATGCCTTCGAGCTGGAAAATATGGAACAGAAGCCTCTAGGAATCCCGGTTAATGGGATTCACCTTAAATTGTTCCATTAAGTGTCAATCCCTACCCTGTATAGTTGTAAATAACACTTTTTCTTTTTTTTCCTTTCCTGTTTTTGGCCTATCCCTTTTGCTAAACCAATTGACTTGCTATGTATTCGCTTATCATCGTTAGTGGGTAAAGCACCGGAGTTCTTAAAACACAAATGTATGCTCGTAAACAGAGACAAAACATATAAGATTGGCAAACCCAGAAAAAATTGCACGCAGAAGCAAACAGGAGCATAAATTTCACAACAAAAAGAGACGTATATATTTATATACATGTTTCTGAGTTACAAAATGGCATGAATGCCGATTTTCAAATATACAAAGTATTAGAGTATATATATACGTTGGCCTTTTATCAGGCTGATACGGAGCAAGGGGGTTACATCAACAAACACCAAGGCAAGGGGACCATCTATCCATAGGAGTGGCTAGCAGCAACCTACGCATTCAAGACAGCGTCCGCTTCTTCCTCATCAACAGGTTCCTCGGTGGCACTGGCAGCATCATGAAGCGCGGCTGTCGTCGGTGGTGGGTACACCAGGTTCCTGAAGTTAATATACCATTCTACGTCGTAGAATGGTATCACGTTGTAGCTCCTAAACAGGAAGTGAAGAGCCTGGGTAACCCTTTGCTGATGCTGACCACGGGTCTGCAAGTGGCCGACCAAGGATATTAATTACCGGTACATGCTAACACAACGCGAGGAGGCCAGTTGCAAGCTCAATTTCCAAGGAAATCAGGGCGTATCACACGATCTTCTAAAAGCAATGATGAAATCCATCCACCTCGAAAAAGCAATCAGCTCATCTTGCACGAGTTGTGGAGTTAACGGTACATGCCGAATTAAATGCAAAGGGCTCGTGCTCGCCTACCACCTTGAGGAAAGTTGCTATTTTGCATGAAAATGTTTATTGTTCCTAAGTCTTTTTCCAAAAGCTAAAGAGTGCGCGAAGTGTTTTCTGTCTGTATTTTCAGTACAAGCATATTCAAAGGCCAGAGAACCTTCAAGTTCTGCCGCGAAGAAAAATGGCGGAATCTTCAGCTCAGCCAGCAGAGGAAGGGATTAGCTAGGAACTATATTCTGCTATTCGTTCTTTGACCGAGGTTTACGTATACGATGATGTAGCGTATGCCACTCCTGGTATACCCCAGAAGGTGAGAAGACCCAACACAGAGGAGCTGGAGAAGCCCAAAGAGTGGAATAACCCGAAAAAGGTCAGAGAAAAGTGGGCTAATATCTACGACCCAAAGCTTGCTAAGAACCCTAAATCTCTTAGAGAGGCAGCTTGCGCAAGGTTATAAGCGCCTGCGGCGGACCAGGCAACGGCAAGTAGAGTCTGGTATAGCGGTCTTCCACAATACATGGTCCCATTCGTGCACTATTGCCCGGAGGTGGTCGAGGCAGCTGTTCAACGCTATAATCCAAAGACCCACTGCATTGAGGGTCGCAATTTAAGGGTTCATATCGGCCCGGAAGCCATTTGGCATATGTTATGCATTCCTGACCCCAGGACAAGAAAGGAGAAAATCGAACAGTTCCGCCCAAACAAAGGGGAAAAGATATGGAAAAGGATGAAAACCAGCTCTGATTTCCTATTAGAGGAGACCAAGAGGAAGGGTGTTGCGTCCGCTAAGGCACCGAGCATCCCATTGTTGCGCGGTTCATTCCGCGATGACCTCCAAGACCCCATATCCATGCTGACATTTGTTTGCGGCCGTGATTCCAATGAGAAGATCGAGGCTTTTCAGCTGGGCCCTGCAATACAGTTTCGCAGGCAGCATGAACTTTTCTGGTATGATTTTGCCGAGTTCATGGTCGAAGAAATGATACAGCAAATAGAGAATTATCAGGCGGAGAAGAAATTTAGATTTCTTTCCTACCTGGTCCACATGTTCCTGCATCAGAATCCGGATTTCTTCGCTCGATTTATCCCACTATCAATTTTTGACGAGCAAAACAAAAGAAAGCCGGTATCTACATGGAGACCCTACCTTTCCGCAACATATGACTACTATGCCTTCGCGGACTATTTCATAGCCCCGATCCTGAATGATTTGATCGGAGAGGGTGATATCGTCCGACTTAACTCTGAGCAGACTGGATTTCTGCAAGGCTACACCCCCGCTTATGACTGGTTCCTCGGCAAGGATTTCACGATCCTTCGAATGAGGGGCTTTATTGGCAGGCCTTTCCTGCTCCCGGCTTGCATCACCGATAGAGTGCTCGCGCTTGAGGTTTACCGGCAGGTATGCGTCATTGATTTCATGTTTTGTAGCAGCGAAAGTGTCAAGAAGAAGGGATTCTTCACTTGCCCAAAGAGCTTCAAGTCAATAACGCTTGTCAAAAAGTGATCTCATGAGCTACTAGGGGACAAGCTGGCACACATAGGGCTAGTATTAGTAAATGATAAGTGGGATTACAACCCTTTCAATGACCTACCTAAGTCACATATGAGA
This sequence comes from Sequoia sempervirens, assembly GCA_007258455.2. Classification (NCBI taxonomy): domain Eukaryota; kingdom Viridiplantae; phylum Streptophyta; class Pinopsida; order Cupressales; family Cupressaceae; genus Sequoia; species Sequoia sempervirens. The sequence goes on along the minus strand of VDFB02058242.1, from coordinate 465,907,904 downwards.
CTTTCGCATGTTCCCTGACCATATTGGGAGAAACGGCATAATAACCGGACTGATAAAGATGAAGATCTGGTTGAACTGGCACAAATCCCTACGCCAGACACCAGGGGCCCATGGCACAAGTTCTACTTTCCAGTGGCCGTGGCCAGGGACAACCTTCCGATAGAGTGCAGCATGCTTAACAAGTTGAAAGTGGATGAGGAATGGAGCAATGAAAAAATAAAAGCTTTCTGGAGATACCACCAAGAAATAGGGCAGTTGAAAGCTCCTTATAATCAATTGAAGGACGACTAGGAATTCGAAAGATACTGGGATGAAGGCCATCCCAGCCCGACCTCCAGTGCTAACAAGAGCGAAGCAGAAGGCTCCGATGAGCAGGAGGAAGAGACGACGATATCTTCACAGGAAGGTGATGCCCCCGGGCATCCCGCCTATGTGGGCACTAATGTGCGCTTTAACATATCAAGGGGCTCGCTTACGCGCACATGGGCCGCTAAACCGGTCAGGCTAGTGCCCCAGCAGAAGGATCCGATTGCCGAGGTTAGTGAGTGTCCCCCCGCGAAAAGGCAACGCACGGAAAGTGTTGTCGGGACAGTTTCACATGAACCGGCCGAAGGGGAAACACCCACTGCTAGTCAAATGCCAAAAGTTGCGGCCGAGTCCCAAACGATCCCGATGCCACCGTCGACCAGTCAGCAGGTACTTTTCGCTCCTTCCTCTCTTGCATCTCATTCTCTCACATCCGTCCCTGCTCAATTAACAACTCCTGCCCTTCGTCCGAGCCCTCCACCCTCTGTTTCTGACCCACCTTATTTCGTTGGATTTGCCCAGTATTCGCAAGCCCAACCGTTTATTATCACCCCTCCGAGCATGCTAACGCCTACTGCCGCCGCCTAGACTTTCCTCACCTCGCTCTCCGAAAGTATTCCTCCCATCGGCCCCCACTCTTTTTCCGAAATGCTTACAGATCCCTTCCCACCACAACAAACTTAGCCCCAGGCAGCGACTCTTTTTCCTCGGCCAACAGGCCTTACGACTGAATCTCCAGTTTAGCCGTTGCAAATATCTAGCCAGGCTGAAACCCCCCAGGCTAAGCTATGGAACGTGCCACACTTTTCTCCGCAAACCGTCACCCTCCAGAAGAAACAAATGTGGGCGCCTATGAAAGTTACCTATCCCTACGCCCTACCTTTCGGTGTTCCCTTCGCAGGTGGGCTGGTTTCATCACCAGCTGAGTTCATTGCACAGATAGATTGTGGGAAGGAAGCGCGCACAAATAGAATGAGGCGACGAAAGGCAAAGGATGACAATGCCCCCGCCGAGCCGCGAGTATAGGCTTCGTATGACGAGGCCCACCAAGAATTAAAGTTTGCAACTATGTACCTAAGAATAAACAAGCCCCAGGGAGAAATGCAACCAGAGGACTATGATATTTATGCTGTCGGACTGGACATGAAGATGGCTCGGCCACAAGATAAAGTCAAAATCATGGAGGAGACACAACGGGTGGTCACTTCCGATTTCCTAAAGACTGGTCGCCAGTTGAAGAAGAAGGATGAACAACTCAAGGCAGCTAAGGACAGGGTGAGTTTTCTAGAGGCAAAGGAGAAATCCTTAGAGGCGGATCTCGCCTGAATGACAGAAAGGGCGCTAACAGCAAAAAATGAGAGAAACAGGCTTCAAGGCGAAATTACAAAGGCCCAAGTAGCCGACCGAGCCGTATTAAGAGAATTGCAGAATCAAAACCAAGCAGCGCGACAGAGCTTACAATCGATAGAACAGGAGCTTGAACATTTCCGCCTTGAGTACAGTCAGAAGCTGGCAGAGAAAGGTGAAGAGATGAAACGCCTATAAGAGCAGTATCAACAAAAGGTACAGGAAAAAGAGGCTGAATTCAAAGGTTTGAAGACTAAGCTGGAAGAGGAGCTCTGAGAAACAAAGACTAAGCTAGAAGATGAGCTCCGAGAAACAAAAGCTTCATTAGAAGAGTAATCGGCTAACCACTCTAGAGCTGAACAAAATTGGCACAAAGAAATGAGCAGCTATGCAGAGCAGTTGGCATCCGAGAAGAAGAAGAAGGTAGAATTTGTCGAGGCCCTCATTTCAAGAGACACGGAGATTTCTTCGCTTAAGGCCTCTCTGCTACCAGCCCCTGCCCAACCTAATATCATCCCACTGATTAGGCAATTGTACATTTCTCACTAAGAGAAAATGAAAGCCTTCTGCCTAAATCTGCAGCCTACCCTCCGGTTCATCGACAAGGCATTAAGACTCAATCAGGAGGCCCATGACACAATGGAACAGTTCCCGCGTTTCATCCTGGAAAAGGTTCCCGAAGCAAGGGACTTGCTAAATAAGCTATACTCGGTTTCAGATGAGATCCTCGCCGGGGCAGGTATCGAAGATAGGGACACCGCAGCTCAAACGCCAAATAGGTTCATTCATTGCCACTCCGTTTTCCAGCGTATTAAGGCAGCAACGACTTTTCTAAACAAAGCGCTGGATGGCATTCAAGGGAGTTTCTCTGAGTTGGGCAGGTTGGGATTACCGTCCCCATTTCTTGAAGATGGCACTATTGCCACGGCTGCGCAAATTACCGAGATCATTGAGCAGAAGGAAAACGATCCGAAGGCATTCAAGGAACTCGGCAGCCCCCCAACAGTAGTAGATATCGAGGCAATCATTCATCCCCTCTCTCAGCTGTTTTTCCACATACAAGCAGGCGCTGGCCTGCCAGAGGTGCTGCCTCATAAAGAAGCTATTGATCTCCGCAGAGTACAAGAGAATTTGCGCAGCATGGCAAAGCCGTCCGAAATTGAATGGGTGCCTTTGCAGGCTGCGCTTTCAAAGCTCTAACTCCATTTGCCCTATAGATGAAGGTTCTGGTCTGTAGAACTAGAGAGTTTTTTGGGTTCTCCGTTCCTTATCCGAAATGCCCCTGTTAGTCGCCAAAAGCTGTTGAAATAATGTTCCAAGCAGCTCCCTTCGGGTCCCCTTTTTTGCACATATTCATGCGCTGGCCTGCGCGTCTCCGCGTTTCTTCGGCTTCCCGGCAGGTTTTGATCTTTCCCTTTGTGTGCATTCCTCGCTTCACAACTTTGGCAAGCGGCTTCCCTTTCGGTTCCTGAGATGCTGCGCTGGGCGCCCACGTGTCTCGCCTGCGGGGTTTTTCATTTTCTGTTGCTTTATGTTTCCTACAGGTTGCGAAACGGGGCCCACATCTTTGTACGTGGCAGTATATCGCAATCTTTTCCTAGCAAGAGTAGAGTATGCTGCAGAGGGCTGCGAAAGATTTCTATTGGCCTTCTTTATTTCCTGACGGGACCTACCTTCGCTCACGTGTCATCGGTTCACAACTTTTAAAACAACAGCAGGGACGAGAGCACCACGGGTTGCGAAACGCGGCCACGCGTCTTTCGCCACCCGGTTCATGCGGCCTTTCCCCGTTTTCAAAGTAGCCTCAGTCCCCTGAACACGTGTCACTTCTCCGCAAGCTCCCGGTCAATGGAGGAGGAGTTTTCATTCGGGCCGCGGTTTGCTGCCACGTGCCTTACATTAATTATCAAAGCAAGCTGTGAGATGGCCGAGCGGGATAGTGTCATTGACTGCTGCTCGCCATGGTTCTCTAAGGCAGTGGGCGGCACTCGTTGCTTCGAAGCCTGGTTGGGACCACTGCCATCATTACAAAGGGCATGCCTGTAACTGACCAACTGGATGCTGTGCTCTGACTGGCTGCTCTCATAACGGCATTGGAATATTCTTATTCGGGCATCATTACGGGAGATTGTGGAATCTTTCTGTTACAACTCTCCAGGCGGTGAGATTTTGCTCTCCAGCTATATATACTCTCTGTTGAGAGAAAATGGTCCAAGATTTTTAGGAAGAATACTGGTTTTAGCAAGAGACGCCACGCCTCTTTTGCATGTTTATTCGCAAGAAACTTTCAGACTGTGCCTATTGTTTGGCCTTTCTGCTTTTCATGTATTGATTAAACTGTGAACTGTGCTTTTTATTGTCTTAAGCATTTCATTCGAGGAGACTTCTATATATTGAATGCAAACTTGTTGGTCTAAATCATGTCTTAATGACTCTTCTTAGCAGTAAGAATGTATGCGATACTATTTTATGTCAATTAAATGAATTGTTCATGCTATTGCTTTAAGCTTCTGGTGTTTTGGAACATATCAATAACATTCAGGCCCTTGAGTCTATGATTTATCGTGCCTATCAGAGAGCTTTGGCGCATCGCCTTAGATTAATATTTGTTTCATCATATCTGCTTCCTTTTCCCTTTCCAAAAAACTATTATCTAGAAGAAGCCGACTTCTTTAAAATCCGGAGGTCACTCAGTTTGGCGCAAAGGGGTCCCCCTTGAGCTGAGTTTCCCATAAAGGCACTGTTATCTCGTCAATTTTTGGCGTCAACATAATCTTTTTTGGATTGTTTGATTTATACATTTGAATGTAATGTAGGAAAGTTAATAAAATGTACCTCATTTTCCCCAGTTTAAAATCAAAAAGCTCTACCATAATTGAGCAAGTAGTGAAATTAGGTAAGACTAATGTTGGCATGGAACTAACACTTGATTGGGGTATGTTGGTTATTACTCTATTGTAGCTGGATTAATTTGAAATCATGAGCTCAAGATGAATAATTATGTTTTAAAATGAAGACAAAATATTTCAAATAAGAGGAGGGGATGAATTCTCTCTATCATTAGATTATGAACTATGAATCCTTTGATTCCTACAAAAAGGATATGTAGGTAGGGATATTATGAATGAACCTCAAGGTTTAGATATGGGTCTAGGGATGGCCCTAACATTGGAACTTACCACATTCTAGTGCAAGTATAGTGGTGGTGACGTAGAGTCATCACCACAATTGTGGTTGAAAAATCTATAAATTTGACACTTCTAAATTATATGGAAGATGCTTGGATGATAAAGTTCATACATGTGAATAAAAAATAGTAATAAAAAAGGGGTGGTTATTACACAATCTACTTGTAAAGAATGCTTCTTGACTTTCATCAAGTTTGAGCCACAATAAGCTTATTTTTAGGTGGGTCATAGGACTTACTATTTTAGTAATCGACTTGAAAGAAGGGGAGCAAGCTACATTTTAGGGGGTATACAAACCTCTACCTATGCTCTCGTAGAGTCTTTTACTCCAACCATTAGTATTGCTGTAGAAGTTAGCTCTTGTTCTAGATTGGTTTTAGAAGTGGGAAAAAACACTCTTATAATGAGATATTGAAACATAAACTAGCTTGACATTTGTTGGGAAAAAACCGAATTACTTTTATAATTTGATTCTCAAGTCCTAATTTAAGTTGATCCTATGTCAATCTATGGTATAAACTCGTGAAAAGAATGGTAGTTTTTGTACAAGGTCTGATGATAGTAATTTGAGTAGAATGAAATGGAGCTTCAACTTAACAAATAAATTTTGAAAACTAAAATATTATCTTTAGGGTGTGGGAGGGAGAGATTTGAGAGAGAGAGAAAGTGTGTGCATGTGTTCTCTTGTTATGGTGGGAGGGATAGACCTAAGAGAGGGAGAGGGGACCTAGGAAGGAGAGACCTAAGAGAGAGAGATAGAGGGAGTGAGAGATATACCTAAGAGAGAGAGAGGGGGTGGGACGGATAGAAGGAGGGATAGACCTGAGAGAGAGGGGGTTGGACCTAAAGCCTAAGCCATAAACCATAAATCCTAAACCATAAATACTAAATTGTAAACCCTAAACCCTAAACCATAAAGCCTAAACCAAAGAGAGAGAGATGGGGGGGAGAGTGTGTGTGAGAGAGAAACAAAAAGGGAAGGAGGAAGGTTGGGAGATTAAGAGAGAGGGAGAGAGAGAGGGAGAGTGAGAGGGAATGAGGGAGGGAGAGGTAGAGATGGAGAGAGGTAGAGAGAAGTATATAGGGAAGGAGAGATAAAGAGGGGGAGGAGGGAGGGAGAGAGATAAAGAGAAGTATAGAGGGGAGGAGGGAGGGATAGATTGAGAGATAAGTGTAATAAAAAGAATGAGAGAGAGAGGAGGGAATGAGGAAGGTGGAGAGATTGAGAGAGGAGGGAGGGTGAAAGATAGACATAGAGGGATAGGTTAGATAGAGAGAAGCAAAGAGGGAAGTTGGTTGGGATTAAGGAAGAGAGAGAGAGAGAGGTAGAGAGGGATAGGTTAGATAGAGTGAAGTAGAGAGGGAAGGTGGGTGGAAGGAAGGAAGAGAGAGAGAGGGGGAGATAGAGAAAATTAGAGAGGGAAGGAGGGAAGGAGGAAAGGAGGGAGGGATGGTGGGGGGAGAGAGAGGTTAGATAGATAGAAGTATAGAGGGAAGAAGAGAATGTGAGAGAGAGGTCTAGAGCATAAGGGATAAAAAATGAGTGAGATAGAGAGAGAAAGATGATACAACTTGTTGATTACTAAAATTTGACATGCTGATTATTGAAATTTGACATGCTGATTATTGAAATTTGACTGTCTAAATTTTTTGAGATCTTCCAAAAACTAGAATTTGCATTATAACTCCTAGAGATTCGAAACCACTCTCAAACATCCTGCATATATACATGAAATATAACTTAAAGTATAAGAAAGTAAACATCCATATGTAAATGTCAACTTATACTTAAATGTTTATTTCATGTATATAGTTTCCCTGAAAGATAACAAGAAGAAAGAGACAAGAAAAAGAGAAGAATTTTTTTTCAATGTAGACCAAAACGAGAGTGCGTTATAACATGGTCGTGTTTTGGAAATGTTTTTTTGATTTAAAAAGCTGCACATTTTTTGAACTCAAAATGCGCACGTTTTTTGAAATTTAAACCATAATGCAAGCTTATTGTAACACACTTGTGTTGTGGCTTGGTAATTACTGATACTAGGCTCGGTCATAACCAAGCCATAACACGAGCATGTTTTACTATAACACGCTCGCATTTTCGCTATTTCAGGATGAAAAAGTAAATTGGCCACAAATTGGCTACCCATCTTCATGCACCTACCCATATGTGTGGCTGTATTGCTATCCATTTAGATACCTAAATTTGATCATTCATATTTGATCAATTTATCCTAGTTCTTTTTGTTCTTGATTCACATATTAATTAAATAATGTTTCTATTATTTAATTAATATCCATGTAACAAGATCCTATTATCCTATTCTTCATCTAAATATCATTTCTTATTTCCACTAAACCTAAACCTTGGAAAATTAGCTTAAAGTTCCCCTTCTTCCAAAAACTAAATATTTTTATTTATTTAATTTTTATTTTTTAGAAATCCTCCATAATCTTCGTCTAATCTATCATTTTCCCCTAATTTTCATCTAATCAAATACGCATGGAAAAATCAATGATTAAGTGAGGATTTGACCATCCCAAATCTTCACAAAATCTACATTTCTTTTCAAGTACAAGTGGTACTACAAAGTATGGGTCAACCTTAAATGTTCCAATTTTAGATTTACCTATGTATCTGAGAAGTATGGGGTAATCCTCCTTGTTTTCATAAAAGACAATTTTAAATTCTTTTGTACCTTAAGGCTTGGGTAGTGACAAAGGACACCTTTCTAAGGATCCTTCCATAGTACTTGGAGGTACCTCCAAGTGCCATATAAGATTCCAACTATCTACTAGCTGTCATGTATACTCGTCCATTGATCTTCCACCAAAATTCAATTCTCCACTCTCATCCAACCTCGTCTTTCCATTTGTTATCTCCTCCTTGCTTGAGATGTCTCAAAATTTTTAGACCATTGATCTTCCAAATGCATTCTAACCCTCCATCCATTAGGCCAAACATCTATAAATTCAACCTCATCCAAATCAATTTTGTTAACAATCTTGAATACAGTGTTATGTTGCTAAATTGCAAGCACACATCAAAACATCATTGATAAAAACCATTTACATGCAACTAGGAAATATTAGTATGATTTTATTTATGTTATATTATGCTTTATTTGGATTTTATAGTGTCCATTCTGAGTGTTTTCGTACAATTGTGTTGATCAATTTAGTTGTTTTAGATTGCTCATCTTACACATATTTCCATTGCACACAAGCCATAATGCTTAAACACATGAAGGATGCATTAGATCTAAGCTTGATGTTTCAAGTATCCATGGAGGCTCTATAAGTGTATATAATGTTTCATTGCTAAATAGTACATTGAGTGTCGATATTTGTAGAGGTTGGATTTTTATCTCATGAGATTTTTTTGGTGTATATCTTGTGTAATCTTGTGGTATGTCTCTCATTAGGCTATGTAAGGAACAATTTGATCAACTTGGTAATTTTTGCACATTGGATGGTTGTAATATATTGAGTTTTTTGTAATTTGTGAGAGCATAGTAATCTAATTAAATGTCATATTTGTTTATTTTCAAACAATGAATATTAACCAATTGCAATTGATATTAATTATCTAGAGAGATAATTACTATCAAGGATGATATGAAGATTAAATAGAGTAAAATATCATGTACATAGATTCTTAATAAATTTTTTAAAGAATTTTGAAAAGAATATATTATATGAAGTAATGATCATATAAGTATGTTTATATTCAAAATAAATAAATTGAAGATTAAATAGGACACATCTATCACTATACAAGGAAATTTTCTAAATCATATTAATGACTTTTACCATGCTTAAAATAAAAAATAAAAAGTAAAAAGAACCATGTTGTTAAAAGAAGCATGATATTTTCATTTTTGTCATCTTTTAGATGGGAAACGTCAGTTATCCATAAGAATAATGAAGTCCCAACTCCATATTCATTCACAATTTTATATACTATAATAAACAATAATTATACCAATGTTCCAAATAATTTGAAATACAAAATCCAAAATATAATATTAATTTGTAGTTTTGGCTAAAAAGTCTCCAAGAGATATCAATTAAAAATATGCTTCTATTCTATGCCATTGGTTGATCAAGGTTTATCATCAAGCTTTCAAACATTTATCTTTTTATTTGTCACAATTATATATATATATATATATATATATATATATATATATATATATATATAAGGTTTATAGATAGTTTATTTATTTTCTTTCTTTTCAAATAGTGTACATCACTTGATCATTTAGCTAATAACTATTCAATTTTTTACAATTACTTTTTCTAGTAGAAAAGGAAAAAAGATCCATTTCCAAAATAATCTTATTTACAAAGAATCATATTCAAATAAAAAATAGTATAATAGAATTTAGAAACCAAGAAAAGTAGGTAGGGGTGTAATGTGATTGTTTGTTTTTATATAATGTTATTGTTATAGTTGATTAATGTTGCAAAAATAAATAAAAATATTCACGTGAGGTGTGCTTGTTGTTTTAAGTGTTTAGTTAATAGAAGCTAGGGGTATAATGTGATTGTTTGTTGTTGTATAATGTTATTATTATAGTTGATTAATGTTGCAAAAATTTAAAAAAAAATCATGTGGAGTATATTTGTTGTTTTAAACATTTAGTTAATAGAAACAACTAGAGTAATGTGATTGTTTGTTGTTGTATAATATTATTATTATAGTTGATTAATTTTGCAAAAATAAAAAAATAAAAAATTCATATAGGCGTGCTTTGTTATTTTAAACATTTAGTTAATAGAAGTAGGTAGGGGTGTAATATGATTGTTTGTTGTTATATAATGTTATTATTATAGTTAATAAATATTGCAAAAATTAAAAAATCAATTATACAAATATATATTATTATAATAACTACACATATATATTTTTTTGCTTTACCAAATTATATTATTACATGTATATTTTTTAAAATCTCTACCTTAAATGGATAGATTTTATTGAAATATTAATTGTAGATAGATAAATTTTACTTTGATATTTATTATAGATAGATAAATTTTATTGTGATATTTAATACACTTAGTAAACAAATATAGAATATGAATTGAGTGTTGTCACATTTATTTAATAAACTTTGAAAATCTTACCAATTATTAAATAAAAAATGTAAAATACTACCAATGAGCAATATGCATTGAGTGTTCTCACATTTATTTCATAAGTTTTGAAAATCTTACCAATTATTAAATAAAAAATGTAAAATACTATTTATAAGTCAACAATATAATTATATGATGATGTATGTAATAGCGCTCATTCATTCAAGTCATTAATAGGTTTGAAATTTGATTCAATGAATTAAATGCATTACACATAAATTTAAAAAAAAAAAAAAATCCTAATTTTTTCACTTACTGACAACATGAACCAATAAAAAGAAAGATAAAAAATATTTTAACAATTTTAGAAATAAACAATTAAAAATAGACTATATAAAATTGTTGGTCAAATTTTTAATTCTAAATGTTCATTGGTTGAAATGAATTGCATGCAATGAATGAACCATAAACAGAACTAATAATGAACCATAAAATTAATACGAAAAGATTTGAAAAATTTTAAACATTAAAAACAATTTTAAAAAATATAATTTCTTAAAAAATAAAAATTACTTAATTTCAATTACTAATATTTAAGAATAACAACTAATTAAAATTTTTCTATAAATATAAATATTCCGCTGAAGCAGGTAATTAACAAGCGCTCTGCCTGAGCTGGAGTCCCTGCCTTAAGCAGCAGGTCTGGGTGTAGGGAAAACAATGTTATGAGTATTTTTGCAGTTTGCTTTTTGGTTTTTGCTATTGTCTTCACCATTCGTTAGCCTGAAGCAGGACTGGCCATGGGACATAAAATCTTAATCCTTCATCCCCATAGACTTCCTGACACAACCATCTCGGTACTGATTAGTTAACAGATCTCAAGCCAATGCTCAAAAGCTACAGGAGGAAACAGATTACATCAAGGTCCGTGACTGAAAGTCCTCTATATAGAGGCACCTTGTAATGTTCTGCATATTTAATCAATTGACTTACGAATGTTGTAGCATTCTGGTGTGAATTAATTCTGTGTTTTTGAATAATTTTCTGTTTATGCATTTTCTGCACCTCTTTCATCTAATGCACAACAATATAATCTTTGTTAAACATAAGCCAATCTTTTGTAATTGTCAAGCCAACATATTTTGTATCATGTATAGCAAACATTTGAAACTTATGCGGTTTCTGTTTTCAATTGATTAGTATTACAATTTATACATACAAACTACCTTGGAACATACAAATAGACTGTTCCAAGACTTAGTGCTCTTTCTTGCTTCTATAGAGTTAAAAATGAAAATAGATTCAAACTACTGGCAGGCACAGTATACAAGGGCAGTAATGTATCAATCAAAATTACTTCGAGTGTCGCAACCTATAGCTACATAATTTTGGATATGCCCACAATTTGGATAATCTCTGATCTACAACCAGCACCCCTTCAGAATCACTGTCACTACTTGAGGAACAACAACTCGATTCCAAAGATTCACTTGAAGAAAGTGTAAAACCTGTAATCAGAATGCAATTATCAGTTAAATTTGCATTGAACGAAATTCCAACCATGGTACTGATCTCTAGTTGTTGCGTGATACATCTATAGGGCAATCAAATGGATAGGACAATTATAAAGCCTGCTTTTGAACCATAGCACATCATTCCAAAGAAATAGTAAACTTTGTTAAAGATTAAATATGCAATGATGGAGCTAAAATTGATGAGATCGCTTATACAAAGCCGACCTCAAAGCACAACTAAAGACACATCTAGCAAGACCGAACAAAAACCAGAAGTCGTGTAAGCACCTGGAAATGGTCTATACACATTAAACCCGTGGCAAAAAGAGCAATCGCAACCGTTCAGAGTTAGTCCAACCCCCTTTTCGACTGCTTTTTGTATAAGCCCTTCAGTAAAAGATAATCACTGAACACGCCAGCAATGTTACGGTAGAATATTGAAGTGGAATCAAACACAAACAAACAGCAGAGGATCTCAGTTGACTACCAGCATCTTTGTCATCCTCCCCGGATCCTGCAGCAATAAGTTGCATCAAATTATGTGCCACTTTAATGTTTACCAGATCTCCTGCATGCTCAAAAACTTTGTATATAGTCTGCTCATGCATCCAAGACATGGAATTGGCACTTTAGAAGATATTTCATCCACCCATAAGAATAGAATCACACTCGAGGATATTGAACATAACTTGGGAAAGCAATATTATAATACCTGAATGAACCAATGGTTGCTTGGAGCAAAGCGTTCAGCTAATTCTATGCATCGAGATGCTATTTCTGTCTTATAGTGTGTGTCATTGATGCTTATCATATAGCTGATTAAGCCTTCTAAGTTTTAGATTAAATGCCTCATTTGGACAGATTTTAACCTATATTAATAATTGACAATTGTGGGTATATATATATATATATATATATATATATATATATATATATATATAATGACTCTTCATACTAGAATCAGAGCATTAACCTGAAAAGGGAAGAATAGGTGTGTAAAATGATAGCTAAGCTTCAAACAATTATTGTTCCTATTATAGGTTAATGCTCTGATTGTAGCATCAAGTGCGCAATTTTCTTAGATCTGGTGTTCAGATTTCCATAAGCTATAATATTCATCAATGTTGTTAAACCTGGATTTCTGATTGGACTGTATAATTTTCACTGGGAAATAAAATAATTTTCGATTTGTCAAATTAGGTGAAAAAATGGACTAATGGTGGAGAAAGCAAGATAAAAATCAATCCGAATGTCTAATGTTGCTATGGAGATCCACCGAAGTAAAATACATAAAAGATTTTTGTCAAATATTGTTGCTAAAATACGCAACTCAATCAGTGCATGTGCCTTGTGGATGCATCCTCATTTTACATTGATGCATAACACGGCAATTGTAACTGTGACATCTAAAAAACTCCCCCTTTTTATCCTTTGATAGATTTCCATATCCTATTTGAAACCTGCATTTGCCATAATGGAGTAGTAGAAATATCTTTCTAAAAATTTCAGGCATCTACTTGACAAATTTCATCATGTGCACAGTAGCAGGCTGAGTAGGATTCATCATTCTTTTCTAGCATTTTTAACACCACATTTAAAGCAATATCATTCGGTGTAGAGATAGGCCATCTTTGGCTAACTTCTACCGGATCTGAATTTATTGGACTTCTTTAATTAAAAAAAGGTGATTATCTTAGTTGTTAGGGTCACCCATCTTGTGATTCTCTTGCCTATTATGGACATTGTTCTCACGCTTTTGTTTTGTTTCCCGGCAAAAAATACACAATCCAATTAGAAATCCATATCCAATTAGAAATCCATGTTTTATCATTTTGAAGAAAAATAATTCACCTGCCCCAACAAACATTGGAGTTGGCATTTAATATTTTCGAAGGCACAACTATCAATGCAAACAAATAAGCAAAAGTGAATACGGATACATTAGTCTTGACCATGTTCATTCAAATGGTAAAAATACAATGGTCCAAATTTTTCCTACTCAAAAGCATTTTATAGTTGATAAAACCCTCAACATTCAAAAACAACTAATAAACATCATATATACAATACTAATAATTACTAATAGACAAGATTAGTGAAATGGTCCAGATTCAACCATTCTGCAAGATAGGGTATCTGTGCACACTTGTGCCACAGGAAATGGAAATGTGAAGATGGAAACTATGAACATATTATGTACATTTTAAAACATAGAATGCATTAGGAAGGTGTGAAAGCTTGACCCATTTAAGAGCATTTTCTCAACTGCGTGGGTTTTCACCACTTATATGTCGCATTTAATTTGCACACCTTTTGCAGCCATTTTGTCAAACAATTGACATACCTACACCCTATTCCAAAGCTATTGTTTTGGCATAGGCTGAGACCATGGTAAACAAAGCAAATTGATTGGGTGGATCACTTGTTCATTGCATGTGGTAAAACACTGCCAACGCATCCTGAGGATTTTAGAATCATAAAAGTGATGAGAGTGCAAGATCTCATAACCCTACTTCACTAAAATAAATCAAACCCCATGCAAATAGATTCCAAAGACAGTACTCTAGTATACAAGTTTTAGGAGTGGGCATGCCTTTGTATTTCCAAACACTCCTCACAAAATACATGTTTGCCAATACACTTCGCAGAGGGATGAAATCAATCGAGGGTTTTTAGAGGGCCACAAACAACAATGACAGATAGAGAGCGCATACGGGAGAGAATCAGTAGAGAATGACCAACTCTAAATCCATATCATAATATCAATGCCCTACCGTTCCTAATCTCTTCAAATTTATAAACCAAAATAATAACAAACTGAATCACAGCCTGAATGTACGAGGTGAAGAAGTGGCAATCTGTTAAAGACCTAAGGCATGGTTATCAACTATTAATCATGGAACAAATCAAGAAACATTACACAAAGTAGATTCAGTGCACTCTCTTGCATTCTTCTAGATCTTACTCTCTGCACATATTCAATCAGATCTCATATTTGCAGTGTCAATGTGTTGTTCCTAAGCAGATCTCAACATATATGAGTTTACCCTGATGCATGACATTATTAGCATATTATTGCCTCAAGTAAGATTTAGCGGGCTCAAGAATGAATGCCACTCAATATAAGCATGCATGATTGATGTGCTATTATATTTAATATGCATGTATCATTTGATCATGAATCACATCGTAACACCAAGTAAATCCAATGTTGAAGTCTACATATTTCAATTTCTTACAAAAGAAAATGACACATGAACATATAATTCTCCCAGATAAGCTGAAGATGAAATTACAATGTACATACACCATTACAAAAGTAATAACAGTTTTCTTTTAAAAAAGCAACACTGAAAAAACCTACAATCAAAAATTTTCGAGAAATAGAAATCTTTCGAAATAAAGTTAGCCCATATGTGGATTAAGAGAGATATGGTGGTGTCAAGAACACCATAGCAACTAAACCTGACATAACTCCATGTGAAGTAAGAAATATTAGCAGAATGCTTACAGGCAAGAGTTTTGTTCCATCCAAACAAGAAATCTCAACATAAAACAAGATGTCATGATGCTGGGATGGTCATACTCACTCTTTTTTTGCAAGAGCCACCTCACTGTTAGAACCAGACCTGCAATCATGAAGAATGTTATAAATAGCTATTGCTGATTCATGCAGCTCTTCTGTTGATATTTCACCATCCAGGAATTCTGAGATAACAGTGAGAAATTCCTCATATGTCTTCCGAACTTCAATTGGTGCTGCATTACAAAACAAGGTAGATTCAAATGCATGTTAGCAAAGCATTAAAATCGAAAAAAAAAATGAAAAAAAAATATTGGAATCCCCTTTAGATGAAAGCTATGGTATGATATTACTATTTAAGTGAGACAAGATGGCCGGTTTAGTGATCAAGGTGGAATAGTGTCTACTCATTCTACTGTGACAGATCTCTGGTTTATTTGTAATGTCTATACAACCCTATTGGCAGGGAAAAAGAATCTCTTTGGATGTCATCTGAAAACTATGCAACCATTGAAGAATTGCAAGTTAAATAGATTTTAAGGAAAAATTATAGTTGCCGGGATTCTCCATTATGGGAACATAGACAGCGTACCAGTCCCCGTACCCAAAATTTCTGGTGAATCATTTACATATAAAATAGTCATCTCCTTATTCATTTAACTCACGTACCCTAATTTGATTGGCGTCCCCATCCCCGTACCAGTACCAGTACCCTGCGTCTCCTGGAAACTATGGCCGAAAAATATTTTATTATTGCATTGATTTTGTAATGCATGCATAAATATAATTATTAAAAAGGACTTAAAATACACTTATTCTAATGCATGCAAATCTTTGATAGATTGTTGAATGGATATGCTCTAAATAATGTCGATATGTGGTTGCCCTCGTTTTGTTAGTGTAAGATTATTAAATTGACAATATAATATTGCAGAGTTGCTATTGTGCTTTGCTAGATTTTTTTCAAGCATTCATAGCTTGTTCGAAAGCACCTGTTTTAGATTTTTAGCCATAGCAGCTAGGCACTGAACTGTTTGATAAAATGCTTTGGTAGACATGTATGAAAAATGTGGTTGCATAAACAAGGCAATGAACTGTTTGAAAAAATGTCTCAAATAAATGTGGTCTCAGTGATGGAATGCCATGACAAGCCATAGACATGGCAGTGAACTGTTTGGAAAAATGCCTCAAAGAAATGTGCTCTTAGAGGGAACAAGATAATTAATTATCTTGATGGATGTGCGTACCCTCCTTTAATGATTAAATTTTCTATTTAGAATTATCAGAGGGGTAAGGTAGGTAATCAGAATAATTATAATCTGCAACCTATGGTAGTTTCTTTTGTGTTGTAGAGTACTGCCCTCATTCACTACCTTGCATATCTATAGTTTTATACCACTCTGAAGATACTTGTCAAGTGCTTCCAAAATACATGATTTGCTTAAAATAGAACTAGATTGAGTTGTTAGTCTAACAAACAGAACTGCACTTACAGGAGATAGAGCCGCTGCTCTTTCTATCTGATCTTGCAATGAAATCAAAATAACAGCATAGTACATATAAAATTCATATATATTTTCATAAATCAATGCCTTCGAACTGAGTATGGCTGCACATGGGATATTGAAAACTTTGGTAATGCTGTCAAGAAACAAACATGAATTCACAGAGCAGCCCAGAATTTCAACCAGGCTTCTCTTTAATAATTTCATTTAGTGAAAATTTATTGGCATTTAGCTGTGCAGTTATTAATACGTTAAAAAATGATACAACTACAATATTCTTAGTAAATTTTAGTTCCTTATAACCTACATCTTAAAATAAACCAACTCTATTCATGATATTGATTCCATGCTTTTGATTATGAGGATGCCACACGTGTCAGGAAAATGTTTCAATGGTAATAAATCTATGCCCAACTCTAAAATTTCACACAAGTTCCAGTAATGTTTGTGTTCATTATTTACATAGATAGGGGATGGGAAATATCCAAAACTCTGCTTCAAGACTTTTGGCTACAGGGTGAAAAATTGGATGACATTGAATGAACCACGTGATATTGCTACTCTTGGTTATGACAATGGAATAGTAGCCCCTGGAAGATGCTCTGCCCCATTTGGAAATTGCAATACGGGAAATTATTCTACAAAACCCTACATTGTTGACCATTTTGAGGATAAGTCTAATTATAAAAAAAGAATGGAGATTGTTGAACTCATAAGAGAAGCACAAACCTCACAGGTTGTTGGTCATTTTTGGAGAGGCCAAAATAATTTTAAACCTTCAGCAGTATGTCTATTGACCGTATTTGCAGGTGGATCAACACAAGCTGAAAGGGGATTTGTACCAATAATAAACATGGCTTGTGGGTTATTTTATTTACTAAAAAAGACTATAGATGCCTAGGGTTAACAGACCCTAGACCAAATAGTTTTGGCAGAGTTGCTAAAAGCCACCTGGTATTAAACTCGGACATTGGGTAAAAAATGATAAGTCTATCGGCTAAGAATACTACGAGGTCATTGTCAGACACTCTAATCTAGCTCTGCCCATAATGAAAATATGTCCCCAGTATCAAAGGTTGCTAGCACTATACCAAGCAGCAGCTTGGTTTCTACTGCACACATTAAGTACACTCCACCTCACTTTCACAACAGTATTCCTTATGAGAAAAACAACACAACCACCAGCTTCATAACTTAACACTATCACATACTACACCTCAAAACAAAACACCCAAGCAAATAAGCCTTCTCTTGTTGTAGATCAGAAGAATCTTTTGTGAAAAGAAAGGAAATGCGGCTACATACCTGAGCTAGAAGTGCTTGTTGGACTCATGCCCCTTTGATAAGACTATCGACCTGACATATAAATAGAGTACACATTTACTGATACTGACCAATTCAATTACACAACACAAAATTATAGCCCATACATTGCTATACAAAAATCAAGCACTGAGTGGAGTAGCGGTCAATGGCAAAAAAATTGAAGCAATCACAGGCATACTTACCCTGTTGAACATCTTCTCCAATTGCATGCTCATCAAGCAAGACTTTCCATTTCTAGGTTTTCCTGTGTCTGATAGTTTGCACTGCCATTACATGTTTTGTTGGTGGTCGAGGAAGAAATTGACGGATGCCTGCAAAATGTGATAGCAAAGAATATCAATCCCAATATTTGTGTTGCAGACAAGGGCATGCCTGCATAAGTTTAAAAAACAGAATAAGAAGAGGTAGAAACAATCTCCAATATAAGGGCCAGTACACTACAATCCCAAACCTATATATCCTTGTAATGCTTCCAAGAAGCTAATGTCCTGATTGACTCCTGAAGACTGAAGATTGAGCAATTAAAGTAAAAGTTATGCAAGAACTTTAGCTTGCATCAAGTAATTCACGTGCAGCATAGTACCATGTTCCTATTGTATATATCAAAAGTATGTTTGCCAAAATAAAATTAGATCAAAAGTACCAAGCTTAAAGAAAAACAGACAACTGTTACCAAAATATGGTTAGCAGATATATTACAAAATTATTGTAGAGCCAGTAACAAAGTCCATGACATTCTCAAAAACAATATATAGTTGACAATTGATTTTACATGAACAAAAATACAACAATAATACTGCAAAATTATTTCAATAATCCAGCCCAAAGATCAGAGTTGAGACCCAAAAATTATCCTTTTTGTTCCTTTTCCTGTTCAATTGAGAAATCAGAGAGTTAAAACTCTGTGTGCAAAGTGTAATCATGGGGAAAATGAAAAGAAGTTATAATATAGTTTTGGAATGACAAAATTACAAGCCATCTTTAAAAAAATTCCAGCTTCCATCAAATTTCAAGTTCTATATTATAATTTTAGAATAATATTAAGTTTTGGTTTGTTCATTTAAGCAATGGCCACATTCTATGACAATGCCCAGAATAGGCAGAATCTCCTGGGACTTTCAAGATAAATGCAGCCAAACAGCTTCCACTGAGGCATATCCTGAAAGTATCAAGAGAAACTAATTGTTACAATTCGTTCCACATGATATGGACATGTTTTGAAGTAAACAAAAAAATGAAATGTTACGGTTCTTGCATAGTTGGCTGTGCGTAGAGACCACCCTGGAAAACAGAGGTCAGCCAGCTCAAACTTCTATAATCAGTTTTTTATTTGGTGTGGCCACAAGAATGACCTCTATATTTTTTGTGATTGAATGTTTGTGACGTAGTGGTATCCAAGAATCTTGTTAAAAATTATAATACTTGGTTGCGTAACCAACCAAGAATATCGTTTCAGTTGTAAGTTGGCCATGCAGTTATGGTTCAGAGGTTTCCACATTTCTTGTTATCCTGCTTATTGGAATGCAGTTGTATTTGGGAATACTTCCTTGTGTACAAGTTGTGTAGATCATTTGGCTTGTTGTCTGTCTATCTAAAGTTATCTTTAACAGTTCTTGAAGGTATTTTAGTTTGAACAGATTTTCATGCATTCTAAAGGAGTTACAAAGCTGCAGCTGTATCACTAAGAAAGTATTTAATAAATTTTGACTATCAAGGATAACTTAGCTTTATATTATATAACCTAATATTAGTATCAATTTGCACCCCAAAAATACCATATAAATCAAGAGCCTAAAAAATTTACCATGAACCATACATCTACTTTTTTCAAGAGAAGCTCGTGACAATAATGCATTATATAAAGATTAATTCATTGAGGGGATATGAAATCACAAACAGAAAGCTAAGCTAATGGTTTAAGCTAGTGCGGGGATTATGTTGGATAAATGAATCAAATTGGGGATTTTTAAGTGTGTAGATTTCAATGCCATCAAAATTGGATTTCAAAACTTAAATTCATAATGAACAGGAAAAACCTCTATGCCTGATGCATTCACAAACAAAGGTCTTCTGTGTAACTATCCGGCAAAAACCCAGTTTTATTTCAAGAATAAAACAATGCGTAATGAATCAAAAGAGGGGAACAAATAAAAATAGTTAAATTATGAAAAAATGGTAGGGCTATAAATTAGACCTTTGCTCGAATTCCTTGATTTGAGCTAGGTCCTGTCCATTTGCATCAATCCACTGCACTTTCCTCCTCCTCTTACAATCAATACCATGAGCATTGGGACTTGTGTCCACTGTGCCTGCTGCACACCCACATGGCTTTTTCAGGCTGCTCTTCATGCACAACTTCAGAGCAACCCCAACATCATTTTCCCTATTTGGCGCCATGGGGACTGGAAAGGGAGTAGCGGGCGGTTCCATGGGCGAGCCATCCTTATCACCATTAGAAGAAGGATGAACAACGTCCACCTTTAACGAAGGCGTCCTGTCTTTCCTGATTCCCGAGGAGGAAGAGCTGCACCATGAACTGAATAAAAGTGAGGCGCAGCCACCGCAGCCCTGCTTTTGCCTTGAAGAAGCCAGCGGAATAAACTAATCTCTGCTGCTATTTCAATACACCAAATTCACCTATATCATTTGGGGGAACTTGGGTACTTAGAGACTGTTATGACGACAACAAAGATTTTGTGCAAATCACGATTCACCAATGCCCTCCCTCCCCAGCTGAAGAATCGGCATTAGTTGAATAGGCTAAATCCAATGAACATCAGATAAGATGCTTACTTTCCACGAATACCTCATACGTTACCTGTGATTGGCTTTCAAGAAAAAAGTTCAAAACGAAAGAGAATACTCCCATCCAAAAACCCTGTTGTAAGATTGCTGTAAATTTTTCAGTTCCCTGAAAGTGATCTGAAAAAACAAACTAATTCAATCTGAAAACATCCCGTGACTGACGTAGCTACTCCATTCTTTTCTTCAATACATGCGTGTGTTTGCAATGCAGGATAATTAAAATAACTGATCCGTGCCAGATTTCTGGAAAAGAATAGAAAGAGGGTGATTAAACATTCCATCAAGCGTGCATATGCAGACAAAACATAGGAAGACAACAATCGAGACAACTAATTTAGGCCGGCCGGAACAGCGTTTAGCGAGTATCAGAAACAAGCCACACGACCTGCTTTAACAATGCCACTTGCTCACAGGTGCCTCACAACAACAATGCCACCTGCTTAGACGAGCCTCGCCACAGAGACAAGTTCACAGAGCAAAAACATTAGAAACTGATCTCAAATTTTTCCTCCATTCGTTTCTCATTCGCTGCAACCACAAATTTAAATAAAAAAACAAAAAACCACTGGCAAAAAACATCCCAACCAATCAAAAATTCAGAGAAATCACCCAGAAATTCAGCTTTAATAAAATAAATGGCAGAGACCATAGGTTATACGATGATATCATTATCTCACACGAGTTTCAAGAAGTCTTAATGCTAAAAAGCAGCTCACCGAAAACATTAGTCTCCGCCTAAAAGGCAGGGACTAACAAGCATAAAAACACTTATGCTCATAAGGGAAATTTCTGGCCTCTTTCCAATACACCTATTCAAAATCTACAAACTAAAAGACAGGAAATTTTATTTTCTAATAGAAGATTTTATTTAATGAGAATGAGGGAGATGTCTTTTAGTATCAATGATCTACGTCTTAAAGCAATTTAAAGACAATTGATAAAAATCTAACCATTCGACAATTGAACTAATTTTTTTTGAATTTTTCGTTGTTCACTGATTTTATTTTTTTCCAGTTTTCTTCTACGCTTCAACAGGGATTGTTTAAGCACATGAAAGAAAGAGGCAATGTCATAGAATATGATTATTGCAACATACAGATACAAATACGACATCCACCAAACTTCTACACTGACCATACATTTACTAAACTTATAATACTCTGAAAGGATATATATATATATGAGTTGAGATCAACAAGAACAAACTGCATTTTGTATCTGCCAAAATATACCCATTTGATTATACCCAACAGGCCTGAACATAAGCAACATGGCTATGGAACATCCTACACCCCACCCGTCTGAAACCTATACAATAGAACAAACCAAGACACGTCATACTATTTAATACGAACAAAATATGAAGGCAACCCAGAGAAGTTATATCAATCCGGGTCAATCAGGCCCAAAGGAACCGTTTCCATCTTCACCAATGCAGCCCACTTTGCAAGAAACCTTGCTGCGTTTTTGGCCTTCCCAATATTAAAGTGTTCCTGCCATGGTAAGGAAATCTCAAGATAAACTAGCTCCAAAACGTTGAACCCCGAACGATAAGAAGAAACTCCGCCCCCAGCTAACAGACACATCTGTACTGCCACCTCCCTAACCAATTTTTCCGGATGAGACTCCAAGCAATGCACTGTGCTGACCGAAACCAATCCTCTGTATTCAAAGTCCAGCACTAGAAGAGAGGAGACCTGCTCTGTGTTGGCGCTGTCTACGGTCCCCGCCAGACCCACTCTAATGTATCTGCCCAAGGCCATCATCAGTTCCTTGTCCCTTGTCAAGACTAGGAGGTTCTCAATGAACCTTAAAAATAAAATTGAATTCTCCTTGTGCCCCACTACACTCTTCATGGGTTCTAAGAAAATGCACTGTCAACAATTCAGCGTCAACAAATTTACCTCCAACAATTTATAGTCAATAATTCATCACCATGATAAATGCATCTTGTAGAAAATTCATCACCAACAATTCACAAACAATTGACGATGAATTGTTGAAGGTGAATTTGTTGAAGATGAATTATTAGGAGTGAATTTATTGGCAATGAATTGTTGGTAGTGAATTTATGAACCTCCACAATGGCGTCCTTCACTTCCTCATCGTGGAAGAACGAATGTTTTTTCATGTACGAGTGGTGTTGGTTTCTCCTTGAAATACCATCTGTCGAATGCTCGCTCTCAACTATAAAGACGATGTCATATCAGCAAGACCCATCATGACACACCAAGCTATAGAGAAAAAGCAAGAATGATCAAAAATACAAAAGCCAGATTCCAAAAAATTCTTCCCTCTAAATCAGAGCCAGACTCTTTCTCAGAATTATAAGTACCATCACTATTCACCCCAAATGAAACTAATTCCCTATTGACTTGTAATCATTATTTCCAATCGATTGGAGCACCGGCCAGCGTAAGAGGTCGTGTCTAATTAATATCTCCTCAACTTGATCTATCGCTTCGTTTGACAAATAATCCACCATGCCATTGAATTCTTGAAGGCAATGTATATTGTTGCAGAAAAGAAACGTAAAACTCACAAACATGCAGTACAAGTTAGTTTTGAAGAAATAATAAGAAAACTTGAATAATATTTCATTACAAGTTAGTTTTGAAGAAATAATAAGAAAAATTAAAAGAATAACAAGATAACAAATAAGATACATATTTATATGGTAAAACTTTACAATATACTAAAGAAACATCCACAAGTCGAAGTATCGGTATTCTTATTACTCAAAAAAATTGATTACAATCTTCACACAACTACTTCTATTCAATTACAATTACAATTCATTATTTTTTTCAAGGCAACAAGATATATATATATATATATATATATATATATATATATATATCTTCAAGATAACAACCACTATCTAATCTTAGAAAAATCTAACTTTGTTTTATTGTTTCTGTTTTTTCTTGTTTTTTTTTATTGCTTTATCTTTTTCATAAGATAAGATTTTTGCTTTATTTTTTTAATTGTTGTCATTGTCCAACAATCTCTTGACAACAATTTCCCTTATACTTGCCTATGCCCATTCATTACCTTTTCTGCAAGCCAAGAGAAGCCAAAGTCCATCTTAGCTTTTCTAACTATATTAGTTTTGTAAACATGTCTACACAATTTTTTGGTGTACAAACCTTCTCAAGAGCTTCTCCACCTCCATTAATAAACTATCTTACAAAATGGTACTTAATCACAATATGCCTAGTTGGGATCTCGAGATGCATAGAGAATGAGCGGCGCATAGGGTGGAGTTTCTAAAAGTGTTCTTATACCTGAAAGCGGCACCGAGCATCGACTGGAAGGAGTGCTTTTGTGAGGTGCTAGTGGATGAAGGTGTGATTATGGAATGAGGTGGTGGTTTGTGCTTCTAGTGTTTTGGGCTAGTAATGTTGTATATCCGGTTTGTTAGCTCGTGTATGTAGTTTTTTGCTATATATATGTTTGGGTTGGTTTGAGTCGGGGTTTCGCCCTGGGCACTATTTTGGGTGGTTGGCGATATCCGCCATGGATGGTCAATCCCGTTGTATTTGTCATGGATGGTTAGTCCCATAGCATGTTTGGGTGGTCTAGGTGAGTGGTGGGTTTGGGTGAAGTCTTTGATATTAACCGCTTGCAAAGAATTGTATTTTTTGCAGAATCGATGAAAAGACAATATTTACATACCAAAAAAATCACAATATATGCCTAGTCCTACTGTGATAAGTTGGATTTTTAGTAAAATATATAAC
Source organism: Sequoia sempervirens (assembly GCA_007258455.2). NCBI lineage: Eukaryota > Viridiplantae > Streptophyta > Pinopsida > Cupressales > Cupressaceae > Sequoia > Sequoia sempervirens. The sequence continues at coordinate 465,883,562 of VDFB02058242.1, read as the reverse complement.
ACTTTGACTATGACAAAATACAAACACCTTATCCTATTTTTTTCCATTTAACTCACCCAAAAAAACCCTTTAACTAAATTACCTCTCTGCATGCATGTGAGAATCATATATTCTACCTTAATATTAAATAAAGCAACTAGTTCCTGAAGCTTTGACATCAAACAAATAGGTCCTCGTGCAAGAGTAAAAACATAACCTAATGTAGATCTCTTTTTCTTCAAATCACCTACAAAATCTAAATCAACATCACCACAAACTAAACCACTGCAACCATCAAAGGTGATACAGTAATCACTTGGGCCTCTAAGATATCGAAGCACCCATTTCATTATTGCCCAATGCTTTTTACTTAGATTTTCCATGTATCTACTGACAACACCAATTGTGTGTGAAATATTTGGTCTTGTACATATACCATCGCATACATTAAATTTCTTACTACATTAGCATACGATACACGAGACATAATCTTTTTCTTCTTTATTAATAAGACATAAACTTGAAAAGAGCTTAAAATCAAAAGCTAAAGGGATATTTACTAGTTTCACATTCATCATACATAATCTTATGAGGATCTTTTGTACATACTTTTGTTGCAATAACCAAAGCTTACCATGTTCTTTGTCTCTGTGTATTTACATGTCCAAAATTTGTTTTCTTGATTTTAGATCCTTCACATCAAAAATCATATCCATCTAAGTCTTTAACTTATTGATCTCAATTATGTTTTTTTTCTTGCTACAAGCATATCGTCAACATATAACACCAAGATAATGAATAAACCATTTTTCAAACTTTTAATATAAACACAATGGTCATACTGACTCCTTGTAAAATTTTAGCTTACCATGAAGGAAATCCAACTCTTATTAAGTATTGAGAGTAAGAGTTTAGCAATACTTATAAACTAAGAGTAAATCCTCAAGAATAAAAATTAAGGTTTAAAGGTTTTTTTTTGGGTTTATCTTGATTTAATTGAAAATATAAAAAACCCCAAATGACATTACCTCATAATAATTGTTAGGGTTATTACAATCTATGCTAATGTTGAGCTGGGGGGATTTATGAGCATAAACAAATTCATTGTGTATCGCTAATAAAAATCTTGTCAAAATTCATTAGTCCCTAATTTTATTAGTCAATAATATTTTTTGAACTTTATCAATGATCGAGACAATAGTACAAAGTTTTTGTCTCTTCCTGAAAATCTTATGGCAATTTCTTGTTTGAATAACTAACAAATCATTTCCCGGTACTTAAGACAACCAAGTGAATATTTTGGCAAGATTTTAGTATTGGGAAGCTAATAAATTTCAAACAATTTTTAAGATCTGCCCTTTTTAAAGTACATCCCAACAAGGAGAGAAGATTACCAAACTAAGAATCATAGATTTGCTATGCAAATTGAATACTTTAAGTTTAATCAAATGTGAAGGTAAATATTGATTCACTATTAATCATTTCAAACATTTTCTAAATTCATTTCAAGTCCAAAAGATTATCAACTAAACAAAGTAGAGATGTCCAAACCCAGGCAATTCCAAATTTATTTCATTTTGATAGAGATGGTTTCAAAGTAATTTCATTAAATTAAATTAAAATTCAGAAAGTTGCAGGTTTATTTCATTTTGACAGAGTAAAACTAATCCTTATTCATCCCGAAATAGTAAATATTAAGTTTCTTTGTTACCTACAACAAATTTTAAGATGCTAGGAATTTATAACTACCCATTTTGGAGAATATAAAATGGAAACTGAAAATGATGAAATGGATAAGAGACATAAACATAAAAGATAATTGTGATAATGAACAATTATCTTGTCTTTTATCTTTCCCATCTCATGGATTTGAAGTAGATGCACCCATGTCTACTTTATGTGCTTCTTTTGATACAGTTGTTGGATGGAATATGGTTATTTATACCTATTTTCACACGGGACCCTCAACCTTTGTCAGCATCCCTTAACCTCTCTGATATCATTCTTATTGACAGCTTGTTTCACCTTGTCATCGACTGTGTCTATTTGGACCTCTTGGTTGGGGAGCTAAATTATTGTCACACAGGACCTTCACCCTTCATCGGCACCCCTTAACCTCTCTGATGGTACCCTCACTACAAGCTCAATATTTTGGTGTATTGGTAGTCAATTTGTGTTAACAATACATCAACATGATGTTGGGATTAAGGATTGATAGAAGAAAATAGCAGTATAAGGAGATGATGATGGTAGATTTTAAAAAAATGACAACATAAGAATATGATGAAGGTAGATTTCTAAAAGGAGAGCAAATGTCTCAATTTATAGATTTTTGATGGGGAAATCAATGGTTAAGATGCATTGGCTAAATGGAGAGTCAAGATTGAATGAGATGATGGAGGCTTAGCCTTGTGACAAGTGTAACACGAGGAAAAGGGGTGTAAGAGCAAGGTGTGCTCACATATATCCATGACATGTGTAAGAGGTAGGGTGGCTTCACATGTGTGAGAAAGGGGTATAAGAGGTAAATTAGGACACTTGTCATATGGTGACAAGTTTAGATCTTAATCCATGTAGATGGATTGAATGGATAAGGATTGATGGTGAGGTGAAATTAAATAATTAAATAATGGTAATGAAGGTTAATTAGTCTAAATAAATTAATTAAGTAGGTATTAATTTATTTATTTAGTTAGAAGTTTGGGGTTAAGGTTGGAATTAATTATATAAATGTAGGTGAGATAAAGATGAATTAATTAACAAATAAAATGAAGTAAATTCAAGTGTGGTCGGGTCTGGACATATTTAGGTATCTACACTTTGCCCCTCTTTCAGATGATGGTGTGACTAAGAGAAATAACATTATTTCAAAGAAGAATAAAACATAGTGGGTAGGAAGGGATGAGGACTAGTGGCATGATGCCCCAAACACTGATAAAATGAGGAAGGTGTTGAACTAAACAACTGAGAGGGGGGGTGAATCAATTGTGACAAACTTTAACCTTTAAAACTTTTTACTGGAAACTAAAAAAACCACAAATCCTTTACTCTACTAGTATGATTAATCATTAAGTGCAAAGGCAGAAACTGAAAAGCATCACACACACAATAACACCATATTTACATGGAAAACCTAATGAGGGAAAAACCACTGTGAGGATTAGCTCACAATATAAAGAATATCAAAATCAATTACAAAGGCTCACTGCCAGAGAAGGCTCACTACCAAAATAGGACTCACTATCTGGATCAGGATTCATTGTCCAACAAGGGTCAACCACCCAAAGGGCTCACTGCCACATAGATACAAAGAAGATAGAAGAGATATGTTACACAGAGAAAACAATCTCAATGCAATAGGGGTTTCCACCACAATTCACTCAAAAACTTGCAGACATGCTTGAAAGATCGAGTACACCTTCAGCTCACTGCTTCTGAAAACTCAGCAATTAGACTTCACACCGATTTGCATCAACTCGCATTACACACACATTGATTCACATTTATCTTGCTCAATTTCTTTGCACCACATTTCACCAATATCTCATCCTGTATTTATACCATCTTCAACTTTGAAACATATCAAAGTCATCCACACACCATTTGCATTTACAAATTCAAATTAGGTCGATGCTAAAACATTCTAGGGTGGAGTTAGAATGAGGGTGACCCAAACACACGTTTCAACATGCTTCCATAAGCTTCAAAAGTAGTTCTAAACACAAGGTCGACCAAACCAGTGTAAAACACATAAGTCAATTAATTGCATGCAACCTTAACACAATCCAATCCTTCTAGATGACAAAATTATCTTTAACACAATCATATCAGATTGACTCTAGAATCACAAGTCATAAGACTTGAACAAGAAGAAATCTGGAGCAACTACATTTCTCTCGAACCTTAGCTAGATACATAGAAAAACATAGTTCACAATTGGTGAACATAATTCACACTGTACAATGATCCAAAAGCCCAAATCCTCGATATAACATCTTCCAACAACCATGATCAACATATCTGAAACACACGAACATAGGAGCAAATCCTAGAGAAAAACTTGGAGCAACAACTGAGCACTTGCAATCTTTTCCTTTACAATTTTCTCAATATCCTCAACATATATAGCCAATAACCATTGTCCATGACATAAATGACAACAACAACTAGTTGAGAACCAATTAACCAGTTGACATCAATGACAACACTTTCATACTTGCAACAATCTCCCCCTTTGTCATTGATGGCAAAACATGATGTGAAAAACCATCAAAGACAACACAATAGTTCTGAATACACTTTCTCATGATTTTACTTTTCTCCCCTTAGTAGATACTCTTTTTCACATCTTTATCTCCCCCTTTGACATCAATGGGAAAGGAAAAAGATATTTTACATTGATTTCCCCTTTCACATTAAAAAAAATACTCTTTCAATGACAACACATGACACTACCTACTCCCCCTGAGAGGTAGCCACCAAAACATCAGTCCAGAAGAAAGATAGATCCATAGATGCATCTCCATATGCATCTATTTCAAGAAAGGTGGGGCAATGACCCCTAACTTCTCCCGAAGATACTCAAAAGTATCTTTAGGAAGAGCCTTCATAAATATGTCAGTCACTTGATCCTTCATAGGTACATACTTGAGTTTTACTTCATTCTTCACAACTTTTTCTCTCAAAAAGTGATTCCTGATAGATATATGCTTTGTCCTTGAGTGCATCACTGGATTCTTTGAAATGTTAATTACACTTTTGTTATCACAGAAGATAGAAATAGGATCATCATACATTACTCTGATATCTTTCAATGTCTGTCTCATCCACAAAACTCATGTACAACAAGATGTAGAAGCAATATACTTAGCTTTAGTAATAGATAAAGAAATTAAATCTTGCTTTTTACTCAACCAAGTCACCAATCTACAACCAAGAAAGAATGCACCACCACTTGTACTCTTTTTGTCATCTACACAACTAGCCCAATCTGCATCTATATAAGCACTTAGTGTAAAATTAGTATCCCTAGGATACCACGGCCCATAATTCAGAGTGCCATTCAAATATCTAAATATCCTTTTAACAGCAACAACATGTGTTTCTTTAGGGTCTTCTTGAAATCTAGCCACAAGATAAACTGCACGCATGATATCCGATCTAGTATTAGTTAAATACAACAAACCTCCAATCATAGATCTGTACATGCTCTGATCAGCCTTAGGAAAATCATCATCTTTACTCAATTTGCAACCAGCCACCATAGGAGTGCATACCAGTTTGGAACCATCCATCCCAAATTTCTTGAACATTTCTCTTGCATACTTTGACTGTGAAATAAAGATCCCTTTCTCTATTTGATTAATTTGTATCCCAAGAAAAAAAATCATCTCTCCAAACATAGACATCTCAAATTCTTCAGCAAACATCTTGCACATAGTTTCATTTCCTCCAAAGATAATGTCATCAACATATACAACCACTATCAATATCTTTCCATTTTCAATTTTAAAATAAAGATTACTATATGGCGTACCTTTGTTAAAACCTTGTTGAATCAAATATATGTCAAGCCTTGCATACCAAGCTCTAGGATCTTGCTTCAATCCATATAAAGCCTTCTTCAATCTACAAACCATATCTGATTGTTCTGAAAACTGAAATCCTTTCGGTTGTTCCATGTAGACCTCTTCCTCTAACTCACCATTCAAGAATGTAGACTTAACATCCATCTGATAGACCTTGAAATCTTTATGAGCAGAAAACATCAAAAATATTCTAATAGCTTCCATTCTTTCCATCGGAGCAAAAATCTCCTGAAAATCTATACCTTCTACTTGTGAGTAACCCTTACAGACAAGCCTTGCTTTATTTCTAACTACTTATCAATTCTCATTCAACTTGTTTCTAAATACCCACTTTGATTCAATTATGTTTTTATCTGGTGGTCTAGGGTCCAATTCCCAATTTTGATTCTTCTCAATCTGCATAAGTTCATCTTTCATAGCTTTCATCCAATACTCATATTTACATGCTTCACTTATGGTATTTGGCTCAATCTCATAAAGTAAACACAGATTTATCTCACCAGCAGCAACTCTACTTCTTGTCAGTACTCCTTTGCTCTTGTCACCAATGATTTGATCTTCTGAATAATTTTTCTACACATATCTAGGTGTCTTAGGGGACACCACTAAAGCTTCTTCTTCTTATTCATTCTGCTTCTCTTGTTCTTCTACAACTTCTTCAATTCTTACACAATCAAGTTCATCAGATGCATATCCATCAACTTCAATTGAATTCTCCATTGATTCATCAACCTTGACATTTCTGCTTTCTACAATTTTTCTCAATCTTTTATTGAAACATTTGTAAGTTGTGCTTCTATTAGCATATCCAAGGAAGATACCTTCATCACTTCTAACATCAAACTTCCCTAAATTTTCTTCATCCCATCTAATATAACATTTTCTTCCAAATACCTTAAAATACTTAACAATAGGAATTCTTCCATGCATAGCTCATAGGGGGTCTTAGCAGTGTTAGCTCTTGCTTGAACTCAATTGAACACATAAACAGTAGTGTGAATAGCTTCTCTCCAGTAAACTTCTGGTAGACCAGCTTCAGTAATCATTGATCTAGCTACTTCTTGAATTGTTTTGTTTTTTCTTTCAACAACTCTATTCTGCTAAGGAGTTTTAAGAGAATATAACTATCTTTTTATTCTGTGAACTTCAAAAAACATATTAAACTCATGGGAGGTCAATTCACCACCTCTATCAAACCTCAAACATTTTATTCTCAAATTCACTACATTCTCTACCATAGCCTTGAATGTCTTGAATCTATCTAATGCATCAGATTTCTCTCTAAAAAAATTAACCCATGCATACCTAGAGTAATGATCATCAATCAAAAGCATAAAGTACCTTTCACCTTGTAGACTTCTCACTCTTGTAGGACCACAAAGATCAATATGAATTAAATCTAGTAGTTTGGTAGTAGATTATTCCTTTGATCTAAATTTGTTTCTCACTTGCTTTCCAAATTGACAATTCCTACAAATAGAATTAATAGGCTTTGTAATCCTTGGTAAATCTCTCACATTTTGCACTAAACTAATCCTTTCCAAGTTATCAAATTTCATATGACACATTCTTTGATGCCATAACCAACTGTCATTAAATTGAGTCATAAAGCAACGTCCATCAGCACCCTTAAGCTAATATATATTTCCCTCAAACTTCTTTCCTGCAACAATCATTGTTCTGGATCCTTTCTTGATTTCACATCTCTCATCCTCAAATACAAGATTATATCCTTTACCACACATTTTTCCAACACTTAAGATATTATGCCTTAAACCCTTAACATAGTAGACATCATCAGTATTATGCTTGCCATCAAAACTTATTGAACCTATCCCACAAATTTTTGCACCACTCTCATCTCCAAACATAACTAAGCCTCCATCATATTTTTCTAGTTTAACAAAATTACTCTTGTCACTGGTCATGTGATGTGAGTAGCCACTATCAACAACCCAATAGCTCCTTTCTTGTCTAGTATGTAGGGCAGAGATTACAGTATCTTCTTCTTTCTCTTTCTTTGGAGGACATTCCTTTACCTATCTTTCAGATTTAGTAGAAGTAGGTTCATCTTTTATAGCCAAGAACAAGCATTCATTGTCATCAAAATCTCCATAATCAGAATCTTCATCAGAAATACTAGCATTCACATTCACATAATATGCTCTGTTAATCTTTTTGCCTTTGTTTTCTCTGTCAAATATTTGTTTGTTCCTCTTTGCTCTTTCCGGACATCTTGAAGCATAATGACCTATTCCTCCACAACTAAATCATTTAAAGGGTAACTTACCTTCATGTACTTATTGGAACCTTTCTTCATCCTTCTCACAAAGTTAGCTTCTACTTCATCAAGATTCTCTTCATCTGGATCTTTAGCTCTTGTAACCTTGAAAGCAGTTTCTAGTTTGGATCCATTTCTCAAATTTGGTTTTCTCATCTCATAAGATGTTAAAGTTCCCAATAACTAATCTTTAATATAGGTCTTCAATAGTAGATACCTTTTTCACTGTATGCATAAAGAAGAGTGCTAAGGATTTTCTTCACAATCCTGGATTTATCTACTGTAGCACCAAGTCCCCACATTTCAGCTACCAACTCATCCACTCTTAGTATATAAGATTTAATGTTCTCATCTTCAGACATATGCAGGACCTCAAACTATGCCTCCAAATTTTGCAACTTTTCTTCTTTGACCTTTTCATCTCCTTCATGCATCTTTTCTAAAGCATCCTAGACTTCTTTAGCAGTCTTCAGATTTTTTTGCCTTAATTAACTCGAAATGTGAAAGACTATTATTCAGAATAAAATTTTCCTTGTTGTTTGCTTCATGCGCATTGATATCATCAGCTGTACTCAGACCATTAGCCAGAGGAGTGTAAGCAATCTTATAATTTTTTTCAACATCATATCCACAATACTCCAGATATCATTCCATCTGTACTTTCTAGATAACATAATTAGTTCCATTGAACCTAGGACATTCAAAAGTGATCTTTCTCGCCATCCCAGACCTTCCTTAAGTGGTTAAGGTTCTCTCCAAGGAACCAAGCTCTGATACCAATTGTTGAACTAGACAACTGAGAGGGGGGGTGAATTGGTTGTGAGAAAATTTAACCTTTAAAATTTTTCACTGGAAATTAAACAAACCACAAATCCTTAAATCTACTAGTATGATTAATCATTAAGTGCAAAGGAAAAAATTGAAAAGCATCACACACACGCAATAACACTAGATTTATATGGAAAACCCAATGAGGGAAAAACCATAATGAGGATTAGCTCACAATAAAAAGAATATCAAAATTAATTACAAAGGCTCATTATCGGGGAAGGCTCACTGCCAAAATAGGACTCACTGTCTGAATCAAGAATTGTTGTCTAACAAGGGTTAACCACCTGAAGGGCTCACTGCCACATAGATACAAAGAAGATAGAAGAGATATGTTACATAGATAAGATGATCTCAATGCAATAGATATTTCCACCACAATTCGCTCAAACACTTGCAGACATGCTTGAAAGATCGAGTACACCTTTAGCTCACTGCTTCTGGAAACTCGACAATTAGACTTCGCACTAATCTACATCAACTCACATTACACACACACTAATTTGCATCTATCTCACATTTATCTTGCTCAATTTCTTTGCACCACATTTCACCAATATCTCATCATGTATGTATGCCATCTTCAACATTGAAACATATCAAAGTCGGCCACACACCATTTGCATAATTTACAAATTCAAATTAGGTCAATGCCAAAACATTCTAGGGTGGAGTTAGAATGAGGGATACCTAAACACATGCTTCAACACACTTCCATAAGCTTTGAAAGGAGTGTTACAAACAAGGTCATCCAAACCAGTATAGAACATATAAGTCAATTAAGCACACACAACCTTAACACAATCTAATCCTTCCAGATGACAAAATTATCTTTAACATGATTATATCAGCTTAACTCTAGAACCGCAAGTCATAAGACTTGAACAAGAAGAAAGCTGGAGCAACTACATTTCTCCCAGACCTCAACTAGATACACAGAAAAACATTGTTCACAACTAGTGAACATAACTCACACTATACAATGATCCAGAAGCCCAAATCCTGGATATAACATCTTCCAACAACCATGATCAACATATCTAAACCACACGAACATAGGAGCAAATCCTAGAGAAAAACCCAGAGCAACAACTAAGCACCTGCAATTTTTCCTTTACATTTTTCTCAATATCCTCTACATATACAACCAATAACCATTATCCATGACATCAATGACAACAACAAAACCAGTTACCAGTTGACATCAATGACAACACTTTCATACTTGTAGCAAAAGGATGACAAGGAGGTTGTGGCATGCCCCCTCGAGAGGACAAGTGAGTTCAAAGAACATGGGTGTTCTCTCGAAATGGAAAGGAGGACTAAAGGATGATATATAGAAAGAGGATTGAATTAAGATAGATGGATATAGAGAAATGATGGATAAGAATCATGTTTTCATGGTATAAGCAACCTAGATTTGATATTGTACTTGACGTATGCACCAAGGTATAAGGAACTAGGGTGAATGGTAGATGAGAAGGATGGTGAAGGCACGGTGGAGAGGGGGCATGGATAAATATTTGGAATGGGTTGTGGTTGGTTGGGGAATGACACCTACAATTGGGGTATGGTTGTAAATCACTTTGCACTATAACGGCCCGTGGATCCCTTTCATAATTTGGAGCGATGGGAAGACCAGGAGCTAGGAGTGCAGGAGGTGGCAGTATATGTCAGGTTGTTGAAGGAATTGACTTGAGCCTACCAATGGATGGTAGAACCAATTGTGCTAGCTCTCCCTCTGACACAAGGGGAGGTGGCTTTAAGGGAGGACAAAGATGCAGAAAAGGCATATGCACCTCTCAGAAGGAATGCCAGTAAGTAATTTTTGGTTTTTTGGCCTTTTTGTAATTTTTGATCAAATAAGTAAAGGTTAAACAACATTACATTTTGGATTTGGCCCCCTTAGTGCCAATTTAACTTATCAAAAAAGTAGAAATTAAATATTTTAAAGAAATGAATAAATTAATATTCAATTAATTATTGATTTATCTTAAAATTTGTTTTGAAGATTTAAAATAATAAAATATTCAAAAGAAAACAATGAGGAATACTATAAATAGAGGAGAGAACAAAGAGAAAATAGAACAAGAATTTGCTAAGAGATTACAAGAGTATCTAAGAGGAATTGGTGAAAAGGAATCATGAGCAAGAGAAATATTATATCACATCAACAAGGAGTAGCATTTCCTAAGTAGATTGAAAAATTTAAATAAAAAAGTCAATTAGATTAAATTTTGTATTTAAATCAAATGGAGTCTTATAGATGTTTTGAAAATTTATTACTAGCAATCACACCTTGTTGTGCAATGGGTACGTCAAAGAGGTGTGGAAGGTCAGTTAAGGGAAATTTTGGTCTATTTTTTCCATACATTTGTGTAGTACATGAGGTCAATTGGTAGGAAATTTAGCAAATGATATTTTTTGTGCAACAAAGGTCACAATGGAGAAGAGATAGCTTCAAATCAACTATGTATCCACTTACAAGTATTCAAACACGACTAGAATAAACCTCTGAATCATGAAGATAATCAGAATCCATTACCAATAGGCTCATGTTATGTTTGGAATAGGGAGAGAGGGAGAGAGAGAGGGATAAAAAGAGGGAGATATAGAGGGGGGAAGATCAAGAGAGAGAGAGAGGAAAGGAGATAGAGATAGAGAGGAATATAGAGAGAGACAAAGATAGAGATGGAGAAGGAGAGGGAGGGGGATATGAAGTAGAGGGAGATAGATATACAGACAAAAATGGAGATGGAGAAGGAGAGGGAGATATAAAGAGAGAGAGGAGAGAGAGAGAGAAAGATGGAAGAGATAAATATATAGAGGGAGAGAATGATATATATGCAAACAGTGATATAGAGAGAGAGGGAGAGCTATAGGGGTATAAAGATGGAGAAATAATGAGATTGAGATAGAGGGAGAGAAGGAAGAAATATGGAGAGATAGAGATAGAGAGGCAAAAAGATATAGATATAGAGGTCTAGGAAGAGGGAGATAGAGAGAGATGGATGGATAGAGAGAGGGAGACATGTTTGGAGATAGAGGGAGAGAGAAACATATAGGTAAAGATGAAGATAGATCAGGAGATGAAGAGGGAGACAAGTAGATAGAGAGATAGAGATAAAGATATAGAGATAGGGAGATAGTGATGAAGAGATTTAAATATATAAAGGAAGAAAAAGTTGAAGACAAATATGAAGAGATGGAGATATATAAAGGAAGAGGGAAAGGGAGATAGATATGTAGAGGAAGAGGGAGATGGAGAGATGGAGAGTGATATAGTGATAAAGATATAGAGAGATGGGGAGAGGGAGAAAAACATTGAGAGAGAGAGAGAAACAAAGAGAAGTAGCTATAAACAAATAGAGAGAGAGAGAGAGAGAGGGAAATAGGGATGATAGAGGGAGAGAGAAAGAGGAAGATATAGATATATGGGAAGAGAAAGAGAGAGATATATGGGAAGAGAAAGGGAGAGAGCTAGAGATATAGAGACAAGTAATAGAGAGGGAGGGAGAGAGAGAGAGAGGAGATATAGATAGATAGAGATATAGATAGGAAGGGAGAAACAAGGATTGTGTGTGAGAGAGAGTGAGAGAGATATAGAGCTAGAGATAGGTGTGGAGAAATATGGAGCGTGTGTGATGAGAGAGATAGAGAGGGAGAGAGATATATAAATAAGAGATCGAGGGAGAGAGTAGATAAATAGAAAGAGAATAAAGACAAAGTAGAGAGATATATAAAGAGGGATAAATAGAGAGAGATGGAGACATAGGGATAGAAGTAGGGAGATGTAAAATGATAGATATAGCAGAGGGGGAAGCCATAACCCTAACCCTAACCTTAACCCTAACTATTAGCTAACCCTAATACTAACCATAACCCTAATTGAACCCTAATACAACTCTAACCTTCATTGTACCATAAATGTAACCCTAACTCAAAGGTTTATTATTAAAAAATTATACTATTTCTCATAACCCTAACCTATATTAAATCTATTTCTCATAACTCTAATCCATACCATAAACCTAAACCTATTTCTCATAACCCTACCCTAACCTTAAGCCTAAGCATAACCCAAAACCCTAACCCTAACCATAAATCTAACTCTAACCCAAGTCCTAACCTAACCCTAACCCAAACCCTAATCAAATCCTTAACCATAATTGTAATCATAACCTTAACACTAAACATAACCTTAACACTAAACATAACCTTAACCCTAACACGAATTAAATCATAATCCCAATTGTAATCTCATGCTTTATTGTAGAACCCTAAAATTTCTAAAAAACTAACCCTAACCTAACCATTAATCATAATCCTAACCCTAACCATTAACCCTAATTCCAACTCTATTCCCAACACTAACCCTATTCCTAATTGTAACCCTAACCCTAACCATGACACTAGCCTAACCTTAACTCTAATGAAATACCATAATCGTAACCCTAACCTAACCATAATTGAAAACCTATTTTTCATAACTGTAACCCTAACCCTAATCCTACCCATAACCAAATCCCTAATGGTAACCCTAACCCTAACACTAACCATAACCATAACCCTAACACTAACCCTAGCCAAATCCCTAGCTATAATCATAATTGTAATCCTAAAGCTAACCCTAACCCTAAATCCAACCTAACCCTAACCCTATATCTATTTGTACCATAACCCTTTGTAATTAAACCCTAATTGTAACCCTAACCTGATCCTAACACTAATTGTACCATAACCCTTTGCAATTGACCCCTAATTTTATTATATCATAATTGAAACATAGCCTTAACTCTAACCTTGATCCTAATTATAACTCTAACCCTAACCCTAACCCTAACCCTAATCTTAACTCTAACCTTGATCCTAACTATAACTCTGACCATAATACTAACCCTAACCTTAACCCTAACTGTTACCTAACCCTAATACTAACCATAACCCTAATTAAACCCTAATACTAATAATTATACCATAACCCTTTGTAAATGAACCCTAATTTTATTGTAACCATAATTAAAATGTTACCTTAACCCTAACCCTAATCCTAACTATAACTCTAGTTAACCCAACCTTAACTCTAACCTTGATCCTAACCATAACTCTAACCATAACCCTAACCTTAACCCTAACTATTAGCTAACCCTAATACTAACCATAACCCTAATTGAACCCTAATTTACTAACTCTAACCCTCATTGTACCATAAATGTAACCCTAACCCCGAGCTTTATTATTAAAAAAATATACTATTTCTCATAACCCTAACCTGTATTAAACCTATTTCTCATAACTCTAACATGTACCCTAAAGCTAAACCTATTTCTCATAACCCTACCCTAATCTTAACCCTAAGAAAATCCATAATCATAACCAAAAACCCTAACCATAAATCTAACCCTAACCCTAACCCTAACCCTAATCAAATCTTTAACCATAACCTTGACACTAACACTTTCTCATAGACATAACACAAGCACGAAGGAAAATACTTAAAACTAAATTACTACTAAAATTAAATGGATTGGCAAATGATCAGTATGGTGACTCACAAATCAAATTACTAACACTTGTTAACTTGACTCGATATAATTTCAACCATTTACTACAAATAGAATGAATTAAATGTCATTGAACAACACATTCTCAAAATAAAGGAATATTCAAATTCTTGTCAAAGCTCATAGACTTTCTCACAAACATTAACATCTAATTCACAATTGTTGCACACAGACAATAACATTCAGAAAAAATGAATTAAAACTGCAAAATTTTATCCTTTATTAAGATTGATTCTCACTCATGCATCACAGTGAAAGGAGGATCAAAATGTCGGACCCTTGCATAAACAAAACATACCATATTTATAGTTTTCAAAGCATAACTATCACCAAAGTCTTGCGAAATAAATAAAAATAACTGATTCTTGAAAGAATCGGAATAATGGAGTTCATAACATTTAAAAATAAAACATGAGAAACTTATATTCTTCTAATGCTAAGGTGGCTAGGTATGCGAAGAGGCGGGTGCTTCTTCTTCGGATAGCTTTTGTTGAGCAGCTACCACGCATACTTGATAGTCTTTTAGGGCCATCACAACCTTAGGAATTTTTGTTTGTTGTGGGACAGTTACATTCCTCATTCTAAATTTCCAAGTGGCTTTGGAAATTTGAATCGGCTCCATCTTCCACACAATGAGTGCAAGAGAGTCTTCATGCCATGACAACATCAAATCAATCCTAGCCAACTTCTATAATTCCTCTTTATCAAATGATTGTTCCCCTACATATGTGTCAACCGCCTTAAAGAAGGCATCCTTCAACTCTTCAAGTGTGGCAGGGCCTTAATTATCTCTTTTCATGATTGGGCATTCAAAATTAGTAAAATTCTTGATGAAATTGTTATTCAAGCGATTGCATTCCTTCAACAATTTTGTTTGCTCTGAGAAGTTTTATTTTATGAATTCAAGCTTCTTGGCTATACTTGTTTTCCACATAAGAGCCTGATTATCTTCCTCACAAGGAATTATTTTTTTAGTAGCAACCTTTTTCAAGCCCATGGCAATAAGATTAGTAAGCTCACATCAATCTGTAGCCAATGTGTCTCCTCCTACTTACAAATGACCAATTCATATTTGATCACAATCCTTAATACCATGAACTCATCATACACTTCTCAATTTCTCAATTATAGGAGGTCCCTTCTCGTTGATATCATGAACCTTGCTCTGGACTACCTTCTCGTAGTAACTATCCTTATAGGTCTTGCCCATCATGGATTTTTCAGCAACTCAATTAGGATCAAAGGTAGGACTAGCCTGACTCAAAGGCTGAGGTGAAGGATATGTTAAAGTCCTAAGACAATTATAAAGGAGCTCTACAAATTTCTTCAATTCATCTTTATCCTTCTTATCCTTTTTTTTCCTTTACACTAACCTTGAGGCAGTAACTTGAAAATTATGGATATTCCCATCCCTACTAGGAGGGCCTAAATCCACTTTGGTTATATTGTAGTCTATTGCATCGACTTGGTTAGAATCTTTCTGCATATAGGGTCAGGAAACTTCCATAACCAAATGTCCATAAGACTCATCTTCCAAGAACCTAGCAGTAGTTTTCAACTTCTTTACTTTAGGAGTTTTTTGTAGAAGTTTTCCCACAATTTCCTCCTATTGCAACACAATAGGCACTCTTGGAGAGAGAATTCTCCATCTAGGATGGTGAGAATGAAGGTGCATTAGGATCTTGGGAAGTCTTGGGTGTAGAGAAATGAAGAGCTTTGTTTAGCAAAGGATATCTCATCACATTGCATATATTTGAGGGAGAGAGAATTGAGGCTTCATCTCATTGCACGCCTACCTTTGTTCCTCCTTGAAGTTGTTGGGTGTAAGTTACCAAGGCTTCCCTATCAACTTCATTTCCTTGATTACTTTCCTCTAATATTTGCTCAGGATCATCACCACTTTATTCTTCAGTTATGACATTGGGAAGAGGACCTCCACCACAAATTTGCTCAAGTCCTTTGTCTTTCTTAGGAGGATCATCACCATTCCCACTGCCACTTGATAGAGATGTAACTTGTACTGGTGGTATTGGTGCAGAAGACCTTGTACCTATATGACCAGTACTACTTGTTTGTTCATGAGCTCCCATCTTTTCCTTTGATGGAGCCTTAGCAACTTCTCCTTTCTTTTTAGTTAGCCAAACTCGTGTCCTCAAAATTGCTAAAGTTCTGATCTGAATATCCTCACTTGCTTCACTGTTCCAGTCCACCAATGATAAGGGAAAATTTTGTACCCATTGAGCATAGGTTGGATCAATCAAATCAAAGTCTTCATCCTGTATGCCCCTTATATTCCAACCTAATTTGAAACCAATTGAAGATCTATCCAAAGAGAGTCTCATCCAATTCCTTCTTCTTACCTCATAATCATCTACGCAATTAGCCTAGAAATCTTGAAGATGAGGCATATGATAATAACCAGGACCAAGCTAAAGATCATTCCTCACATAGTTTTTACTGTCAAACGGGAACCTCCTCTCATAAGTATCAAAAGAGAAATTTGCAATTTCCCTTCTCAAATTAAGGGCATTTGACTATGACTTGCATTCATAATATCCTAGGCCAATTGGGAATGGGATCACATCCTTTTTCCTATATGCACATCTCTTGTTTACCACTATGGCTTGATGGAAAACTTCCATCAAGATGAATTATCTTCTAGATATCTGGGAAGTTTTAAAGAAAATTCATCAAATCCACCTACTCTAGGAAAGCAAGTAAAAGCACAAAGATGAGTCCATGAAACATGGAAGTTTTTTCCTTAGGCAAAAAAATGAAATTGGCTTGCAAAAAATGGGATCCCGCTTTTTAATAAATAGGATCTCCTTTAGGTTCGGGACCCTGAGCCAAAAATGGGATCCCGTTTTTTAAAAAGTCATTTATTAAAAAACAGGATCCCGTTCTAAAACGGGATCCCGCTTTTTAAAAAACGGGATCCTGTTTTGAAAATGGGATCCTTTCATTAAAAATAAATTATGAATTTAAGAAACAGGATCCCATTTTTGAAAAGGGATCCTTGCTTTCAAAAACATAAAAAATATTTTATGATTTTATGCTTTTTAAAAATGGGATCCTGCTTTCTTAAATTCATAAAATAAATTAAAAAAATTATGAAACAAGATCCCGTTTTTAAAAATTTTAATTTTTGGTTGGGTTTTTGCTTTATTTTTCGGTTTGGTAAAAGGCTTGGGGACCCGAACATAAGCTTTGGACCTGGTTTGACTTGCAAGTTGAAGGTCCTAGCAATGCCACAAGAAAATAGTGACTTTGGGCATATGTTTGAAGACTTTTTTTTCAAAAAAATTTGACGAAATTAAAACCCATTATAGATGAAACAGTGTAGATTCTAAATATACAATTTTTTTTACAATTGGATTATTTTTTTCCATTTTTCAATTAATTTCTGATGAAACAAATCCATAAACTTGAATT
Organism: Sequoia sempervirens; assembly: GCA_007258455.2. NCBI lineage: Eukaryota > Viridiplantae > Streptophyta > Pinopsida > Cupressales > Cupressaceae > Sequoia > Sequoia sempervirens. The sequence goes on along the minus strand of VDFB02058242.1, from coordinate 465,865,890 downwards.
ATTAGGGTTTTTTAGTATTTTAATAACTTTTTATTAACATAATTTTTTGAAAAAAAATTGTACGAAAGCGTACTTCAGAAAAATTCTTTTAAATTTGAAAAAAAATAAAAATGATAAGTTTAGGTCATCTTATGTGTGACGTACACGACAATTTTTCAAAGCACCAAATATAATTGCAACAAAAAAAAAAAATTACAAAAAAATATGGAAAGCGTGCTTTAGTGGGTTACAAATCTTTTCCCAAAAGGGTTTAGAAAAATATGATTATTTAGGTTAAAATATGGATGATGTACACTTGCATGGTATGGTAAAAAAAAAAAGTGACTTTTAAACAGTGGTTTCTAGAAACGTGTATTGAAAATCAATTTGTATCATCTGGGTATTGAAATAAATTACATATTTGGAAACTAGACTCTGAGTACTACATTTTATGATTAGTGACTTTTTCCAAGATTTCATCTCTACATGCTTCAAATTTTAAGGTCAAATGTGTCAAATTCTAAAAATCAGGGAAAACACTTCCACTAAATGGCCAAAAAGTGGACTCAACTTCTTGCCAACACCCAAGCCTTGGGAGATACTCTTTGACCTAGATCACTCTGTAACTCCTTGACTAGTTTCATGTTGAACACGTCATTTACCCTATGGTAATTCTTATCTCTCTTTCAAGCTGAAAATCAAGGTAATAATCATAAATTTTAATTTTCTCATCAAACTCCTCAACTGGGTTTAAACCAATCCAAGGTCTTGTACAGGCTATCACATAGAAGAGATAAGAGGACATATAGAATGACCTATTCACAACAAAGCTTCTCATTGTATCATCCAATTGGTCACTAATTATAGTGGCCTAATCTAAGTACTATGTACCACCACAAATAACCTACAAAAAGTACATCCACTCTTTGAAATCATGTGCATTCATATTCCCTCTCACCCAATGTAACAAAATGATAATATCTTAGATTTCTTCTCTGAAATGCGACTTGTGCATTTTCTTAGGAAGTTACGACTTTCCTTTCTTAGTGGGATTGAACCATTCCTTTGCAATGCAATTTCGATAGTGCCCCTTCTTTTCTAAAAGGAAACCTTGGGATAGGGTGAAATTGGAATGAGAATAAACCTCTCTCTGTCAGCCTAAAACACCCACTTATTGCAGCTCTATCTAGGGTTACCAGGAGATTGTTGTCTTCTATGTGAATTTATCTTGTCGCTGGATTATAATGAGATGCATTCCAATACCAGTTCAGTGCATTGTACTACCACTAGAAATGCAACAACTTCGAGGAGACCACTTTCTATTACCCTCTAAGTGATTGGATTTCTATCTGTCCTGCGAATTCCCAAAATGCATACAAATTGATATTCCCTAACCTTGTATCACCAATTTCAAGCAAGGGACTATCGAGACCAGCTAGGTGTTCATGTCCCAAATATTTGTATTTCACTACCTCAGGTGTTCTTTTCAAATAAAAATTTGACTATGCTACAATGCAAAAAACAATTGCCAATTACCAAGATAATTCAAACAAGCCACTTGGAAAACATGTCACCTTTTTCCTGCTCGAGTTGTTTCTTTGAATGTTGCTCGTATGTCTATTCTTCTCAGCTTCTAGAATTACATTCCCCAAGAAGAATGATTATGTTTGAAATGATGACTTAATCTTACACGATCAAGCATTTATTACATCTACTCCAGTACTGATAGCATTTAATGCCTAAAATGCATGCCACTTGGAAAAAATATTGGATGACCTTGGTACACTCAGCAAAGTTGAGTATTTGAACAACTTTTGAGAGTATATTCAGTGGTCGATGAAGTTTGAAAACTTAAACTTGCCCTGAGAAGTTCTTTAATTAGCACGTTTATTTACCTTAGATGATATCACTACCTTTAGTTGGGATAAAACATGGTTAGATAATCAACATCGACCCCAACAAAGGTTTGTGAAAACATTGAAAACCCACTTTACTTTAATAATAATCCTTTTAAAAAGCAATCTTTTGCAAAATGAAATAGTTATAAAACTTGGTTGGTTGTCGAAATGGTTTTAAAAACTATCAAAAGACAGACATCTAAAGAAAATGATTTATGAGAAAATCAATTTAGAAAAAGACAAGTTATGAATACAACTTCGTGAGCTGACAAGGTTCACAAAATTGACCAAATACCAACACATAAGGTAGCAAAGGTTTAAAAATCAAAAGAATACTTGAAAACTCAAACATTTGGAACCAAGCTTAAAACTTGGGCAACAAATGGGTACACCGAAGAGGTTTGGAAGGTCAATTTGGAGAAAAAAGGTCTTTTTTTAAGGTACATTTGTGCAATATATGAGGTCAACTGGTAGTGAACTTAGAAAATGATGTTGTTTGTGCAATTAAGGTTTCAATGGAGAAGTGATAGATTCAAATCAACCATGCATACATTTCCAAGGATCCAAACACAATTGAAATAAAACCTATGAATAAAGAAAATAATCACACACCTTTACCAACAGGGTCATGTTATACCTACAATAGGGAGAGAGGGAGACAAAGGGAAAGGTAGATATAGAAAGAGGGATAGACAAAGGGGGGAAGAGTGAGAGACAAAGAGAGCTAAAGAGATAAAGATAGGGATAGAGATAGAGAGGGATATGGATAGAAGGAGAATCTAATGGAGAAGGAGATGGAGAATGAGAGAAAGAGAGTGAGAGAGATAAAGATTGAGAGGCTTGAGAGGCATAGATGAAGATGGAAGAGGTAAATATATAGAGAGAGGAATGTTGAGGGAAAGAATGAAAGAGGGAGAGATAAAAAGATAAAGATAGACGTAGGAAGTGATAAATAGAGAGAGGGAGAGGCAAAGATAAATTGAGAGATGTTGAAATAGAGAGGCAAACATAATTAGATATAGAGGTCTAGGAAGAGGGAGAGGGAGAGAGATGGATGGATAGAGAGAGGGAGACATGTTTAGAAATAGAGGGGGAGAGAGGAAGATAGAGGTAGAGAGGAAGATAAAGGGAGAGAGGAAGAGAGATATAGATAGAGAGATAGAGAGAGGTAGAGGGAGAGATAAAGATAGAGAGATAGGGAGATATAGAGGAATAGATAGAGAGATATTAATGAATACAAAGAGGGAGAGATAGAGAGAGTTATAAAGGGTGAGATAGAGTGATAGAGAGAGAGAGAGAGATAAGGAGATAAAGAGGGAGAGGGAGAGGGAGAGAGAGAGAGAGAGGGAGATAGATAGACAAGGGGACAAACAAACAAAGAGATGTAGAGATAGAAAAATAGAGAGGGAGAAAGAAATAGGGGGAGATAGATTGAGAGAAAGAAAGAGGGAGAGATATAGATATGTGGAAAGAGAAAGAGGATAGACAGACTGGGAAAGATAGAGGGGGAAGAGAGAGAGATGCAAGGAGAGGTAAGGAGATAATGATAGGGGAAAGAGATAAAGATAGAGATGGAGATGGAGAGAGAGAGAAATAGAGAGAGAGGAGAAGTAGAGAGATATAGAAGAGGGATTTATACGGACATTGAGAGAGGGAGAGACAGGGTGATGAAAACACAAAGACACCTCTTGCCAACAACACATAGATTCTCACAAATAAGATTGCAATATTACAATTACTCCAAATGATACAACAGAGACTCTCTACTCACATACTCATGAAAATACATAGATTTCAAATTGCAATGAAGCTTTCTTTATTCATTTACACAAAAATCAGCAACCAAATTACATCAATGGCCTTCAAAGGCATTTCTTAGCTCAACCACACTCAGCTACCTTGCCTTGGCAGCCTCTTTACTTTCTTTTGCAACTACACTACTTAGGCACTCACCTCCCACACATTAATTCCTTCTCTTTCCTTTTACTAGTGTTGCCCCAAACCTGCAACCAACAACTCCATTGAATACTTCTTCAGAGGTAGTTTTCTCCTCCCCACTCCTCTCAAACTTCTTCCCACGTTTTTATTTAAAAACCACCCAAAAATGCATTGAAAATCATTAATTATTGCCCCAGAATGGGCTCCCAACTCTCCCCCAAGAATAGCTATCCATATCCTCTCTTTATTTAGCCATAAATGATGCACTTAAACTTCAGAAACTCCTCCAAATGATGTCTTTACTCAAAGGGCGTTTTTCTCTATTATGAGAATTTTAACAATTTAAAAATCTTGATTTTCAACCTCTTTTATGCTCCAAACTCCCCCCATATGATTTATGCAATAGATAAACAATTAAATATGAAATAAGAACTGATATTTGACTTTCATGGCCTCCATAATACCTTTGCAAAATAAAATTAATCAAATTGGTAATTTGGAAATGCGGAATCAGGTGTTGGCAAGAAGAAAAAATGAAAATTATATGATTCACACAAAAAATGGTGTGCAAGCTTGGAATGATAACCCATGGACCCCCGCAAAAGGATTTTTCCCAAACCTTCACATATTTTGAAATTTTAAACTTTTTGTAACTTGTCAACATTTTTTAACAAAATTTTGACATTAAAATCTCCCAAACTAGAAAAGGTATGACTTTGATTCTTTTTGCACATTTCATATGCCACCTCCATAAATTCCCCTACCAAAATATTTTACTCCAATCCATACGAATTTTTCAGAAATAATTTTCAAAAACTGCTTACAGAGCCTTAAAATGACAATCTAGCGAAAACCAGAATCTTGCAATTTTGACCAAATTTATAAGTTCTTGTTCCAGAGAGATGCTTGAAAACACCAAATCAAACCAAAACACACACCAAAATGAAAATTAGATGGAAAATATTTTTGGGCGATGCAGGATCACCTGTGGACCCAGATGCTCCTGCATCATGGGGATAGAAAGAGGAAGAGATAGAGATAGAAAGGAGAGATAAAGAGATAATTATAACTCGAGAAAGATAGAGGGGGTGAGAGAGATCTAAATATATAGAGCCTGAAGAGATGGAATGAGAGAGGAAGAGGGAGAGAGAAAGAGGAGAGGGAGAGGGAGAGAGATAAATATGTAGAGGGATATAATTTAAGTTGTATTATATTAAATATATATTATAAGATGCAAATTACTTTTGGGCCTTATTACATTATTTTGAATATGATATGAGCCTACACTATTTTTTTGCATGCTTGCTGATGGTTCTCAATAATCCACAAGTTACACTGTAAGGCTCTCAAGGCATTATCTCCATTATACCTTGAAAAATATACCATTCCAATTCATTTTTTTAGATCATTTGCATAGTTTATTGGTGCTGCAACATTATTTTATGTGGAACTTAATTTGGTCAAAGCCATTGTCTAAGAGGATATTATTATATATTTTTGTTCCTTTCCCTTTTCCTCTGCATCCTCTATTGCATCATTATCTATTTATTTTCTTGATCTCTTGAGTCCCAAGTATGCCCACTTCAAACCATTTGTATGCACCCTTTCCATTGATTTGATATTAGGCCTTTCTTTTGTCTCATTTGTAGGTCCCCTTTATTTAGGGTTATTGCAAATGTACATGTTCTAACAATTGCAAGCTTGTTCTAATTTCACTAGGGTATTGGCATATCCTTCATTGAGGATGTATTTCTTTATTTATATGTTTGTATAAAGGACACTATATGAAAAATTATATGTTGTAGAATTAAAATGATAAAGAAAAAGTATTTTAACTAACATAAAAACTATTAAGACCATTGAGGTAACCTTAGTTCAAAAAGCCATAGTGGAAAGTGATCCTTGTTTACTATTGGATCCATTGCTAAAGTTTACCAACACTACTTTTGAATGTGTAGGAGTTTACATTATTTTCATTTGTTCACGGTCACAATACACATTTATTTTCCTTACAATTAGATGTGAATAGGATCCAACAAAATAGTATTGCACATAATCTATTCTCATCCGTTATCCTTGTTCAGATGAAGAGGAATTAGTATGCTTCCCCATCTAATGGAGGTTTGAGCCATATTGCATGTGATGACTACACTTGACAAATGTGACATTTTTTAGTGATGTCATGGGCTCATTATATTCATTTATATGAACTTCATCAATTGCATTGGTAGGTAGGACCAATCAAATTGGAAAAAGGATTTGTGTCTACATCTCAATGGGTCCGTCAAGTATACACATTTATTTTCCTTACACTTATATGCATAGGATCCAACAAAATAATGTTGCACATAATCTATTCTTATCCATTCTCCTCATTCAAATGAAGAGGAATAAATATGCTTCCCCATCTAATGGAGCTTTGAACCATATTGCATGTAATGACTGCACTTGACAACTATGACATTTTTTAGTGATTCCATGGGCTCATTATATTCATTTATATGAACTTCATTAATTGCATTGGCAAGTAGGAGCAATCAAATAGGAAAAAGGATTTTTGTCTACATCTCAAATAGTTCTATCAACTATTCTCCACTTAATAGTATAAACTCCAACAACACTCTATGAATATTTTAAAAACAAAATTTACAATAGTTCAAATCCATAGGTACATTAAAACCAAATATATTACTGAAACAAGACCACTTACAATACAAATTATTGTCAAGCTTGGTGAATTTTAATTAAAGAATAAATAACCAAGCTCATGTTCAATTAAAGAAAAATTTGTTTTCTCCTCAATCTTATAGTCATGCTACTCTCCTAGTTAATAGTGTGGACTTTACTAATACTCTTTGACCTTTATTTAAGACAAAAAAGGAAATATCAGTAATTAAATTTTACAAGAGCATTAAAGCATAATACATTATATAAAGAAGATCTAGTTAAAAATTATAATTATAGTCAATCTTGGCAACTCATGCTCAGCAATGGAAGAAATATTTTTCTCCTTAAATTAAAAAATATAATTGTATGACACTTAATACCTATCATTTATAAATGTTATTTTATATACCTCCAAAGCCTGAATGATGCAAATATTAAAATTCTTCAACTCTTTGGCACTGATTATATCCTACAATTTGGGCCAATTCTTCAAAATAACCACTCTTACACTAATTAAACCTAGTGGCTACACTTCTAGGCCAAACAATGATGGACACTTGGTGGTGCATTATTTGTGTATAAAAAAACCCAACTTTTTTGAGTATTCAATATAGGCACCAAGGTTAACAAGATTAAACTGCAAAAACCAGTAAGGACCATCACCAAAAAAGGATAAGAAGTTAACGTAAGGATTTAATTTCTCATTTGGAAGAATAAAGCATATTTCTGAAAAAAACAAGAAAGGTAGCATACAATAATGAGCCAAAAATAGGGAATTGTTTGAATAATGTCATTGTACTTCTCATAAATAGGTCATTGTATCTCACTATACTTCTTGTCTACCTTGAACACTTTTTCACTTCCTCATTAAATTGTTCAATTTAGAATAACCATATATTATAATATCATAAACCTTACTTCAATTGTTTGTAGTAGAATTGGATATGCTCAATTGATAAAGTAGTGGAAATGTACAAAAAAAATGTGTCATCTAAATGAAAATACTTCAGTTCACACATCTAATTTCTTTTGCCCTCACCTTTTTAGCTTTATCTACCATATTTTGCAAGAATTCCAAAACACCTTCCACTTGATGAAACTCACTAAAATAGTAGATTACATAGAACAAGATGGAAAGGGTCTAGTACCTCATCTACATTTTTGATAGATATGGTCTACATCTAAACATACAAAAGATCCAAGTCACTAAAACCATCTAGTAAACCCCTAAAAGTCTCATAAAACCCAAGAATTTATTGGGTCAAGCCAAATTCTACTAAATATGTGTGCTTTGATTCTCTCACATTGTGCAGCCTCTAATCTAGGCAACAAAAGGACAAGCTAAAGCAAAGTTCATACCAATAGAGGCACAACAATGAGCATTTGCATGACTATAGTAGACACTCTATTCAACACTAATCATTGTTTTTCTATATTTGTAGCAAAACTTTGAGATCAAGACAAGTGCCTCAGAGGATGCACTTGGTACACTCCACTAAGCATGGCCAGTCAGTTGCTAAGCAAAGCAAATCCTTTTCTAACACTGTGCATAAGTATCAAACATAACAAAGAGATATGTGTTTTTGTTCAACCACATAGGAAATGGAAGCATTATATCCTAAGCAAAGAGATAATCTTTGATATGGATCACAAACCTTTGCAATCCATGAAATATAGATATTGCAAGAACACCAAATAGCATCAAAATGAATTAAAAAATAACCAAACCATAAAAAGACTAGAAATAATCAGACATTTCCTAGGGCACTCCTCAGACCGCAACTATTTAGGATTACATGTATTTACGCCAATTTGGTCTTGAGCCGAGGGAACATAGATCTCAAAAGTAACCATGTACTTATTAGGCACACACTCTATGTAAGACATACTAAGCTCACACCAACCATTCTATAAAAGACAAAGTATTAATCAAGCTCCACTGACTAAAATCGAGGACCATTTTACACTGATTTGGCACCGTGCACATTAGAGATAGGGTAATCATTCTACCTACTATTTGCACTCCTAGAAATAGTCTTGCAGCATAGGAAGATCATGCATTCCATTCAACTCATTTTCTAGATAGTTCACATAAAGAGCAAATAAAGGCATGGCCATATATAAGCATCCATAAGTAATTAAAATAACACTCAATCAAAATAAGAAAAAGAAAACAAAGTGAAACAGGTGAAGCTTAAGAAATAGGTGGTAATTCAAATAAACACTCAATCAAAACAAGAAAAAGAAAATAGAGTGAAATAGGTGAAGCTTAAGAAATAGGTGGTAATTCAAATAAACACTCAATCAAAACAAGAAAAAGAAAACCGAGTGAATCAGGTGAAGCTTAAGAAATAGGCACATCAAGTCCCTAAAATCCAATTCAACATGTATAAGCGTGAATTACGCATTAATTGGAAAAACTAAAAACTTCAACAATTTCGAAAGGATTCTCAAGCACAAATTAATTACATTTACATGATCATATGGGCTTACAAATTATCTCGTACAGTTCAAACCCAATTCAGTATCTCATGTATATGGGCATGTAGGATATCCCTAAGGAGTTTACATGCTAATTACTGCTTTCGCTCACTTGCCCATTACCCCGATTTGCTCTAACTAAGCTTTCTATTCATTTTAGAAGTTCAAAAATGTGAAGTCTATCAAATTCATTGGAAGACACTAAATATTAATTTTTGTGATGAATGGATGAGATTAGTCTCATCGTCTTGCATCCTCCTTGAGCACTGTCCACCATAGATCTCAAAAGCAACTCGGTTCATCTCATAGAGAGAACGCCTTCAACATAATTATATTATCTACACTTTTATTTTATTTTAAGAATATTGAAGAAATATTATATATTTTGAAGATTCCTTATTTTTTAGATTTTTTTGTTAATATTTACATTATATAATATATAATATTAATAATATTACTATATATTATAATATATAATATATTATATTATCACATTATATTTTAATATAAAATATGTAGTATATTATATTATCTACATTTTGATTTTTTGAAAAGAATATTGAAGAAATATTATATTTTTTAAGACTTTAATTTATTGATTGTTTGTTAATATAAACATTATATAATATATACTATTAATAATATTACTGTATATTTTAATATATAATATATTATATTATCTATATTATATATTTTATAATATATTATGTTATCTACATTATATATTATAATATACAACATGTATTATATTATTATCTAATATAATATATTATTACAAATATATCTTTGTTTTTAGATTTTACATTTGTTATTTTGGGATTTATTTTTATTTTTATTTTTGTGACAAATATGTTGACTTTGGGAGAATATGTAGAGATTTTATTTCTAAAAAACATATTTTTTTAAAGTAGTGATATTATCTCTTTGATTTATTAGAAAATAATATAATTTTGATTTGATTTCTAAAAAATAAAAAATTTATTGATATTAGTTATTGTTTCTATGGTCAAATCTTTCTCAATGGTCTTGCTTCATTCTAACACATTTTGAATCATTAATAACATAAGTCAGCCAATTGGATTCATATAGGGAACGCCTTCAACATAATAATTGATATTAAGATTTTAACCTCAAAATTATAATTTTATAATTTAATATTGAAACTTAATTATAAGAAGTCGATATTGGCATGATGTGATGGTTTAGTGGTGACACTGTTGTTCTTGCCACCAAGGTTCAAACCCCGTTGGGGTGGTATTGTTGAATGGTTGTATTTCGGTTCATAGCTCCGGTTCAAAACTATTTACCCCTTGAATAAAAAAACTTAATTATAAGAAAAACTATAATTAAAAATAAAATAAAATTTATAGACTAAATAATTTAGAAATTAGGGGCAATGGGCCTAGCTCAATTGGCTAAAGCATCTTGTTGTAGGCAAGAGGTCACGAGGTCTATTCTCCCCACCGTCCCCATGCTACCAGAGGGCATGTCATGCCAACGTTACCGGTCATGTGAAAAAAGTTTACCAGGCGCACTGCAGTTTATAGGGGTGGCTACCCGTTTCTGATTCCGATTCTTGCAATTTATAGGGGGCGAAAAATAGTCACGTGAAAAATGTTTACCATGCACACTGCAATTTATAGGGGGCAGCTACCCAATTCAAATTCCTGCAGTTTATAGGGGGTGGCTAGCTATTCTAATTCCTACACTTTATAGGGAGCGACTACCCGATTTTGATTCTTGCAGTCCAAAAATAATAATAATAATTTAGAAATTAAAATGAAAATTTATTTGATTAAAATTAAATTAGAAACTTATAGTTAATTTTATTTAATTTCATTAAAACTAAACTAAAATTTAATATCTAGAACTAAATTGCCATGAACATTTCACATGCAATGACATGTAAGCAACATGTAAGTACATGCAACTCATATGTGATTTTATTATCCATATAAAAATTAAACTTTTAATATATTTTAGTATAAAAAATAGTTAAAAATTATGGGGCAGCCAAGGGTAACCCTGGGCCTACAGGTTGTGGGGGGGTGTTGATGAATGATATTGGCAGGTTCTTGGGCATGGTGGCACTCCCATTGGGAAATCGGACCAATCACTGTGTAGAAGTCGAGGCTGCGTTCATCAGTATTAAATTTTCCTTTGAAAAGGGCTACTCTAAACTTTGGGTGGAGGGAGACTCTCTAAACATCGACAATTGCCTACATGGAATCCAAAAGCCTAGCTAGACTATCGAGTAGTTGATTAAGGATGCTATTATGATGTTAAGATCTTGTGAGGAAATTTGTATCTCACATCCATCGAGAGGGAAACTCATTAGTAGATTTTTTCGCTAATGAGGCTATCAAAAATAATGAGTATAAGGAACAGGAGGAGTACTCCCTCCTTCCCGAGGGTGCTAAGGTTTTAATGTGAAATGATGGATATGGCTGATCTTATTTGTTGGCTTTATATTACCATTTCTACCCGCATTATAGTCAAACGTTTTGTGGGTATCTCTTTGCTTGTTGGCTCTCAATCGAACGTCTCTATTTGAGGGTTTTTTCTACTGGTAATTGTGAATATGGGGGTGACCGAAATAGAATTGAGCCCCATTCCTGTGTGACTTTGAGGAAGAATCAAAAAATTTGGAGGATCCTTGAGCATGGTAACTTCACGCCTTTCCTGGAAAGGCTACATGGCCACGATCTTAAGGCTTCACTGGATTTTGTTTCAAACTGGCATAATCATAAGCTTCAAGCTAAGGGAATGGTATTTGAGATCAATGAGGAGTTTATAGCTACTATTACTGAGCTTACTGTGGTTGATCACAAATTCTTCAAAGATAAGAAGAGCAATGAGGAGGCTATGTCTCAATTCTTTAAGTGAGTGGAAAAAGCCTGTCAAGATGTCATCTTGGGGTTGCGAGCGGACGTCCCTTAAGAAAATATGGGTGGATATTACAATGAGTATCATGCAGTATGTGACCCTTTAAGGTAGGTTTACTACAATCTTAGGCCATCATTTCACTCTATTAAATCATTTTAGGCATGGGATTTTTATTTGGTTTCCTTTCTTTCTCTTGTCCTCATTGGAGGTGCTTATGTATGCGCATTTAAAAATAGGAGGGCGACGATTCTGCACGAGGGCCTCATCTTGCTTATTATGGAACATGTGAGAACCCTCATTCTTGATAAATCAATTAAGGGCAAGGAAAATTCTTTAAGTGATGGTTCCCACTCGACTGGCTCAGACATCGACATTGTTGGGGAGGAGTAGTGGAATGAGGAGGGTGAGGATGGGTCTTCTTCACCTATTTCCCCTTCTAAGAAGAAGAAGAAGAGGGAAACCCTAAAGGAAAAATAGCTACCAAGAGGATTATTATTCAAGAATCAATCCTAGACTGTTGGCAATGATACGCAGGTTGGTTTTGGGGATTCTAGGTCTAATGACAATGTTTTTTTAATGGCCAGGATGATGTTGTGGTGGGAGGTAAGGAGGAGGGGTTGTAGGAGAATGTTGTGGTTATAGAGGCCAAGGAAAATCCTAGAAGGGATTCAAAGCATATTGTAAAGTTGAAAAATTAGGCACTAAAAGATGTTTTAAAGGATACAAAGGAGCATTGCAAGGAGAAGGGTATAGAAGAGAAGACGGTTGAAATTGATAATTCCCCAGTTCGAAACTCACCAAGTGTGGAACCCTCTAGTGAGAAATTTGTGCAGGAGGAGGAAGGTGTTAATCTAAAGCCTGGCAAGGCTAAATCTCTTAAAGTAAACCCATTGTCGGAGGATTTCTTGTACCTCAACAATGATACCACATCAATGTTTAAACTCCTTGGCATGGCATGTGCAGGGGCCACAGGTACTTTCAAGTTGGTGAAATGGACTCTATAGAAATTCAACAAGGTGAATATCAAGATTAGGGGATTGAAAGAAAATGTGCATAATTTTTTGAAGGGCTCTGCCTCAAACATTTTTATTGATAGAATTGTGGATTTAGAGTTTTCTTTTTCCAACTTCAAGTCCTTATGTGAGCAGCATCTCTCTGATTTGGAGACCAAGGTTTTGGACACCAATGCGGACATCAAGAAACTATTGCAAGCCTGACACATCTCTGTTGAAAATTGAGGTGATTATGTAGCTTAATACTTTGTAAAACTTTGCAATTGTTGATCTAAATATGTATTCTTTGTTACAGATTCTTTGTGGATGATTATCTGGTTAGATTCATTTTATCATTTGTAGAATGAAGACAAAAGGTTGTACAAGAATTAGACAAAATATACCATGGAGAAACCCTTTCGGGAAAAAGCTCCACCAAGAATCAATGTATTATTTAATCTCAAAATAAGATTACAATAATTCCAATCCTTGCTTGAGATGCTTCTTTTTCCTTCAACAAATCTTCTTCACAACCTGCAATAAAATTTGATAATAACTCTCTTCAACTTGCTTGAGATAAATAGACAATAATCAACCATGTAAACTCCAAAGAGTTACAATTACAAAGCTCAATCCTTATCTCATAAAAGCTATGCCTATTCCTTGCAAGTAGAGTTCTACCATGAAGAACAATGTCAAAACAAGTGTTTCATCCATTTTGGGCATCCCAAGCTGAAGTCATAACTCAACCTTGATTCTAAAGTTATCTTCTAAGCTTATCCTCAAAGTAGGTGACCAAGAATGGGCTCACTTAACTCAACCTTATAAAATATCTTAACATGCAAAAGTGTTAACTCCAAGAAGCCAACTTGGGTGCCCAAGGTGGGTCCAAGTGAATCTCTATTAACTGAAACATATCTCTCCACCATTGATGCAAATACCATGCATGATTGATCATCCCCTGTTAACTGAAAGTAGTCACCTATTATCTATCATGCAACTCAAGTCATTAGTCATGCATTCCAAGTCAATTGAAGTCAAGTAGCATTCAACTAAAACTAACTACATGCAACTGAAGATAACTGAACTGAACTAAACCAAACTGATTTGAACTTAACTTAACTAAACTTCATGCATGTAAACCTCAATCCCTAACTTCTAGGATCTTTACATGCATCACGAGAGTGTTATCTTTTTCTCCAAATAGTTAACTCAAGGTGGGTTCCACCTTCCATGTGGGCACCCTATGTGCTCCTATTATTTAGAAACTCATATTAAACACCCTCACATGTCCCTATCATTTAGAATTAATTACAAATGTCAATTAACATGATTATTTCATTCAAATTTAATCTCTTTCTAATCCTAGTGTTGGGGAACACTTTCCAAGGACTTAGGAGATACATGAAATAATGTTTAGGATTGCAATTAAATGGCATCCTATTTCCAACATTCTCCCACTTGACATTATACATTGCAATTATTCTAAACAAGGAATCATTATTATAAATCAAGTATAGGACTCAAGGCCAATGGCCTTCCTACACCAAGAGAACTTATCTATAGGAACTAGTTTCGTAAGATAATCTGTAGCATTAATCAAAGTGTCAACTTTCTCAATTAATACCTTTCCACTCTCAACCATTTCTCACACAAAGTGATACTCTACATCAACATGCTTAGTACGAGCATGATATATAGGATTTTTGGCTAAACAAATAACACTTTGACTATCACATTCAAGTCTAACTTTCTTGCAATTAAAACCAATACCTTTCCTAAGTCTCTGTAACCAAATTGCCTCTTTAGAGGAATGTGTAGCAACCATGTACTCTGCTTCTATGGTGTACAAAGCAACTGTGGGCTGCCTCTTACTCATCCAACTAACTACAACTCCAAACAAAGTAAACACATAGCCACTTGTTGACCTCTGACTATCCAGATCTCCTGCCCAGTCTGAATCAACAAAACCATGTATGTCCAATGATCTATGCATAATATCAATGTCATTAGCACCATGATAAACTAAACAATAATCAGAAATACCTCGTAAATATCTAAATACCCTCTTAACATAAGTCCAATGTTCTTTACCAAGGTTAGACATAAACCTACTTAAAACTCCCACTGCTTGGGCTATATCTAGTCTCGTACAGACCATTGCATACATTAAACTACCAATTGCACTAGCATATGGAATTTCAAACATTTCCTCATAATCAAAATCAGATTTAGGACTCATGTCTAAACTTAACTTCGTGCCAACTGGTAAAGGAATATTAATTGGTTTACTCTCCTGCATGTTAAACCATTACAAAATAGTATCAACATAATTGCTTTGACTTAAGCAAAGCTTTTTGTTACCTCTATCTATTTTGATCTCCATACCAAGGATATATTTTACAACCCCTAGATCTTTCATCTCAAATGTGCTTGAGAGTTTTGCTTTCAATTCTCTGATCATTACCTTGTTGTTACCAATAAAAAACATGTCATCAACATACAAGATAATAATTAAAAGTTGATCATCAATAACTTTTATGTAATTGCAATGATCTTCCTCACTCCTAACATAACCATTTTTTAATGAAAAAGCATCAAACTTCTGGTACCACATTCTTGGTGACTGTTTCAATCCATATAAAGATCTCTTTAACCTGCAAACCAATTCTTCTTTTCCTTTTACAACAAAACCATAAGGTTGCTTCATATAAATCTCCTCATCAAGATTCCCATGCAAAAAAGCAGTTTTCACATCCATTTTCTCTATCTCAAAATCATAAGCAGCAACAATAGATAAAAAGAATCTAATAGAAGTTAATTTAGCAACATGAGAGAAGATTTCATTAAAGTCAACTCCCTCTCTCTGGGAGTAGCCCTTGGCTACTAATCTAGCCTTGTACCTTTCAAGATTACCATTTGCTCCAATTTTATTTTTAAAGATCCATTTACAACCAATGGCCTTTCTTCCTTTGGGAAAACTCTCAAGATCCCATGTGTCACAAGTATCCAAGGATTCCATTTCCTCATGCATAGCTTGTGACCAAAGCTTGTTCTCATTTGAAGACAAAGTTTCCCTGTAAGAACTGGTTTCATCATTAGTACTCATTAAAGCAAATATACAACGGAAATTAGGTGGGCTATACCTATCAACAGGATTTTGTTGTCTTGTGGATCTTCTCAAAGGGGTTTCTACTTGTTCCTCAATATGCTCATCTTGAGCATCTATCTTAGAAGAACTTTGTCAAGTCTCCTCATCCAATCCATCCAATTGTTCTTCAACATGTGCATCTTCTTACTTCTCATTATTTATCTCAAAATGCACTATTCGAGAAGTATCCTTCTCCTTTGGTTGTTCTTCTCCCGAATAAGCTCTAAATTCCCTGAAAATCACATCTCTAGATAAAGTAATTTTTTGAGTTAGAGGATTCCAAAGCTTGTAACCTTTTACATTTTCACCTTAACCTATGAATATGCATTTATGTGCTTTTGGATCCAACTTAGATCGCTTTTCATTAGGCACATGAACAAAATCCTCACAACCAAAGATCCTTAAATGTGCAACACTAAGTTTCCTACCTAACCACATTTCATAAGGAGTTTTATCTTTAATAGATGAACTATGGGATCTATTGATTAAATAACAAGAAGTACTTACAACCTCAACCCAAAGGGACCAATCTAGCTTAGCACTACTTAACATACTCCTAGCTCTTTCCATTAAGGTTCGATTCATCCTTTCTGCTACTCCATTTTGTTGAGGTGTATATGGAGTAGTTTTCTATCTCACAATTCCTGCATGCTTACAATAATCATCAAATTCCCTAGAACAATATTCACCACCATTATCTGATCTCAATGTACTTTTATCTTATGATATGATTGTTTCTCAACCAAAGCTTTAAATTCCTTAAACTTATTAAACACATCAGATTTGTTATGCATAAAATAGATCCAAGTGTATCTTGAGACATCATCAATAAATGTGACATAATATCTAGATTTTCCAATAGAGTCAATAGCCACGGGGCACATTACATTTGAATGAATAATCTTTAATAATCTTTTAGCTTTATTTGTTCCACTAGGAAATTTAGATATAGATTGCTTTCCAAACACACAGTGCTCACAAAAGTAATTTTTTCCAATATTATAATCAGGAATATTGTCAACCAATTTCTTATTAAGAATAGTCCTAAGACCTTTTTCACCAATGTGGCCCAATCTATGGTGCCACATTCAGCTTCAATTACATTGGCTAAATTATTTACATTGGAGGTATTCAACTTAAACAAAGTCCCAATCTGTGATCCTTTAGCAACCACCATATTCCCTTTCACCAATTTGCAACCACCTTTGTCAAATGTCACATGCATTCTAGAATCACTAAACTTAGAGATAGAAAGAAAATTTCTAGCAAGTCCTAGAATATGTAAAATATCTTTAAGGGTCTTAACCCTACCATCACCGAAACACAACTTTACCTCTCCTTTGGCAACAAAATTTGTTTTCTTGTTATCTCCAAAGAAGACATCCCCTCCATCATATGCAGTATACTTAGTGAACCACTCCTTGTTAGGAGTCATATGATAGGAGCAACCTGAATCACTAAGCCAAGAGTTATCAACAACAATATTAGAAGAAATGACTAATGCATCATTACTATCATCTGTGGATTTCTCTGTAGAAGCATCATAACTCTTTTTCTTGCTCTTACAATCTTTCTTTATATGTCCAGGTTTTCCACAATTCCAACACTTTACCTTACTCTCACCAGGGGTTTTAGACTATCCTTTGGACTTACCCTTTCCTTTCTTGTTTGCCTTAGATTCCTTTTCCTTAGGCCTACCTCTTACAAACAAGGCATCTTTGGAGCCAATTTTAGACTTCCTCCTCATCTCCCCTGATAGAAGAGTAGGAATTATATTGTCCATATTTGGATCTGCACCACTACCACTAATAGCAACAATTAGAGTTTCCCAAGACTCTGGTAAAGAACAAAGTAACAAAATGCATTTATCTTCATCTTCTAGCTTTACATCAACTGATGGTAACTAACTTAAAATCAAATTAAAAGCATTTAAATGATTTGCAACAAAATCACCATCTTTCATTTTTAAAGAATACAATTGTCTTTTCAGGTATAACTTAATAGTAAGACTTTTGGTTTGATAGATATCACCTATTCTCTTCCACAGTTTATATGCAATAGTTTCATTTGAAACATTCAAGAGAACAACATCAACAAGACATAATCTTATGGTTCTTCTTGCCTTCTTATCAAGCTTATCCCAATCCTCATCTAACATCGTTGTAGGTGTCTTTGTCTCATTACCAACAGCTAACCACTGATCTCTTTCTTCAAGGAGATCCTTCATTTTTGGTTTTCACATTTCATAATTAGATCCATTGAACCTTTCAATATATAAATGAGAATTCATTGTAAAAAACTTATTTTCCAAAATCAGCAATAACAAAAATAATAAAAGCTCCCACTATAGCCAAAAAACCTTCAATCTTTTAAGAGAAAGGCATCCCAAACTCTACCCAACCTCAACTCTGATACCAAATGTTGTAAATTGAGGTGATTATGTAGCTTAATACTTTGTAAAACTTTATGATTGTTGATCTAAATATGTATTCTTTGTTACAGATTCTTTATGGATGATTATCTGGTTAGATTCATTTTATCATTTGTAGAATGAAGACAGAAGGTTGTACAAGAATTAGACAGAATATTAGAAGTTACACTACATATATCATGGAGAAACCCTTTTGGGAAAAAACTCCACCAAGAATCAATGTATTATTTAATCTCAGAATAAGATTACAATAATTCCAATCCTTGCTTGAGATGCTTCTTTTGCCTTCAACAAATCTTTTTCACAACTTGCAATAAAAACTGATAATAACTCTCTTCAACTTACTTGAGATAAATAGACAATAATCAACCTTGTAAACTACAAAGAGTTACAATTACAAAGCTCAATCCTTATCTCACAAAAGCTATGCCTATTCCTTGCAAGTAGAGTTCTACCATGAAGAACAATGTCAAAACAAGTGCTTCATCCATTTGGGCATCCTAAACTAAATTCATAACTCAACCTTGATTCCGAAGATATCTTCTAAGCTTATCCTCAAAGTAGGCGCTCAAGAATGGCCCCACTTAACTCAGCCTTATAAAATATCTTAACGTGCAAAAGTGTTAACTCCAAGAAGCCAACTCGGGCACCCAAGGTGGGTCCAAGTCAATCTTTGTTAACTGAAACATATCTCTCCACCATTCATGCAAAAACCATGCATGATTGATCATCCCCTGTTAACTGAAAGTAGTCACTTGTTATTTGTCATGCAACTCAAGTCATTAGTCATGCATTGCAAGTCAACTGAAGTCAACTAGTATTCAACTGAAACTAACTACATGCAACTGAAGATAACTGAACCATAACTGAATTGAATTGAATTGAACTAAACTGAATTGAACTGAACTAAACTAAACTAAACTAAACTTCATGCATGTAAACCTCAATCCCTAACTTCTAGGATCTTTGCATGCATCACAAAAGTGTTATCTTTTTCTCCAAATAATTAACTTAACTCAAGGTGGGTTCCACCTTCCATGTGGGCACCCCATGTGCTCCTATTATTTAGGAACTCATATTGGACGTCCTCACATGTCCCTATCATTTAGAATTAATTGCAAATGTCAATTAACATGATTATTTCATTCAAATTTAATCTCTTTCTAATCCTAGTGTTGGGGAACACTTTCCAAGGACTTAGGAGATACATGAAATAATGTTTAGGATTGCAATTAAATGACATCCTATTTCCAACAAGAATAGTGTTGATTCCTTGGAGGTATTGTTCTGCAAGATTAGTGAGCTAAGAGAAGACTAGCTCTACTTTACCAAGTTGATGGAGAAGGACTAGAATACTAAAGGAAAAGGAAAAAAGGTTGCGAAGGATGATGTTTAAAGGCCCTGCTACTAGAGGGAAGGGCAACATGAGGAAATCCTTTGAGGAAGAGAAAAAAGAACTGTTGGACATGATTGATCTTCATAGGCACTAGGAGCTTGAGGTGGCTAACACCTTAAGGAGCTTGAAATAGTGTCCAATTTTGTGTTTCTCTTTGTTGTTTTCCTTGGTGTTGGGTCTTTGTTTGTTTCCTACTATTTTGTTGCTTTTTTGCTGATGGTTGTTGTTGATGGCTTAATTTTTTATCCTTAAGCAACATTTTGTATGTTCAATTGTAAAGGGTTTCGGATCTCTTCAAAACCTATTTTTCCCATATAATCAAAACAAATAATTAAAAATTTATTACATTTATTTAAAATTTAATAAAGTTTTGATAAATTATTAGAAAAACATATATTTAAAAGAAATCAATATGTAATCAATATATCTCATTTTTGTTTATATTGCTTCTATCTAAAATAAGTTTTTCTTTTGAAAGGTTTTAATTTTTACTTTAAAAGATTTTAATTTTCCATATAAATTGAAATAATATTTTAATTATTTTTATAGTTTTAATTTGATTTTATTAATATTTGATTTTTAATTGTTTTTAATAGTTTAATTTTATTATGTTAACTACCTTTTTTTTTTGGTTGATTAGTGCTACCAGAGGGGGTAGCTCCCTACACTAAAATCATTGATTTACAGATAAGAATGCTGCCAAGCAGGGCCACCTGAACAGGGAAAGAGGAAAACAATCCTAACAACTGATGCTACGGGCCTATTATTTGCATTTTGGGCTCACGACCACGGATTCCCAACTAGATAGGAAAATCTTTCGATTCTAACCCCATCCAGAATAGACACCAGGCAAAGAGAATCAACAACAACTGTGTTCCACAATCAGGAACTGGAAATTGTTTCACCGTGCAAGCCCATCTGCCGCGGGGAGAGAGTCGTGACAGACAAAGGAGAGTACCACCAGAGGCAGGTCATCTTTCGAGTAGAACTTCTCTTCAACATCCAAACGTACCCCCACATTAGCCAATGCGTTGGCCGCTTTGTTGGCTTCCTTGTAAACATGGCGGAGTGAAAATGATTCCAACTTATCCAGCTGGGTTGTGATGGTTGGAAGCCAATGACGTAGTTTCCAATTGGATACTTCCTTCTTTTTTATAGCATTTATGCATATTAGCGAGTCCCCTTCGATGTCTACCTAATTGACACCAAGCCTACCGCACAGCTCCAGGCCAGCACTGAGGGCTTCAATTTAAGCCTCATTGTTCGAGGCGATGCCTAGTTTCTGGGCAGAAGCACCAACGCATTTACCTTTATCATTTTTGATCAAACATCTGGACCCAGCCTCCCCGGGGTTGCCCTTAGCAGCCCCATCAAAGTTTAATTTGTGGCGTCCGGGCCTGGGCAACATCCATCGAGCCATAGCTCGCTGATCATTTTTCTTGATTGGATCAAACCTCGACGTTTTGAGATTTTTCCAATCCCTTTGAAGCTGGTTGTCCCAGTGCATAAATTCCGTTTTGGAGTTAACTCGACATTTAGCGTTTGCAATTTCGCAAATTCTCGATTCAATCTTCTTGATTACCTCATCTACTTCCAAAGATCGGCCATTGAAGATTCTTTAGTTCCGTTCTTTCCAGACGTGTCATGCAACCATTGAGGGGGAGGAAGTCCAGATATCGCCCCATAGATCTTTCCTTTCCCTCATCGGCCAGCCTTGCAGGAATACGAGAAGATCCAGTTGCCTTGGGCCTACCCAGCCCAACATGCTCATCAACCAGTCCCAGCATTTTGAAGTGAATGTGCACGACAATAGTAAATGGTCCATTGATTCCCCACTACTCCAGCAAAGGACACAAACAGAGGAACTGTGAATTCCATATGTTGCTAAACGATCGCCAGTAAGGATCCATTTAAAAAGGGCTACCCAAAGGAATGCATCAGCTTTAGGAAGGATGTTTGAGTTCCAACATAATGTTGTCGGCCACGAGCAAACATTATTATGCACCTCCTGAATTCTATATCCCAGATTAACCAAAAAATTGCCAAATCGGGTGCCACACCAAATAATTTCATCGGCCTCCTTGTTAAGTCTTAATCTCCTTTTACTTAAGGCATTGGAAATCCTCTGACATAGGTCCAATGGAACAAGAGATTCCTCAAAGGGCAACCAGTCACACTTACCATATGCCCTAGGACGAGCATAGTGTGCCACCTTCAGACCGAACCGATCACGCATCGGACTTACCCACTCCCCACCACCATCGATTTCCTCAATTAGGGGGATGTGTCCATTCCAAGAGTCGGACCAAAATTCCACAGTCTTACTATCCCCAATCTTCCAAGATATGTGCTTAGTAATGATTGGTCTACTTTCCCAGATAAGCTTCCATACCGACGAGCCACCACTTGAATTTGTGATAGTGAGGAGCCTATTGGGGTCATCCATATCGAGATATTTTTTCTGAATAATCCTACACCACCTTCTATTCGATTCCTTAACTAATTTCCAACACAACTTAGTGCCTAGAGCCCAGTTCACCTATTCTAGATTTCTCAGGCCAGCACCCCCATCGATTCTGCTTTGGCACGCCGTTTCCCATCTTATTAGGGGAATCAGCTTATTCTCCTTTGCGCCATCCCAAAGAAATCTTTTGAGGAAGCCTTTCAGACAAGAAATTATTTTACCTGGAAGTTTAAAGCAAGACATAGCATAGATAGGGAGAGTGGAGGGAACAAATTTTATCATTTGGATGCGTCCTGCTAATGAAAGCCATTTCAATTTCCAGGTATCAATTTTTTTGTGGCAGAGTTCCAACAACTTCCCCCAGAGAGAATATCTGCAAACACCCATGAACAGGGGAACCCCAAGGTGTATAATCGGAAGAACAGTGATATTGAAACCCAGGCGTTGTGCAATCTTCTTTTGGATGGATTTTTTGGTATTCAAGAAAACCATCGCAGATTTTTCCTTATTCAGGACTTGGCCCGATAAGGCAATATACTTATCCAGCGCCTCTTTTATCACATCCACCTCCCTCAACGTGGATTCACCAAAGAGGAATGTATCGCCAGCGAACAGAATGTGGGTAGAAGGATCGATGGCGGGAGCCACTGAGATCCCCCGCCAAAGCTTCTTATCCCTTAGACTTCCAAAGAATCTACTCATAGCGTCAGCCATGACGACAAAGAGGAAAGGCGATATAGGGTCGCCTTGCCGAAGGCCATTTGATGTGCCAAAAAAACCACAAACAGAGTCCTTGACCAAAATAGAGTACCTAGGGGTAGATATGCAGTAGTAGATCATCTACAGCCAGTCCTCTGCAAAGCCGAAACGACGCATCACTGTGATCAGGAAGCTCCAATTCACCCTGTCGTATGCTTTGTTGACATCCAGTTTTAGCAAAATTCCCCAAATCTTTTCTTTCGACGTGGTATGGATAGTCTCTGCTGTGATAATAATGCTGTCAATTATCTCCCCCCCCGGGGAAAACCCATTTTGTTCACCAAAGATGATTGAACCCAACAATTTTTTTAATTTGTTTGACAGAGATTTGGACAAAATCTTGTAGATGGCATTACATAAGGATATAAGCCTGTAATCAACATAAGATAAGCAGTCTTGCTTTTATGGGATAAGCGCGATCACCGTGTTGTTTATATCCTTCACAAATCTCTTATGCTTCCTGAAGTCTTCTACGAATTCCAAAACTTCATTTGCTAGAAAACTCCAACCTTTTTGAAAGAAAAGTGTCGGGAAGCCATCTAGACCCGGGGACTTATCCGCGCCTAATTCAAACACCACCCGTTTAACTTCCTCTAAATTAAAAGGTTCCAGGAGCATCCTGTTATCTAAGTCCCCAACAAGTTTAGGGATGCAGTCCAGAATCTCAGAATCCATGGCGTTGTAATCACTTCCATTGTTTAGCAAGGTATCAAAGAAATTGACCTCCGCAGCTTCCAACTCTTCACGATTATCCACAGTCTTCTTGTCTAATAGTTTGATGTTTGTTACCCGATTCTTCAAATGTCTTGATTTCGATGCGACATGAAATAATTTTGTATTTAGATCCCCCTCCTTGAGCCAAGATTCACAAGATTTATCCTTCCAATACAATTCTTCCCTGGCAAGCAACTCGGCATCCCAAGCATTGAGGGACTTTTCTTTAGCAAATTCTGTTGCAGTCATTCCAAAATGGATTACCTGTTCGTTCAAGGCTTCAAGGTCAGCTTCCACCCTCAATTTTTTAGCAAATATGTCACCAAAACTAGTTATGTTCCATTCTCTTAGTTTATTTTTTAGGTGCCCAAGCTTCCTCACTAGCTTAAAGCTTGGAGTACCTCTAAGCCTAGCAACTTCTAGCCACCAATTCTCCAAATGACCTACCAAGAACGGATCCCGCCACCACATAGACTCAAATTTGAAATAACTATTAGGCGGCCTCTCACACAGATTTAGTGAAAGTAAGAGCGAAAAGTGATTAGATATCGAGATCGGGAGGATGCTGGAAGAGCAAGAGAAGTTGTCACCTTGCCACCCAACTCCTAGGAGAAAATGGTCTAGACATTCAGCAATGTTAGTAAATCTTGATCTACGGTTGTCCAAGTAAATAAACCACCCCTTGGTGGGCAATCAATAACTGGGATGGCCGCCACGAACTCCCTGAAATCCATCATAGATTTGTTTACTTTTTGAAGACCCCCACTCTTCTCTTCAAGGTTTATTATTGCATTGAAGTCGCCACCAACAACTAACATTTCCTTCGAGATTTGACCTACTGAAAATAAGACTTCATTCCAGACCCTAGCTTTCTCCTTCGTTCGAGTCGATCTGCATATGTTGAACACCGAAAATGAGCAATCGCACAGATGACATTTAACCATCCCTAAGATCCAATTTGCTTTACTTTCCAAAATTTGGAAATCTGTTGAGATGGAGGACCAAAGAACCCCCAGACCCCCCGAGGAGCCAGAGGCATCAGAGAAAAAACCTTTCCAAAGCCTACAGTAATTTAGAAACGTCATGCCTTCTTGAGAACTTATTTTTGTTTCTTGAAGTAAAATTACATCTGCCTTAATTTGTTCTAGATGACGCTTTACTAAGTGTCATTTGTCAAGGGCCGATAGACCCCTGATGTTCCAAGTAAGGATCCTCATGGTTGTCCAAGGGAGGCACTTGCTCCCTTGGATGTGAAAATTTTTGCAACACTGGGAAGACCTTTCTCCCTCGCTTCTTCTTCCCGCTTCTGCCTGGAAGATTTGTACCCTCTTCCAATTTTGACTTTGCCTAACAGATTGGATGCTGATTGACAGATGCTCCTTGGCTCGACTATGTCTAGCCCATCGGCCTCCAAAGCAGCATCATCACCTTCTAGGGAATCCTCTGATCTTGACGCAGGAGCATCATCAGCTATCAACCCTAGAACATCGTCAATTGTATCCTCCACCCCAACATTACATGCCACCTCGCCAACTGGGGTGCAGAGAGCCGAAGTCACCTCCACCTAAGGAGGAGGGGATACAAATTCACACAATGAATCAAAAGGAGCAATCGCCATCGAAGTAGGGATGGATAGAGGAGAGGGTGTCGAGCCAGACACCTTAGGTTTTCAAATTTTCTTTGTCTTTGGCTTCGGGGGGAATTTCTCCGCCGAATGGTTTCGACTCTGGCATCTCAGGAAGAAGTGTTTATCTTCCTCAACCTCCACCGACTAGATCCAGTGTTCCCCCCGACACAGAGAAGAATTTCTTTTAGAATCTTATGCACTGTTGCGATCATCAGCCTGGCATAGATGTAGGAGTCTCCATCTATAATTTCCACATCCTCATTCGCCAGCGTGCCAAGAGATCTGTTGATCTTAACCAAACTATCCTCAGACCAATATTCTAGCAGGAGGTTATATAATCTTATCCAGACAGGCCGATCGTAGGGGTCATGTTTTGCCGCATTGAAATTTGGGGTCCATTTCTGCATGTAGATAGGGGAATCTTGAAACTTCCACAACCTGTGTTCCAGCACTTCGTCCCTGACCTCCAGTGATTGAAACACTGTCAAAAAGAAGCCCTTCGAAAGGAAATTTACCATTTCTACAGCCCGCCAATTTGAAGAGATCCATGATCGCAGAGAACCCCAATCTTATCTGGGTCCGGTAACCCTAGCGATGATGGCCAAATCTTCGAATAACGCCACTTCTTCTGACACTTCCTCTGTCAAGTCAATGGATGTAAAGACCGAATGGTAGGTAGCAAAACAGGATCGGTTAGACTTCTCATCCATCTGGCACCTCTCGCCATCCGAAATCAGCACATCAACTTTCGAATCTTCTACTTTTTTTCGCATCTTCGCCCAATTCATTCATTCCAATTTTTTAAATTTATGTTAACAACCTTTTAGTTTAAAAACTAATTTATTTTAAAAAATAGTTAATACTTATTTTCAAAGTAATGAATATTTATCTTTTAAATTATAAATATTTTCGAAGTAATTAATAATTTAATTTTATTGCTTTTAATTGTTTTTAATTATCTTCTAAGTTAAAAGTTGATTTATTTCAAAGTAATTAAGTATTAGTTTAATTTATTTCAAAAGAAAATTAGAATTAGTATAACTTATTTTTGAGATAATTAGTATTTATTTTAAAATACTTAAAATATTATATTGATTTAATTTGTAAAAGTATTTAGTTTCAATTTTCTTTTCATAGTTAGTAAATTTTAAATAAGACTCGAAACAAAAACTAGCAATGTCCAATATCAATAATTTCTCTAGCTCACATTTATGAGTAACGTTGTCATGCTTTGAGCTATTGCATTTATAGCCTAATATAGCTACAAGAACAATGTTTGTGGTATTGTCTCTATAAATCACTAGAGAGAAATAAGGGATGCATTGTCATTTAAAATCCAAGGGACATAGATAATCTCTCTTGGATCACAAATTAAAAAAAATGAATGAACCAAAATACGCTATAACAAACTTTGAAAACCATCATGAAGTTTCATAAAGTTTATTTTAATTTATTTTATTTAAAAGAGAATCTAAATCTAATAGGATCATCACCGCATGGGTTCAAGTGTGACACTTTTATTTTTGAATAGGACTAGGCATTGGATGAAATTAGAAAACAATTAATGGTCATGGAGGTCAATTACTTTTGACTTTGAATGCTTCTCTTTGTGGGTAGTAGTTGTAGATGAATTATTTGGGCAAAGTACCCTAAAAAGGGTTGCATATCCACATAAACAATTCACACCAAACCTAACTTAGAAAATAGAACTACATATATATTATATCTTGATCTCACTTGGAAGTGGTGTATGTAGGAAATTTAGGAAACAAATGATGTCCCCAATGCAATCATTCGAGGATGGGGTTTAGGGAGTGTCCAGGAAGGATTATATCAATTAAAATAATAATATAAGATTAATCAATCAAGATAATCATCTATTTAAAGGGGTGGAATCTCTACTATAAATATCAAAATAAAATATATTTTTTGTATACTTGGAAGGATCCTAGATGGATCGCTTGACTCCTTAAGGCTTTAGGCCAAATTACGAGGAAAATTTCAAGTCTTTGTTTTATAAGGGAGTGTAGTCTTTAGAGAGCGGCTCAAGACCCAGATGATCTCGATGAGTCTAAGTCTATGGATAGAGCATATTCCTATCATTTATGGATAGTTGTTTACCCCATTTAGTGGATGCCTATCCCAGATGGATATGATCTCATATCTCATATGAACAAATGCCTAACCTGTATGGTTGGATGCTTGTCCCAAATTAGATGAATGTTTATCCCATGTGAATAGAAGTACTTGAGTATAAAATTAATGAACACTTAATAAGATAAAAATATTAACACACAAAAAATGACAAAATTTAGAGGTTCTACTAATGGGTTGTTATAAATGAAGTGTATGCACTACACACAAAGAAACACGAACATAAACATAACAAACTACTTAGTGATGGTTACCTTATTTAAAATACTAGTTTTCAAAATGTTATCAATTTAGAAATTTTTTAACTTGCTTTAATCTAAAATTTATGTGGAAATAAGTTAAGGTTATACCTAAATGAGAGATTGTAGATAGATTAGGCAACACACAAGCATTGTATTTAAGTATATTATAACCTTTATGAAATGTATGCACCATCTAGTATTGTTTATAATTAAATGGTGGTGGTTCTCACATATTTTTTATACCAAGAATTTGTATTGTTAGGGATAGGGGCTCAAGGTTTTTTAAGTCTTCCTTGAATGAAAAATATTCTTGTTAGAATTATTTGGGATGCATGTGGCAGCCTTCATAGATTGAGAAGTGGGTAATTTATTACTAGTAGTTACATGAGGAAAACACCCAATTAACTCCCTTAACATTCATGGTTGTTACCTTATTTTTGTAATTGGGTACATTGCATCTCGGGTTTGAAGATTTCTACATAGTTTGGGTTGTTTTCCCTTTGTATAAGTTTGAAAAAATCATATAGTTTAGCTTCTTTTGTAATAGTTTGAGCTCTACAACAAGAATAAATTTCTATTTTTTTATGGTTGTTTGGAACTAGTTTATAGTAGCTGCAGCCAAATATTTTAATTCATTTGAAGTAAATTAATTCAAACCAAGGTTTCATGATACATCTTTTGAGTGTGGAATTGGTTAGTGTGAATAGGTCAATCATCTAGAAATTAATTAGCCATCAATTAATCATACTTAGGTCCCCTTTTACTTTATTCGCTTAAGCTAAACTTATGAGTGTTTTTTAAATTATGAGATTGAACTATATTTAGAACATGTTGCCTCATAAAATAGGATGGGGACACTTGTCATGATCTAACTTAATCCTCATATAGGGTTTCATCTAGGTTTTTTTCTTTCTTTTATAAGGATTCATTATTCATTATTGTAATTATTCAATTTTATTTTATTAATTAATACAAAATCCATCATATTTTTTGGGATCACATCTCATCTCATGGAAACCGTGCCTAGCAAATATGTTGTTTTTTTCTCTCAATGTGATAGATATTTTAGTTGTAGGTGATTTCTAGGAGCTGTGGGGTTCATTATCAACTCCAACAAAGTTTTTGAGTCTTTATTTGTGTATTATACACATGATATATGGTGTCTTCTCATATTTACTTCACTATCTAAGTGATTCTTTTGATGATTGTACCCTTTCGATGCCCAACTTTGTTGTAGTTAATGGATCTAAGGTATGTTTCTCATTGAATTGTCTTCTTCAAAACATTAGATAATATTTTAGGATAACATGAGCCCATTTTCTTTAACTCTTTTTCTCTCTCCCTTATCTTTTACTTTTTTTTAATCGATAGATTATATTTAGTTTAATTTATTTTAGGCTAGTTTCGTTCTATTGTTTGCAATTGAATATGTTGAAGAATACAAATATATTTATGCTCAATGTATACACATTTATTCTATAAAATTATTTCTCTAATCTAAGCTTATCTTTTGGATCAAGACCTTGTGTTGTAATTTCTCCTTCATTTGTTAGGCCCCTTGTTTGGAACAAAAAAAATTGGCCTAAGTGATTCCTTTGATGATTGCACCCTTTTGGTCCCCAACTATGTTGTAGTTAACTGATCTAAGGGACGTTTCTCATTTAATTAGATATTATTGTAGGATAAGATGAGCCCATTTTCTTTAACCCTTTTTCTCTCCCCCTTATCTTTTACTCTTTTTATAAATTGAAAGCATATATTTAGAATAATTTATTTTAGGCTAGTTTTTTTTTTTGTAATTGAATGTGTTGAAGAACATAAAAAAATTATGCTCATACTTTCAATCTATAAAAATTTTGAACCTAATCTAATCTTATTTTTTGGATCAAGACCGTATGTTGTAATTGCTCCTTATTTCAATAGGCCCCTTGTTTGGAACAACAAAATATTAGCCTTTGGGTTATCCTAGACATAATAATAACTTGGCGAAAAATATCTTAGAGATGTTTCTATCTCCTTTTAAGAAAGGTAGAGAAATTTCTTGCTTTGCTTGATTTGGTCTATTTCGTTAGAGAAACTAATACAAGGAATGATGTCTAAGTTGGTTATTCAAGTTTCTAGTATACTACATGGTTTTAGTTAAAACAATTTGGATGACTTTAAGATTTTCCAAATGGTTTGAGTGTTAACTAATTTGACATTATAAAAAGAGATGTCAGGGCTAGTTTTCACAAGCTACCAACTATGAAACAAATTCTTCTAATATTAATAAAATAAAGAAAATTATTTATAAGGCTTCCTTACATATTCAAAGTAATTTTTTGAGTCTCGAGATCATTAAAGGTGTAAGAGAAGAGAATACTAATGCTTGTACACACACTAAGAATCACACTTTTATGGCCTCACTTTTATGCTTATATTTACATAAGAGTAGACTAAAATATGGATATTGTTACTCTTATACTCTAATCAAGTATTTGGATCATTATTATTGAAGGATCTATATAATTAAGCTTTTCTTTAGGCTTGTATGTTTCTAGAGTTCATAAAATCTTGTTAATTTTTCCATATTTTTGTAATGAAATAACTTGCACAATACAAGAATATGATAGAAAATATGCTACAAATACTAAATAATAACTAAGAATAACAAGCCACTTTGAGGGGGCAAAACTCCAAATATCTCCAATGAGAACAAAATTCACAATATGATGATGAAATAAGACTCAAAAGCTCCTATATATACCTATTTATGCCTAGGATATCACCCAAGCCAACTTAGAAAACCCTATATAAGCCCTAGGCCAACCTAATCAACTAAATAACAATACAATTATGATAATATGACTTAATTAGGAGTTAAGATAACCACAAGTAGACTATTCATAACTCGATGTACTCTAATATTAAGGGTGTAGCATGCCCCCCTCTTTAGATAAGCATTGTCCTCAATGCTAGGAAATCTTGGATGCTTTTGAATGAACTCCTTGTCCTCCCATGTGGCATCTTCAATTGGTAAATTCTTCCATTGGATGAGATAGTGAGTGAGTGTTTTGTTCCTTAACTCCCTTATGTGTTTTTGAAGAATACCTTATATTTCCAATATTATTATTCCTTCTTCATCAAGCTCCAGTAATATTGTCTGAGTAGGGATATTATTCCAAATTACCTTCTTCAAAAAAGAAACATAAAAAAATAGATGTATCTTTGTCCTTGATGGCAATTCCAACTTGTAGACAACACTACCTATCTTCTGCTTGATTTTATATGGGCCATAATATTTTGGAGGCAACTTGTTATTCTTTGATTGTTGCTTTAGTGGCATTTTCTTGTAAGGTTACAATCTCAAGAAAACCCAATCCCCAACCTCAAAAATTCTTTCACTACAGTGTTGGTTTGCCTACTGCTTCATTCATTTTGCATCATGGATAGATTCTCTTTAAGTCCTGAAAGTACTTGTTGTTGATGAATCATGTGCTCCTCCACAATTTGAACTCTTAGCGACACCTTCAATGATGATGTGACAGAAGGATGATGATATCCATGTACAATTCCATAAATGGAGACATTTTTTATGAACTATGGAAAGAAGTGTTATACCACCATTTTGCTTGTGGTAGAAAATCTACCCATTGAGACTGTTTATCTGAATCGAAACAATGTAGATATCCTTCCAAACACTTATTAACCACCTCTATTTTCCCATCATATTTTGGATGATATGAAGAACTGTGAGCCAATTGAGTACCCAAACATTTGAATAAATTTGTCCAAAAGTTACTAGTAAAGATAGGATCATGGTCACTAACAATAACCTTAGGTATACCATGTAGCTTTTGAATATTCTCCAAAAATTCTTTTTTCATTGTACTTGCTACAAAAGGATGTGATAATGAAATAAAATGTGCATATTTAGTGAGATGATCCACAATTGCCATGATGACATTTTTACCATTAGATCTTGGAAGTGCTGTGATGAAGTCCATGGAGAGTTCTTCCCAACACTAGCTAGGAATAACTAAGGGTTGCAAGAGACCAGGTGTCTTAACTGTCTCCCCTTTATTTCATTGACAAACCAAACATTTTGCCACAATTTTTTGAACATCCCCTTTTAGCCCTTCCCAAAAGAAGTCTTTCTTGACCTAATGATATGTCTTCAAAAATCTTGAATGACCACCCATTGGAGACTCATGTAGCTCTATGAGAATCTTTTTTTTAAGAGATGAATTCTTGCAAAGATACAATCACTCTTTATGCCACAAAGTATCTCCCTTCCAACAAAATTTATCTAAAACTACTAGGATCACTTTGTAATTGTTAAATGAGATTACTAGTAGCCACATCATTTTTCCACTCTTCTTTGGCTTCTTCTACCCAGTCATCTTGTAATATTGAAAGGGCACACAATAAAGCGTCATCCTTCTCATCCTTCCTCGATAGTGCATCTTCCACAACATTTTCCTTCCCTTTCATATATGCAATCTCAAAATCATAACTTGACATCTTAGTAACCCATTTTTGTTATTGTTTCAAAGACAATATTTTTTCCAAAAAATATTTTAGCCTATCATGAACTGTCTTTACCTTGAATTTTCTACCCTTTAGATAAGGCCTCCATTGTTTTACTGTATGAATAATAGCTAGCATCTCATAAATAGGTTTGAGTTGATTCTTACCCTTTAATTGATGGCTCTCAAAAGCAATAGGTCGACCCTCCTGTATGAGAACTACACCTATACCATTTCCAGAAATTCCTTTCTGAAATTAGGAGTGGCAAGTACTGGAGTTGTGCACATAGCCTCCTTTAACATTTCAAATGTTGAATTAGCATATTCATTCCAATGAAAATAATCCTTCTTCAATAAATTTGTGAGGGTTGCTGTTATACAACCATAATTCTTCACAATCTACGATAGTATCCAATCAATCCCAAGAAACCCTTCAATTTCCTAACGGTTTTGGCAATAGGTCATTCCATGATAGCCTTAATTTTGTTAGGATCCACCTTTACTCCTTCATGGGAAACTATGTGTCCCAAGTACTCCACCTCATTAAGACCAAAAGCACACTTGGATGACTTAGCATAGAGTTGATGCTCTTTGAGAACTTGTAATACTTGATCTACTTGTTGTAATTTTTCTTCCCATGTCTTGCTATAAATCAATGTATCATCAAAAAACACTAATACAAACTTCCTCAAGAACTTTTTAAAGATGGAATTCATCAAAATTTAAAATGTAAATGGAGCATTCGTAAGACCAAATGGCATCACCAAAAACTCATAATGACTCTCATGAGTCGTACATGTTGTCTTACAAATATCTTCTTCCTTAATTCAATTTGGTGATAACCAAATCTAGATATAACTTTGTAAAGTACATAGCTTCATTCAATTCATCTAGCAAATTATCAATGATTGAAATAGGAAACGTATCTTTGATGGTGTACATGTTGAGCACTCTATAGTTCGAACACATGCACCAAGTTTCATCCTTCTTCTACACCATCACCATAGGCGAGGAGTAAGAACTTTGGCTATGTCCGATAATTCTTGCCTCTAACATCTCCTCAATAATCTTTTTTATCTCACTTTTCTGTATATGTGGGTACCAGTAAGGCAGGTGATGTTGGGAGGTTGGCTCCTTGGAACTAGTTGTATGGCATGATCATGATCCCTCTTAGGAGGAAGTCCTTTAAGCATATCTCCAAAAACCACTGAGTGATTCTCAATTATTTCTTGTAAATATGGATGGGTGGAAGTATTAGATTGAGAGACTTCTAATGAACATAACTAGTCCAAAAATCCATCAACTCCTTTCTTAAACAACTTCTGCATTTGATGAGAGCTAACTATTTGTGGGGACTTTTCCTTCAACCCTCTTAGCTCTATTGTCTTTCCTTCTTATTGGAATCTCATAAATAATTCTTGGAAGTTCATCTCAATTGTTCCCAAGGTAGTAAGCCATTGTACTCTTAAAACAATATTTGTTGCACCCATGGAGATAGCATACATTAGGCTATCAAGGTGATAATCTCCCATGGATAATTTGATGCTATGACACTTTCCAAAACAATTAACGATACCACCATCTACAGTCAAGATGAAATTCTGGAGTTGGATATATAGATCAATTTAGACGAGTATCTTGATTTTTGTTGATGAAATTATGAGTACTACTTGAGTTGATCAACACGGTTACTTTCTACTTCTTTAAGAATCTAGCTACCTTAAGAGTTTGAGAGGCACTAAACCCAGAGAGTGCATGACAAGAAATGATTGGTTGGGACTCATGTGATTCATCATCTAAATCCCTATCACCCTCTAATATCGGTTCCTCCTCTTCCTCACTTGGTCCTTCAATATAAAAAAAATATTTTCACTGCATCTATGCCCTCAACTATATTTGTTGTCACAATTGAAACATAACCCTTTTGCTCTTTTCTCCTAAAATTATTATGGAGTCAACCTAGTAGGTTGTGATAGTGAATGTGTAGGAGATATCATTTCACCAAAATTTATATTCCCTTGTCTCTTACTAGCTAGAAACTTCTCCTCCACTTGTCTTTCCATTGCTATTGCTTGCAATAAGGAGTGTGGTTGGAACAATCGTACTTCATATTTTATGTGATCCTTTAAACCGCCTAGAAATAGTTCCTTCATATTTTCTTCTGCCACATTCTCTACTCTTAGAGAAAGGGTGTGAAATTGCTGAATATAATCCTTCACCATGCTTGTTTGCTTTAATTTGGTGAGTTGGAAAAAGTAGCTATCCATAAAGTTATCTCCATAATGGGTAGCAAGTTCCTCTTGGAAAATTAACCATGTGACCACCCAACCCTTTTTTCTCTTCTCATCACATAACCAATGATACCAAATAAATTGATTTGGTTCTAGGTATAATGATGCCATAGCCACCTTTTGTTGACTAGGAACATGATAAATATCAAAGAATCACTCCATTTGGTATAGCCAATTGGTTGGATCCTTGCCATCAAACTTTATCATATCCAACTTAGGTATGAATTGCCTTGACATATGATTATTAAAGGAAGGATCCTTCTTGAAACCCAATTCAAGTTCAAGGAATTCATGTCCCACAAAAGCATTATCTTCCACCTTATGAGGTGAATCTTCACCCTTACACCACATACCTTGAATAAATGATTCCAATTCACCCATTTCTTCCATAATATTCTTCTCTAATGATGACATATCACCCTTGACTTTGTTTATTTCATCCTTAGGGTTAAAATCCTCATTTTATACTCCCTCATTCTCTGAAGATTTACCTAGTGTGGTAGCATTCTTTTTGCCTCTTGTTGCAGGCCTCGTCATGATGGCAGAAAATATTTTTTCAATAAATCACACAAATGAAACTTAAATTCTCTAAATTTTCAATTGTAACTTACTAGTGTCAAGATACTATTTACCCAAAAAAACCTCGAAAAATTAGCAGATTTGCAGCCACGAGAATGCATTTGTTGGAAACACTAATTTTTCAATAACTCACTTATTTATGCTTCAATTTCTCCAAATTTTGGAATGTAGTCTCCTTTGTTATTATTTCAAAAACCTAATAAAAATCAAGCTCCAATTCGACAGGATTTGAGAGATATGCGGCTTCCAAATAAATTGTCTAGAAACCCTAATTCTGCAATAATTCGCTCAATTTTGCTCCAATTCCTCTGAAATCTAGACTGTAGATTCTTTAATATGGTATTCAAGAACCTTTTAAATTTTAAAAAAAAATCACCAAAATTTGAAAGATATGCGCCTTCCAAAATGACCTTTAATATTAAGAAGATGCCTTGCCTCTATGGTGCCAAGAACATACTCTAATATCACTTGTAATGAAATAACTTGCACAATAAAAGAATATAATAGAAAATATGTTGCAAATGTTGAATGATAATTGGGAATAACAAGCCACTTCAAGGGTGCAAACCTTCAAATACCTCCAATGAGAACACAATTCACAATATGATGATGAAATAAGACTCACAACCTCCTATATATACCTATTTATGCCTAGGATATCACCCAAGAGGACTTAGATAACCCTATATAAGCCCTAGGTTGACCTAATCAACTAAATAACAACACAATAATGATAATATGACTTAATTAGGAGTTACAACAGCCACAAGCCGACTATTCATAACCTGATGTACTCTAATATTAAGGGCGTAGCAATTTTATTCAAAAGAAGTGATTTAGAAACTCCTTTTAATTAAAGACATGGAGTTTCCATAATCCATGATTATAGCTTGCAAATTTTCTAGATTAAAATATGTAAATAATATTCTTCTTCAACATTTTAAATCAAGTTTATTTTTAATGCACTCAAATTTGAGATAGGGTCATGCTACATGATTGCATTGTAGTAGTTTTGTGATTGAAATTAAAATCCCTTGCAATCTAGAACTAAACCATGGTTGAGTCAATAAGTAAACCTCACATTCATGTGATTTCATATATGCATTCACTAAGGGAGAGGGCCCGATGGTGGGTAGGGTAACTTTGAGTGAGGGGTCCACATCATCAGCGTCTGAGTCGGCTAAATTTTTTCTGCCATGTCCCTTCATTGTCGAGCTGGCAGTTTGAAACAAAATTTTGGGAAGATTTTGAGTACATTTTCTAAAGTTTTGGGGGCGATTTCCAAAAACTGCCAAAAATGTCTAAAAATTTGGCATATACCTATCGTGGACATCTATATGACCGATGGTTGTTTGGCACCATGCCAGTACTTGCAACTAGCAATCCTAGTTAATGTGCATTAACTGCTACACATTCCACATCATCGGTCTTAATGCCTACCACCTTGGCATGCACACCATTCGCTTGGTCTTCCTTTGTGTTCACAAAACATCCATTCATGAGACATCATTCATTTTCAGCGGTTGCATTCAAAATCAGCTCTGGTTAGGACAGACGCTGACGGTGGTGAGGCCATGGCCGAGTGGTGGTGATACATTTTTCATGCTTTATGTGTTTATCAACACCATATTCAGTAAAAGGAAACTATATAACTTCTTGCTACGCAAGTGAGGTTGTCTTCCAACCTCACTCAGGTAGTAACTATGCATTGCAAGATTTTTCTAGGTTTTTCTTGTGATTTTATTTTGTTAAAATAGCAAGAAAAAGTAGTAATAATTTCATCATGTAATGAAGCTTTGTTGCAGCTTATTCATGGCCGCTACTGTGTATATTATGGTCGACTATGTGTATATGTGAGTATACAGATATATATATGCATATATATGGCCTACTATTTGTAAATGTGTGTATACATAGATATATATGCATATATATCTATGTATACACACATATACACATAAGAACAGACAGCAAATGTAATTTTCCAGCAATAATGGAAATATATAATGGCAGAGTGTGTGTATATGTGAGAATACAATTTTATATATGCATATAAATGGCCCACTATGTGTATATGCATGTATACAGTTACATTGATGCATATATATGGCCGACTGTATGTATATATCCATATATATGTGTACACACACATATACACACACCGCCATAATATATGTGTTTATTTTCGTTTTATACCTTTATAATTTGTATTATCATATATATGTGTGTATGCACACATATACACATAGTCTGCCATTCATATAGACCTTTGTTTACATTTTATACCTCTATAATTTGCATATGTATAGTGGCAGCATGTGTATATTATTTTCCAACTATGTGTATACATATACATACTGTTCGTGTGTTTCTGCAGCTCGACAGTGAAGGGTTTTATGCACCTATGTTTTAGCTAGCTCTTTCGACTGTTGTCGTGAACCCCTTGCTCAAAAATTCCCGACCCCCATCGTCCACTCTTCCATGTCCTTCGTCTTTGCTTGAATCATGAAGTTTTAGGGAATACAGTCATATCCATTTATAGGATTTTCCTAGTCAATTTCGTAATCATTTTTTTTTTTTAATTGACTAATCATTTATAGGATTTCCCTAGTCAATTTAGTAATCATTTTAATTTTTAATTGACAAAATAGTTCTTTTTAAACTGATATAATATTCAACGTCTTTATATTATACTAAACAATAAAATATTATGTATGCATGTATACACACACACACACATCCATACATACATAATTATTTATGTATGTATGTATGTCTCTATTTAATACATAGACATACATACTTATACACACATACCTAGATGTATGTGTGTATAGTATGTATACACACATACATGTATGCATGCGTGTATACATACTATACACACATACATGTATGCATGTGTGTATACATACTATAGACACATGCATACATGTATGTGTGTATAGTATGTATACATACATGCATACATGTATGTGTGTATAGTATGTATACACACATGCATACATGTATGTGTGTATACTATACTATACACACATACATACATGTATGTGTGTATACTATACATACATACATACATACTTTGGCCAAAACATAGGTGCATGCCACCCGAAACTATGGAGTGTATGATAATGTTCTAATACTGCCATTATATATATGCAAGTTGCAGGTCGACAATTGCATGACTATTCAAGTGATCATATGTATATGCATATGTATATATGCATATGCATATGCATATGTATATATGCATATGCATATGCATATGTATATATGCATATGCATATGCATATGTATATATGCATATGCATATGCATATGTATATATGCATATACATATGCATATATGCATGTATATATGCATATGCATATGTATATGCATATGCATATGTATATGTATATATGCATATGCATATGTATATGTATTTATGCATATGCATATGTATATGTATTTATGCATATGCATATGTATATGCATATTCAAAGGAAAAAGTGAAGTTGTTATGCATATACATATGTGCATTGAACCTAATTAGATGTATGCTTTGTTTGTTCTTCAATTAAAGTGATTGTAAATATCGGCCCCTCTCCCTTATAGTTATTCTCTATGATGGCTAAATCCTACTTATGTTAATACCATTTCTCATACACTCGAATAGATGCACGGTTATCAAATCATCTCTGCAACAATTCTATCAATTTTAGGTGCCTTTGATTAATTGCAAGTGTGTTATATTTTTTAGGTGCTTTGATTCATTTGGGGGTGTTATCTTTTTAACAGGTTTGGCTACATCAATTCAATCATGCAACTATTGTAGCTTTGTATTTGAATCACTTAGACTTGGTTTTTTGAAGGCTTTTAATGGTTACCTATGTAGCACTTAACAATTCAAATGGAATTGTTGACCCGTGCAGCATAGGTTTCCATCAGACGAGCGTTCATAAATTCAAGTCTCCCTAATTCATTTCCAATCACCTCAATTAGATGCATGGTTAGTTCGTTCATCAATTACACTCAATCTTACATGTATGAATTTGTTGTTACACTATGTACAATTGTTTGATATGTTCATTTCGAATTAGCTCAATTATATACATGGTTAGTTTATTCTTCAATTACAATCGATCTTACATGTATGCATCTATTTTTACACTATGTACCATTGTTTCATATGCATATTTATATTTTCAATATGCATATGCATATATGCAATTGTTGTATGAAGTTAAATTTTAGTATGTTGTTTGAGAAATGGTATTAACATAAGTAGGAGTCAGCATATGGTTAGTATGTTCTGCATTTTCTATATGAAGTTATATTTCAGTATGTTGTTACACTATGTACCATTGTTTCATGTGTTGCTCATATCCAATCAGCTCAATTAGATGCATGGTTAGTTTGTTCTTCAATTACACTCAATCTTACATGTATGAATTTTTTGTTACAATATGTACAATTGTTTGATATGTTGTCCATTTTGAATCAGCTCAATTATATGCATGGTTAGTTTGTTCTTCAATTACAATCGATCTTACATGTATGCATTTTTTTTACACTATGTACCATTGTTTCATATGCATATATGCAATTGTTGTATGAAGTTAAATTTTTACAATATATTGTTTGAGAAATCGTATTAACATAAGTAGGAATCAGCATATGGTTAGTATGTTCTACATTTGTTGTATGAAGTTATATTTTAGTATGTTGTTACACTATTTACCATTGTTTCATATGTTGCTCATATCCAATTAGCTCAATTAGATGCATGGTTAATTTGTTCTTCAATTACACTCAATCTTACATGTATGAATTTGTCGTTGCACTATGTACAATTGTTTGACATATTGTTCATTTTGAATCAACTCAATTATATGCATGGTTAGTTTGTTCTTCAATTACAATCGATCTTACATGTATGCATCTATTTTTACACTATGTACCATTGTTTAATATGCATATGCATATGCATATTGCATCTATGCATATGCATATATGAAATTGTTGTATGAAGTTAAATTTCAGTATGTTGTTTAAGAAATGGTATTAACATAAGTAGGAGTCAGCATATCGTTAGTATGTTCTGCATTTGTTGTATGAAGTTATATTTTAGTATGTTGTTACACTATGTACCATTGTTTCATATGTTTCTCATATCCAATCAGCTCAATTAGATGAATGGTTAGTTTGTTCTTCAATTACACTCAATCTTACATGTATGAATTTTTTGTTACACTATGTACAATTGTTTGATATGTTGTTCATTTTGAATTAGCTCAATTATATGCATGGCTAGTTTGTTCTTCAATTACAATCGATCTTACATGTATGCATTTTTTTTACACTATGTACCATTGTTTCATATGCATATTGCATCTATGCATATGCATATTTACAATTGTTGTATGAAGTTAAATTTCAATATGATGTTTGAGAAATGGTATTAACATAAGTAGGAGTCAGTATATGGTTAATATGTTCTGCATTTGTTGTATGAAGTTATATTTTAGTATGTTGTTACACTATGTACCATTGTTTCATATGTTGCTCATTTCCAATCAGCTCAATTAGATGCATGGTTAGTTTGTTCTTCAATTGCACTACATCTTACATGTATAAATTTCTTGTTACACTATGTACAATTGTTTGATATGTTGTTCATTTTAAATCAGCTCAATTAGATGCATGGTTAGTTTGTTCTTCAATTACAATCAATCTTACATGTGTGCATCTGTTCTTACACTATGTACCATTGTTAGATATGCATATGCATATTGCATATATATATATGCAATATGCATATGCATATCTAACAATATATATGCAATATGCATATGCATATATATTGCATATATATATATGCAATATGCCTAACAATATATATGCAATATGCATATGCATATATATGCAATATATATGCATATGCATATCCAACAATGGTACATAGTGTAAGAACAGATGCACACATGTAAGATTGATTGTAATTGAAGAACAAACTAACCATGCATCTAATTGAGCTGATTTAAAATGAACAACATATCAAAAAATTGTACATAGTGTAACAAGAAATTCATACATGTAAGATGGAGTGCAATTGAAGAACAAACTAACCATGTGTCTAATTGAGCTGATTGGAAATGAGCAACGTATGAAACAATGGTACATAGTGTAACAACATACTAAAATATAACTTCATACAACAAATGCAGAACATATTAACCATATGTTGACTCCTACTTATGTTAATATGCATATGCATATGCAGCATATTATGCAATTGTTGTATGAAGTTAAATTTCAGTATGTTGTTTAAAAAGGGTATTAACATAAGTAGGAGTCAACATATGTATATGCATATGCATGTGCAAATGAATATGCATGTGCATGTGCATGTGCATATGAATATGCATGTGCATGTTAATGTGCATATGCATACGCATGTGCATGTGCATACGCATGTGCATACTGTCAACAATTTCCTTCTCCATTTACATTTAAATTAGATGCATGGCTAGTTTGTTCATCAATTACACTCAATCTTGCATGTATGAATTTTTTGTTACACTATGTACCATTGTTTGATATGCATATGCATATGCATATGATGTATGAAGTTAAATTTAAGTATGTTGTTTGAGAAATGGTATTAACATAAGTAGGAATCAACATATGCAAATGCATATGCATATGTATGTGCATATAACCATCCTTTATGTTGTCATCGGCCAGTCTCCCTTTAAGCTCCGTTATGGTCAAAATATTTCCAACCCTTTCGAATACAACATTACCATACATATGTATGTTGCACAAAATGATACAACATACTGAATTTTCAAATTATCTTAAAACAACAAACTGATACACCATTATGATACATATGTGTATAGATTACGATAGATAGATACATAAGTTTCCTCTCACAGAGATAGATAGATACATATGTTTCATATTGCAAAGATAAATAGTAACATGATGGAATATGTTGTCTCTATGCTATCCATATTGATGTTTCAAGTTACAAACATTCAAAACAAAAAAAATTCAAACATCATTTCCAATCCATCAAGAAGTTCACAAGAAAAAACTAGCAACCAAACATTCAAATCAATCAAAAAATGTAGGAAAACTAAAATTTGATGGCAAGTTGTCTTGTGAGTTGGATGTGGCATGTGACAGAGAAGGACTCCATGATTGAGTTGGTTGGATTATGCTTGGGGTGGGTGATGTTTGATAGGCCTGTAAACGATGACTCCAACTCTCATATGGTTGGCTACTTGTCGAGCTAGGTGAGTGTGTATTGGAGAGAAAGTGAGAAGGACTCCAACTCTAAAATTTTTGGTTGGTAGCTTGGGTAGGTGATGGACAATATTGGGGGCATTGAATAGATATGAAATCTGTGAAGATCCTATGGCGGTCAGGCAAGGGATTTAGAGGGTTGTTGAGTCGCCTCTCCTTTGCAGCATTTACTTGTGCCTTCTCCAAATATTTTTCCCTTTTTGCGGCTTCCTTTTCTCTCTGTTGGTCCTCCCTTTTTTGTCCTTCTCCTTCTTTTGCAACTCATTTTCAGCCTCTGCTGCTACTCGTTGCTTTTCCTTTTCAATTCTCATAAGACTTTTCGCCTCCAATTTTGCAATCCTTTCTATCTTGCGCTCTGCAAGTTGTTGCTTCTTCCTTAATTTTAGTTCTTCTAGTTCCTTCTTCTTTTCCTCTTGCTCACTTAGCAATGCCATGAAGTCGTCAGCAGTTAGGAGTTGGGATCCTCTTTGTAATTTGATTCCATGGTCAGCCACCTTATTAGACTTGTCTTTCACCACATGAACTAGTAGCTTCAAGAATTTTGAGATACGGGAAGTTTCTTGGCCTCCCAAAGGCTCAATCAAATCGACATTATTTGTTTCTGGCATCTCACTATCTGTAGCATCCACTCTATCTCCTGACTGCTCACCATCACTGTCTCCCCAATCAACATAGAAATGTACTAACATAATCGGACCCATGTTGTGCAGTGGAGATGGCATTGAAAGACTTTTTTCTTCATCCACATGCATTTCCATATCAAGATTGGCAGCACCATCTAAGAGATAGGAGGGTTGCTCTGGTGGAGTTGGCAGGGAAAGAGATATGTCTCCAATAGTATTGTGGTCTCCTAATACTGCTGGTTCAAGTGGTTCATTGGAATTTGAAACAACAAATTCATACATGTAAGTTTGAGAGTAATTAAAGAGCAAACGAATCCAATCCATGTAATTTAAATGCAAATGGAGAAGGCAATTTCTAAGAGTATCCACATACATATGCATTGCTGACTCTTACTTATGTTAATACCATTTCTCAAATAGCATACAAAAAATTAACTCCATATAACATATCATATATGCATATTGCATACTCATATGAATATTGCATATGCATATGCATATCAAACAATGGTACATAGTGTCACAACAAATTCATACATATAAGATTGAGTGTAATTGATGAACAAACTAACCATGCATCTAATTGAGGTGATTGGAAATGAGCAACATATCAAACAAGGTACATAGGTAACAACATACTGAAATATAACTTCATACAACAAATGTAGAACATACTAACCATATGGTGACTCCTACTTAAGTTAATACCATTTCTCAAACAACATACTAAAATTTAACTTCATACAACAATTGCAGAACATACTAACCATGCATCCCATTTTGTTGA
Organism: Sequoia sempervirens; assembly: GCA_007258455.2. NCBI lineage: Eukaryota > Viridiplantae > Streptophyta > Pinopsida > Cupressales > Cupressaceae > Sequoia > Sequoia sempervirens. The sequence continues at coordinate 465,822,027 of VDFB02058242.1, read as the reverse complement.
TCTCCAACTTCTGCAGTTCCAACATTACACTCACCCTCATTCACTTCCAAACCATTGTTGGAAAGGCTTAGAATGTTTGCAATAGTTGATGCTTCCTCGGGGGTATCAAAGTGGAATGTCTCGCTAACCCTCATGTCATTATCCAAAGCATTTCGATTAAATGGCCAAATACTTGTCATCTTGAAGTCAGTTGTAATGTTTGAAAAAGTCAATGACTTTTGAAAAGCTAGGCTGCCAAGTGTAGCCAATTCTGCCCTTCTTATCTCTAGATTTGTATGTCTAATACTCCAATATGTTCTTTCCTTTTTTAAGTTACACTTGAAAGATGAGAAAACACTCACATCAAGAGGCTACAACTTGTGTGATGTGTGGGGGGGTAGGGTGAGAAAGTCAATACCAAGTGCCCTTGCTTTGGTAATGGTAGAGAAGGCTACATGGCTGCCATGGCCATCAAATATCAAGAGGTGTCTATGGGTGGGTGAGCAACCCCCAGGGACTTGCATAGCAAAGAACTTGATCCATTTGATAAAAATCTCTTTGGTCATCCATGTGTGAGGTTGAACAGCCATCAATGCTCCTAGCTCACAGTTGGCTATGTAGTTTTGCACTTTTTTTTGCTCTTGAACAAATAAAAACTTAGAATTTTTTGACCTGCAGCGTTTACACATGCTAGAATAGTGATCCACTCCCAACTCTCTGGGATAATGTAAGCAACACTTCTCATGCCTTTGGTAGCAAGCACCTTCATGTTACCATTCCAACCAGCTTGCAACCCTGTCTCATCATAGTTCCAAATCCTCTACGGTTCATAATTCCCTCTTGCATATGCCCTCTCCAAAGTTTCGTAGAAAGCACTTACAACTGGTTGCCTCAGATTTATAGCACGGTCTTTATCTTGACTTTGGTTTGTTCTCAAGTAGAGATCAAGATGCCTTCTTTTGAATCTTGTCCACCATGACTTACCAGGAAGCCCATTCTTGAAGGGATTATTCCTTGTTTCGCATATTTGGGCCACTTCTATTTTCATATTGATGATCTCCAAACCTTGGCCAACAATAGCCATCTCCTTGCACCATTTGACAATCAATGACTCTTCCTCCTCAGTTAGGAATGTTGGGGGCCCTTTCCTTCTAGTAGTGGTCACACCACCTATCCAATTAGACAATGTTGAGGTAGGAATACCCAACTTTTTTGTTGCACATCTAGTTGACTAGTCGTAGTCTTTGACATCTTCAAGGGCACGGTCCATGTCAGTCTGGGTCCATTCCTGCCTCGGTGCAACCTTTTCGGTTGATATAGTTGGGCTAGCTTGCACTATAGATTGGGTTGGCTGCTCCAGAACAATTTCTACCTCCTCCTCACTACTTGGTTCTTTAGTTCGTTGGTGAACAGGAATGACAACATCCTCCTCATCGCTATGTGGCAGACGCACACCCCTCTTGTGTACAGGCATAGTTGTCTACCTCCACTTTTTGTGGAGGCCTCCTCCTTGAAGATCACCTGGTATTTGTTGGCGCATTTATCTTCCTCTGCATTGAACCAACACAACGATTAGTAAACAACATACACTTAATATTGAAAATAATGATACCAACTAAAACAACAAATTCATACATTTACCTAGTTGATTGTAATTGAAGACAAGCTAACCATGCATCTAATTGAGTTGATTTGAAATGATGAAGGGTATGTGTGCAATGAATCAAGCAATGCATGCTATACTATCATATGTAGAACTCTACCTCTTATAAACATTTCGGTGATACCATTAAACCCTTCGTCATACAACATTATGATACCATTATATATAAACTTGAAACAACAGTATGATACAATAGACACAACTTTATGATACTCATATATATGTACTTGCAACAACAACATGATACAAATATGTATATCTTCAAACAACATTACGAGACAAGAAAGGGTTTCAAATATTTCTATCATACTGCTATTTCAAGTTGTGTAAATGTTTCATAATGTTGTTTGAGATATTTTTAGCATACTGTCACTTTAATTGAAGAACAGACAAAGCATACATCTAATTAAGTTGAATATAACCGATGGTGGGTAGGGTAACTTTGAGCAAGGGGTCCACGTCATCAACGTCCCAGTTAGGTAAATATATATATCTTACTGTTGTTTCAAGTTATTTATGCTCTTTCATTCCATGGTTATAACATAAGTAGGAGTCATATGTTGTCACGGTTGGTTGTAAGGGAGAGGGGTTGTCATTTACAGTCGGTTAAATTGAAGAACAAACAACACATACACAAAAGGGAGAGGAGCTATGTGTGGGAATAGGAACTGATCGTGGGTATACATTTGGACATATGACATATGGTGGGTATGGTATGTGAAAGCCTGCTATAAGAAGCATGTATACGATATCAATTTAATTGAAGAACAAACAAAGAAATGAAGGAGATTTTTTCCCTATAGAGAATGCAGTGAAGTGGTATAAAGTTCATGGCATTTTCCATGAAATTTAAATTCTTGGCTTTTTCCAAGAATTTATAAGTCATGATGTTTGTCATGGATTTTATAGTAGTTCACTGCATGCACTGCAAGGCAAGAGTGTTTTGATGCGACGTAAATATCGGCCCCTCTCCCTTACAACTAACTTTGATGATGGTTGACTCCTTATATGTTAATACCATTTCTCAAACAACATACTTAGATATAACTTCATATAGCATATAAATGTGTGTATGTGTGTGTGTCATGCCTTTTAATTATTTTTTGTAACATAAGGAGTTAGCCATTATGACAGTTGACTGTAAGGGATAGGGGTCGATATTTAGAGTCACTTTAATTGAACAACAAACAAAGCATACATCCAATTAGGTTCAATTTAAATGACATACATATCCATCTATCTGTCCATATATATATATAGATACTTAATTTGAATGTAAATGAACAAGATATAAATTGAATGTAGATACCTATATTTGGTGATGGATTTGTACAGTAATATATAAATTTCAGTATGCAATATATATCTATCTCTGTATATATATTTGTAAAGATAGATAGATACCTAATTTGAATGTAAATGAACAAGGTATAAATTGAATGTAGATACCTATATTTGTTGATGAATTGTTCAGTAATATATTAATTTCAATATGCAAAATAGAAATATATATACCTTATTTATTTACATTCAAATTAATTATCTATATATCTCTGCAAATATATATATATATGTTTCCCATAGCCCTATCCATTTTCATGAAAATTACACATTTATCTATATCTGCAATATATATAGCCCTGTTCATTTTAATGAAACTTACACATTTCTCTCTCCCTATATATATGTTTCCCATAGCCCTATCCATTTTCATGAAACTTACACGTTTATCTATATCTGCAATATATATAGCCTTGTTCATTTAAATGAAACTTACGCATTTCTCTCTCCTTATATATATTTGCATATATATATATATATTTGCAGAGATAGATAGATACCTAATTTGAATGTAAATATATATATATATATATTGTAGATATAGATAAATGTGTAAGTTTCATAAAGATGGATAGGGCTATGGGAAACATACGTGGATATGTATCATTTTTTGCAGCATATATATGTATGGTAATGTTGTATTCGAAAGGGTTGGAAATATTCCTACCATAAAATAGCTTAATGGGAGACTAGTCGATGACAACATAAAGGATGGTTATGGAAATTAGCAAGGTGTCGATTCATTTAAATGTAAATGGAGAAGGCAATTGGTGATAGTAGAAAATGGAAATGCGATTTATATTTTTGTAATGGCAGGAAAGATCACTTACTGTAGAAGCTGAAGGAGGAGACTGCATCAATCTGGAGGAGGTCATCATCGCTTAGGAGCATGCAGCAGAAAGTGAGAAATTTGAATTAACTATAATGTGTAACTTGCATCGCACAAATGAGGATTGCTTGCATAAATAGGTTTGTAGAATTTGAATTGGTAGCAAGTGGATTAGTTTGAATTATGGGAGGGAATTTGATCTGCATTGAATGGATTAATGGTAGAAGTGATAGCTTAATGGGTACGTAGTATTTCTGGTTGGTGATTTGAAGTGATATTAAATTTGTTTTTGAATTGTAACCAGTTTTTTTTTTAAGATTATTGTTTTTTAGGTGGATTTGTAAATAATAGTGTGATAATTAAGTGTTTTAATAAAATTTTGCAATGCATAATGAGCTTGAGAGTTTGCATTTTTCAATTTTGTAGGAAAATTCATAAAAAGATTAGTTATTATGGACACCCAGGAACCAGTTGATAGTAAAAAGAAGATGAGAAATGGGACATGTTGAAATGTATTTTGTTCAAATATATTTGGAATTACATCACTTGGCAATGTCTTATGTACATGTCAACTCACTTTTAATGTAATAAGACTCATATTTTGGATAATAAAATATCCCTTTACAACAACCTTTTATTGAGAAGGTGGCAAATATTATTTATATTGTGGAAATAATATTATCATGATGCATTCACTTGATATTGTGAAATAGGAAAAAAAATGTCCACTTGCATTCACCTACTATTGAGAAGGTGGCAATAAAAAAGTCAACCTATGATAGGACATATTGTGAATTTAATATGAATCTGTCATATCATATTTAAAAGCAAATTTGAAATTTTTATTGGCATAAAAGTTACCCACCGGTGGGCCCCAGGCTATCCATAAGTATACCAGCGATGGGACCCTGTCCCACGATCGACTCCTCTCCCTTAAGTGAATTATTAAATTGAAGGACCATGCAAGTTTGACTTTAAAAAACTCTCATGTCTATCAAATCATATAGATGTGATTCCTCATAAACTCAAAAATTAAAGGAACAAGAGAGATAGGTTTTACAGAAATATCAAATTAGGAGGATTAGATAAGGTCCATACGATATCTTAGAAAGATTGAGAATTCCAAGAAACTCCAAAATCAATAAAATGTACCAACTATGGTTGTCTATGTGTCCTCTTTGTAGGGCCTAGATACTTAAAGGATATCTCAAAGTGATCACCTTGATTGAGGAATCACATGAGTAAACTCAAGGATTCTAAGTTTTAATTCAAGATGTCATGTAGCTAGATATAATCTCCATATTTTTATAAAGAATTTAACCTATTAGAACTGAGTCTAGATTAGATTATATGGGATAATATCATATACCTATAAGGTTTTTAGTGTAATATTGATCCTCATAATTTTGTCTCAGTTATCCTAAAGCCTTATAAAGGTAGAATGATATTAAACTTATATGAATATATTTTGAGTCTAGTTAAGCCATGTCATAAATTTAAGGGTAAAATTAATATTACAAACCATGATGTATTATAGTAGCTCATTTAGGTTGTTACCTTCTATTACCAAATCATGGCTCAAAATTTAAAGTCCTAATAGGTTATCAAGATCAAAAGCAAAATGAAATATTTAAGTGGGACTTACCATCCAACTATTTAATATCGATGTAGACAATAGAGTTGTTAATGTTTGAAAATTGGATTAGAAGAGAAAAGAAACTAAGATGGTAGAAGAAAGACATAGATATTTAATTGAGTTACAAGGTCTCAACATGGAGGAGGAAGAGCCAATAAACTTTAAATAAGGAGGTTGTGATAAAATAGAGGATGAACCACAAATCAATTTGGTGCAAGAGCACCCATAGGTTACTATAGGTTGTTTAGAAGGTTTGTCTAGGACAGTCTTGTCTAGGACAACTAAGCAATCAGATTTAGTTCATTTGTATGTAAGCCTTAATGGCATTTGTTATTGGGTGTTGATCTCTTATGAAGGCCATGTTGACCATAGAATAGGAGTCATTAGGTTCTAGCTAAAATAAGGTCTTGGATTTCTAGGAATTCTTGCAAATATTTGAAAGTGTTGCTCAATTGGAGCTACAAGCAGCCAAGAAGATCCCAAGGAAGAGGATAACTATTTTAGAGACCCTATTTATGGAATGCCTCAACATTGGAGTGGGGTTGGAAGCATTTTGATATTGTTAAAGTTTTTGAATTCAAGAAAATAGTTGTGTTTGAGTGTGAATCTTCTGATTTTTTGCTTGAAGTGTTGCTTTAATGGATTGAACAGGGCACTGTAATTAGTGTAGGATGTAGTGTAGTTATCCTTCAAGCTTTGTGTGGCATTTAGATAGCTTTCTAATTTCAATTTCAGCATTGTTTGTAAATAGTTTTGTTTCTTCATTGTTGCTGGTCTGAACCAGACAGTTTGTAAAGAATGGGGTATTAGTTCACTTTCCCACTGTACAAATTGTACGGCCCTTTGGGAATAGTGACTAGACTCCATGGTTGTAAATATAGTAGGATCTAGTTTCTTTGAAAGCACTGGAGCTACTGTGGAAGTCTTGCCCTAGGCGAGCTAGGGAAGTGCCCGACTAGGGAAGACCTAAGTGCAGAGCACTTGAATTGCAGGGGTGTCTACTGTTTGACAAATCACTACTTGGAGAAGACAGATAAGTGTCTTTCCAAGACTTAGCATGGAGGAGGAAGCTCCATCAATCCATCTAGTGTGAGCAAAACTTAACAGTTTGAAAGAAGCCAAGAAAGGGCTCAAAAGACCTAGTTTTACCCATTTTCAGGTTAGGGTGTTGTACAGACAGCTAAGACCCAAGACCCCAAAAATATTTGAGAGGTGGGCTTATGAACCAAGAATCCCAAGAAAAAATTGGGGTGTTCTTTGGAGAGTTTTGAGAACTAACCTATTTTCTCAAAGAACAAGGCCTATTTGGGGCTCCTAGGGCTAGTAGCCTTTCAAGACCTAAATGAGGGTTTGGTGGAAGTGACCAAGGAATGGAGTCAGATGGACCCTCAAGAACCAAAATTGGATGGATTAAAGTGAATAGAAACACCTCCACATCCCTACAAAGTTAAATTCAAGATTTTGGAGGATTGTAGCCTTTAGGGTAGATTAAGGGCTAAGGCAAGTGTTTCAAGAGCACACCAAGTCTTGACTTGGTGGGAAGAACTGAGTTGATAGTTGGGTTGGCAAGGAGAAATCAAGGGACCCTAAGAAGGAAGAGGTCCTATAGGTTCCAAGTGGTGGAGTGAAACACCCTAGAGGTCTTCCAAGCAAGACCCAGAGCATGAAACAGTGATTGTTTCATCCAACCTCCCTATCAGATTGGTATCAGAGCAACAAAAGATTTGGGATAGAATAATATATGTCAGAGATTAAGTCTAGTGGTTCTACTGACATGGTGACAAATGTAGAATTGGCCAAGAAGGTCGAAGAACAGGAGGAAGACAATAGGCTATTGAGGGAAAGAATAGCCCAACTTGAGCAAGCAATGAGTAATGTGCAGTTAGAAGGAAGGGTACCAAAAAAAGAAGAGGTTGTAGAGGAAGACAAGATCCTGAACCTGGCCCTGTTTTGCAAGAAGAGCCTTTCTTGAAGGCATTGAAGGCTTTGAATGGAAAATCACTTGAAGGCATAACATTGTTTAGTGGAAAAATGGAAGCTGATCTAGTCATGGATTGGATAGAGGGAATGGAAAACCATTTTGAGTGTGATGGAGTCACTGAAGCACAAAAGGTGAAGGTGGAAAAGTCAAGATTAAGAGGTTCTACCTTAACATGGTGGAAGTTCATTCAGACAAAGAGGGAAAAGGAAGACAAGAAGCCTATTTCTACTTGGAAGGGAATGGTTGCCAAAGTGAGAGAAGCATACATGCTAGATGATTATGAGATTCAGTTGCATAAGAAAAGATAGAGCTTGAGACAAAGAGACCAAGATGTGAATTCTTATACTGAGGAGTTTCAGAAACTTTGTATGAGGTCTAATGTTACAAAGGATGAAAGTCTTAAGGTGGCTAGGTATCTTAACGGCTTGAAGTGGAACATTCAAGAGGAGATGACTCTTCTAAGTCCCAAAATAGTGCACCAATGCTAAAAATTGGCTATAAAGATTGAAGAGAGGAGTAAGAGGAAACAAGACCAGGCTTCTAAGAGCAAAGGAAAAGGCAGAGATCAAAGAGGACATAGAGGTGGATACCAAGGTAGAGGGACTGAACAAAGAAGTCAAGGAGAGTCCAAACTCACAGAGCATGGAGGTGAAACAAATTCTAGAGGAGGCTATGGAAGAGGTAGAGGGCCTCAAGGAGGTTCAAATAGAGGAAGAGGAGCAGGCAGAAGTAACTCATACTTTGCTAGTATGAAGTGTTACAACTATGGTCAAGTAGGTCATCCAACTTATAGGTTCCCAAAGAAAGCATCTTCTTCAAATACAAAAAAGAGAGTAGCATATGCTCAAGAAGACACTATGAGTGTCAAATCACTAGAGGTTAGTCACATTGAGTCAGAAATGGGGGAGAACTTGATGTTTAGCAGGGTTCTAATCAGACAACTAGTCCAAGCAGAGCCAAAGCAAAGGAGAGCCTTATTCAGGGCAAGATGCAAAATACTTGGAAAGGTGTGCAAGGTTATAGTGGATTCAGGGTCCACTGATAACATTATCTTTGAGGAGTCAGTGAGGAAGTTGAAGTTGGAGAAAGTGCCCCACACTAACCCTTACAAGGTGACATGGTTGAACAAAGGACATAGTGTTCTTGTAAATGAGTAGACAACAGTGGAGTTCTCCATTGGAGGGTACAAGGACAAGTTGATTTGTGATGTGTTTCCCATGGATGCATGCCATCTTCTATTGGGTAGACCATGGCAGTATGACAGAGGAGACATCTATGATGGAAAGGAAAACACTATCTCATTCAAGAAGGATGGAAAGACATTCAAACTGCAGTCACTGTCTAATGAGGAAGAAGGACAGTCAAAGACCCCTAGTGTCTTGTTAAGTAGTGGCAAGGAGTTTATCAACACTCTACAACAAGGAGGGGAAGGATATGTGGTCATGGTGCAACCCAAGGAGGAAGATAAGACTAAGAAAATAGCCATACCTGGAGCAGTCTAGAAGTTGCTTGAGAAGTTCAAGGACATAGTCAGTGATGGATCACCAGCAACCTTACCTCCAAAGAGAACCATCAGTCATTAGATTGACTTCATACCAGGGGCTTCATTTCCAAACAAAGCAACTTACAAGCTTACACCAGATCAGAACCTAGAAGTAGCTAGACAAGTGCAGGAGTTATTAGACCAAGGACTAATTGGGAAGAGCATCAGTCCATGTGCAATACCAGTGGTCTTAGCAACCAAGAAAGGTGGTAAGTGGAGGCTATGCACTGATTCTAGGGCTATAAATAGAATTACAATCAGATATAGGTTCCTTATTCCTAGGATTGAGGATTTGATGGATTGTCTTGGAGGAGCACAGTATTTTACCAAGTTGGATCTCAAGCGTGGATACCACCAGATTATAATCAAAGAGGGGGATGAATGGAAGATAGCTTTTAAGACAACTGATGGGTTATATGAGTGGAGAGTTATGCCATTTGGCCTCTCAAATTCCCCTAGCACATTCATGAGGCTCATGAATGAATTGCTTAAGGATTTCACAGGGTTATTTGTGGTGGTATATCTAGATGATATACTCATCTTTAGCAAGACAGCAGAAGAACATCTAAAGCATGTGGAGTTGGTTCTTAAAAGATTGCAGGAGGAGAGGTTAGCCATCAACCTAGAAAAGTGTGAGTTCTTCAAACAAGAGCTTGTGTATTTAGGTTTTGTAGTATCCCAAGGATCATTGAAGATGGACCCAAGCAAGGTGGAAGCTATCCTAAATTGGCCTACACCAACCACTGGGACAGAGGTAAGGATTTTTCGTGGGCTAGCTCAATTTTATAGGAAATTCATAAGGAACTTTAGTGGCATATGTGCACCAGTACTTGATACAATCAAAGGTGGCCTAAAAACTAAGTTCAAATGGACTCTTGAAGCTGAGAAAGGTTTTGAGAAACTGAAACAAGAAGTGGCAACTCAACCCATCCTTTTGTTACCTAGTTTTGATAAGTTATTCACTGTGGAATGTGATGCTAGTGGAATTGCAGTAGGAGGAGTACTAAGCCAAGAAGGCAGGCCTATAGCTTTCTTTAGTGAAATGCTCAATGAAGCTAAACAGAAGTATTCTACTTATGACTTGGAACTATATGCTCTAGTGCAGTCACTTAGAAAGTGGAGGCATTATCTCCTACCTAAAGAGTTTGTAGTGTTTATTGATAATCAGGCACTTAGCTACATCAACACAAGAGAAGTTGAGCAATAGACATTTGAAATGGATGGAATACCTCCAAGCCTTCACATTTACCATCAAGCACAAGAAGGGATAGTTGAACAAGGTGGCAGATGCATTAAGTAGGAGATTGCTGACAGTGCAAGAGATATAAATAAAGAGCATTGGGATAGAGAGTTTCAAGGATCTCTATGGAGAAGATGAAGACTTCTCGGAGGCATATAAGGTATGTTCTAATTTTGAGAATCACTTTCATAGTCAATTCTCAGAGTATACATTGTAGAGTGGACTTTTGTTCAAAGGAAATCAATTATGTGTTCTGAAAGGTTCAATGAGAGAGAATCTTATCCAGGAGAAGCACAATGGTAGTCTTAGTGGTCATTTTGGTATCAACAAGACAATGGAACTAGTGTAGAGGTTCTATTATTGGCCCAAGTTACCAAGGGATGTCAGAAGGTATGTGGAGCAATGTGTAGTTTGTATGAAAGCCAAGGGGGGAGCTAGTAATGCAGGTTTATATCAACCTCTACCCATTCCCAATAGACCATGGGAACGTATTAGCATGGACTTTGTGGTAGGACTCCCTAAAACTAAGACATGGTTTGATAGTGTCTATGTGGTGGTAGATAGGTTTAGTAAAATGAGTCATTTTGTTCCTTGCAAGACCACCCATGATGCTAGCTATATTTCTCATATTTTCTTCAAAGAGATTGTGAGGATCAATGGATTGCCATTGAGCATTGTCTCAGATAGGGATGTGAAGTTCATGAGTCATTTTTGGAAGACTATGTGGAGTAGATTAGGTACTAACTTGTCTTTTGGATCAGCCTACCATCCTCAGACAGATGGACAAACTAAGGTGATCAATAGAGTGTTAGGTAACCTTCTAAGGTGCCTCACCAAGGAGTATGGACAAACATGGGACATGGCCATATCACAAGTTGAATATGCTTACAATGACAGTGTGAATCAGACCACAGGCAAAAGTCCTTTTGAAATTGTGTATGGAATGCACCCAAAAGGTGTGTGTGAACTTAGAGATCTAGGAGCTATGGAGCATAGGAGTGGCCATGCTGGGGATTTCTCTCAGACCATGAAGGAGATTCAAGAGCAAGTGAAGAAGACAATTACAAAGGCTACTCACAAGTTGAAAGCTAAGGTGGATATGTCTAGACAAGATCCCCAATTTGCAGTAGGGGACTATGTCATGGTCCATCTCAACAAATCTAGGTTGCAGAAAGGAACATCAACCAAGTTGCAGATGAAGAGAGTAGGACCATGTAAGGTGTTAGCCAAGTATGGAAAGAATGCTTACAAGGTGGAGCTACTTGTAGACTTAGGCATTTCACCAGTGTTCAATGTGGCTGATTTGATCAAGTATAAGGGACCAGTCACTGACCTAGATCAAAAAAGTATGGATGTTTTGAAGGATGTGAGTAACATAGCCTTACCTCCTAAAGACAAGTTGCAAGTAGAGAGGATCTTGGAATCAAGGGTGAAGAAGTCTACCCGACATAAGGAATACATGGAACATCTCATCAAATGGAAGGACAAACCAGAATCTGAGGCTACATGGGTGGATGAAGCTCAATTCGAGAAGCAGGGTATTGATTTATTTTTGATCTCTCCCCACATTCCTTAGTGTTTGTGCAGAGAGGGGGAGAATGGTGCAGGAGCACCCATAGGTTACTATAGGTTGTTTAGAAGGTCTATCTAGGACAGTCTTGTCTAGGACAACTAAGCAATCAAATTTAGTTCATTTGGATGTAAGCCTTAGTGGAATTTTTGATTGGGTGTTGATCTCTTATGAAGGCCATGTTGACCATAGAATAGGAGTCATTAGGTTCTAGCTAAAATAAGGTCTTGGATTTCTAGGAATTCTTGCAAATATTTGAAAATGTTGCTCAATTGGAGCTACAAGCGGCCAAGAAGAGCCCAAGGAAGAGGATAACTATTTTAGAGACCCTATTTATGGAATGCCTCAGCATTGGAGTGGGGTTGGAAGCATTTTGATATTGTTAAAGTTTTTGAATTCAAGAAAACAGTTGTGTTTGAGTGTGAATTTTCTATTTTTTTGCTTGAAGTGTTACTTTAATGGATTGAACAGGGCATTGTAATTAGTGTAGGATGTAGTGTAGTTATCCTTAAAGCTTTGTGTGGCATTTAGATAGCTTTCTAATTTCAATTTCAGCATTGTTTGTAAATAGTTTTGTTTCTTCATTGTTGCTGGTCTGAACCAGACAATTTGTAAAGAATGGGGTATTAGTTCACTTTCCCACCATACAAATTGTACGACCCTTTGGGAAGAGTAACTAGACTCCATGGCCATAAATATAGTAGGATTTAGTTTCTTTGAAAGCACTGGAGCTACTGTGGAAGACTTGCCCTAGGTGAGCCAGGGAAGTGCCCGGTTAGGGAAGACCTAAGTGCAGAGCACTTGAATTGCAGGGGTGTCTACTTTTTGACAAATCATTGCTTGGATAAGAGAGATAAGTGTCTTTCCAAGACTTAGCATGGAGGAGGAAGCTCCATCAATCCATCTGGTGTGAGCAAAACTTAATAGTTTGAAAGAAGCCAGGAAAGGGCTCAAAAGACCTAGTTTTACCCATTTTCAGGTTAGGGCATTGTACGGACAGTTGAGACCCAAGACCCCAAAAATCTTTGAGAGGTGGGCTTATGAACTAGGAATCCCAAGAAAATATTGGGGTGTTCTTTGGAGAGTTTTGAGAACTAACCTATTTTCTTGGAGAACAAGACCTAATTGGGGCTCCTAGGGCTAGTAGCCTTTCAATACCTAAATGAGGGTTTGGTGGAAGCGACCAAGGAATGGAGTCAGGTGGACCCTCAAGAACCAAAATTGGATGGATTAAAGTGAATAGAAACACCGCCACATCCCTGCAAAGTTAAATTCAATATTTTGGAGGATTGTAGCCTTTAGGGTGGATTAAGGGCTAAGGCAAGTGTTTCAAGAGCACACCAAGTCTTGACTTGGTGGGAAGAACCGAGTTGATATTTGGGTTGGCAAGGAGAAATCAGGGGACCCTAAGAAGGAAAAGGTCCTATAGGTTCCAAGTGGTGGAGTGAAACACCCTAGAGGTCTTCCAAGCAAGACCCAGAGCATGAAACAGTGATTATTTCATCCATCCTCCCTATCACAATCACATAAGAGATGTTTCTCACTCTATAGAAATTAATAAACTAAATGAAACCAAGAAAATCCTAAGGAAGGGAGAAGCAACATATGAAGAAGGTCACGTGCACACACATAGTTCCAAAAAAATGATGTTGAAGCTAAAGAAAAGGGAAATTTTGAGAAGCTATATTTTTTCACACAAAGCTCAAGGAGATAACACCATCAAATATCAATGGGAGAAAATTTAGGATTTAATTCAAAGCTTGCTTGGTTGGAATATGCAATTCATTTTATTTCCAAAAGAGAAGTAGCAATTAGAAGACTTGACTCACTAATTACTCAATGTTACAATGGGATAAATAAGAGAGCATGTTAGCCATTAAGAGTATCACTATGACATGAAGATTATTTGAAGATAATTTTAGTAAGTATTATCTAACAAATGCATAATTTATTTCATTGATGAATGAGTTTTACTATCTAAAACAATAAGTGATGATAGTGGTGGAATATAAATAGAAAACCTTGAGACCTCTTAAATGTGTTGGTTGTATTCAAGATGAATAGATGAAGGTGAATTGGTATACTAGTGAACTACCTTTAGAAACCAATGGGAAGGTGTGAACCAAGGATCCTTCAACACAATTTAATGTTACACACAAGGTAAAACTAGCTAAAGAGGAAGTAACCAAAAAATATTTAACAAATCTTAAGAGTGGTTAAAGATATATCAATGAGTGCAAGGATGATAGTTGGAGCCAAAGCAACAAACAAAGTCAAGATTTAGATATTGTCAATTTGGGTGGAGAAGTCTATAATTTGGATGAAATCATAATATATTCCAAGGAAGAGATTATTGAGAAACAAGGTGAATCTCCTACAAGAATAACTTTTACAAGTGTATGGAAAATTTTTTTTTTTTAAACAAGAATTACCATAAGATTATCAAAGTGATTGCATGAATCAACAATGAAAAATAAATCAACAAACCATATCAAATCAAGATTTATGTGGAGAAACCCTTTCAACCAAAAAATATGCATGAGAAAGAGGATAAGTATGTATTAATATTCAAATATGAGATCCAACCACACAATAATAATGTCTCCAATTTTCCAAAACCTATTTACCTCTAGAACAATATCATCATGAAACTAGTATCCCATGCCTCTAATTTATAGAGAAATTGGTGAGGAAAACCACAAATGGTTTCTCAAAATAATGTACTATCAACCCATGATAAAATACAAAACCTCACGTGTCTAAAAAATAGGTTCTTATGAGAATAGTATATGCAACTCTTAATGATCCATGAATAGTAAAAATAAGCTCCATATCAATAATAGATAGTATATTACTAGTAACTCTTCCATAATGGACCTTATCTCAAGGTATGCATTTAAAATCATCACCCAACTCATTTTAGACCCACCAATAATAGACAAGATGCTCCCTTACTCAATTATCATGCCCAACTTTAGATATTTCTTAAAAATAACTTTGTAACCACCACTACCAACTCCACCTCCTTCACAAATACATTTAACAACTAATACTAAGATTTTTAGAGAACCTAAATTATAAAATTATTTTTCATACCTAAGGCATCTAAGGACACTTTCCAAGACTTTTGGAGACACGTGAATAATAAATATGATTGCAAGGTAAATTGAACTTTAATCCCAACATTCTCCCACTTGAAATTATACTTTATTGTTGGGAATAAGAAAGGTAAAGAAATGCTATATGAAAATCTAAAAAATAGTTTTACAAATATGAAATTAAGTTCTTTTATTCATGAATACCCACACAATATTTATTGTAGAATATCATAAGGAGGTTAATGAAACAAATGAACAACATAAGAAATCAACAAACCACATGAAAACATCACATAAAATATTTAACATGGAGAAAACATTTCAAGAAAAAAACTTGAACAAGAAGAGATCCCAAGTATGTATCATATTCCAAAAAAAATTACAAATACAACACACTTCCTTTCTCCTTCCTTTATCTTTGAATTTTCAACTTCTATGAACCTATAAAATTCAATATAAAACCTTCATCCCAAGGCTCCAATTTCTAAATCTATTGGAGGAGAGAAACCAATAGATTATTTCCCACAATAAGAGGAGCACCTGATCCAAACACCCTATCCCTATAATTCCTCATTGAAAATAGAAGTCATAAAACTCAGTGCCCTAAAATTACTTTCCCTCAAAAACTAATAGTCAACTTCATGAACACCAATGGTCACTCCTTTCCAAGAACCCACTCTTAAGGATTAAATTAATATTTGTTACAAATAATTAATGTTTGATATCAGAGAATCCATTCATCCCTTATGAACTCATTTAAAACCTATAGGTGGAAAATTATTACATCAATAACACCTTAGGTGCCTAGAGACACCTTGACAAGGATGTTGGAACAACAAATGAAATAGTATTTGTAAAGTTTGTGGTATTTTAATTCGAAAATTACCCCAATTAAAATGAATTAAGTACGAGAAATGAGGATCATGGCCTCCTCGCACCAAGAGAATTTTTTGATGCTCGTGGGTTTATTAAGAGAATCTACAACATTTTTTGAGTGTAAAATATCCTCAACACAACCTATTCATTTTCAATCATTTACTAAAAAAATAGTATTAAAAATTTACATGCTTTGTCTAAGCATTAAACATTGGATTATTTGCTAGATAGATTGCATTTTGAATATTACAACTAATCTAAATTATCGTGCAATTAAAACCAATACTTGTGCATAATCTTTGTAACCAAATTTGCCTCATTGGAGATATGGGTAGTAGTCATATACTCAACCTTAGTGATGGATGAAGTAACCATGGGATGCCTATTAATCAACCAAATAACCACATTTCTAAACAAAGTAAAGACATAGCCACTAGTGTACCTTCAACTATCTGAATCACTAGCCTAATATCTATCAACAAATCCTTGTATGTCCAATATATTATCCATATTGTTAGTACTAGAATAAACCAAAAAAGAAAGTGCCATAAAAACATCTAACTACCCTCTTCACATAATTTCAATTCTCTCTACTAGGGTTAAACATAAACCTGCTTAATGCTCCCACTACTCGGGCAATTTCTGGCCTAGTACAAATCATTACATATATTAGGCTACCAATAACACTAGAATATGACACATTAGACATGTACTAAAAATTATCCTCACATTTGGGACACATATGTAAATTAAGTTTAGTGTCAACTAATAAAGGAAATGTAACTAGCTTATAGTCTTGCATATTAAACATCTACAAAATAGTATTCACAAACTTACTTTGAGGCAACCAATACTTTATGTTCATGACCCCTCCTAATTTTCATACATAATTTATATTTTATTTCCAAATCATTCATCTCAAATGCACCCATAAGATGAGTTTTCAGCTCACTAATCATGCCCTTCATGTTACTAAAAAATATGACATCCATGTAAGAGTTGTTGATGAACTTGAGCACCCAAGATAAGCCTTCTACACAAGAGCAACAAGAGGATGAATTGCTAGAATATGGTGCAATAACTGAATTATGATATTATCACACTCAAAATGATACAATATGCATCAACACTCCCTTGAACTGATTGTCTGGACTAGATAGGAGGGAGAGGTGAGTGTTAATTATATAGCTAAATATGGGCATATAATTCCAAGAGGGGTAATGACTCCCAAATAACCAAATTAGGTGGGAGTTATGCTTACTTGGAAAATTCCAAACATATGGCATAACCTACTCAGAAAGAGACAACACAATGGTTTTGTGAGGTGACATAAAATTCCAAAAGAGGGTGTGAGACTCAACCACCCAAGTGTGGGTGAGAGTGACACATGTAATTAACGGATTACGCCATGTGTCTTCACATAAACCATGTCTCCTATAACCTAAGGTATGCTTAATAATGTGTAGGAAAAATAAATATTAACAAACCTACACTAACACCCCCCTTAAGCATAGCTTAGGTGGGTGAAAGGATGAAACAATGCAAAGATGTGTCCCGGCTACAAGGCCATGTTAGGTACCCATTTACAATGTTGAAACCTCTCAAAACATGAGAAAGAGAAAACTTGTAGGACAAAACTCTCTCCCAAGAGAGAACAAGAAGGACCATGCAGTCCCCCAAATGTAGAATCTCCTGTATTGTTGGTGAATGCTCAACACAAGAAGTTGAAGATGATCCAAGATCGTCGAACAATATTCCTCCCCTTATGAAGAAAGAAAAACAAGGATGTATGCATGATATCTTCCCATTCCTGAAAGGAATATGAAGTAAGAATGATGAAAATGTATGATGTCTCTGAACTCTACTCAGGTGTCCCCATGTCGATGTTGAAAGTTGTCACCATCAAATTAGGTGTTCTAGGCCACACTGTAGAAGATGACAATCAAGGACCGAGTGGAGATGGATGTAGAACAAAATTCGAGGACAAAAGTGTCTCCTCTAAAGACAAAGGTTCCTCCTCCAAATGTTGCTCAATAGTAGCCATAGTCATGCCAAACTGTGAGGAATGATCGTGTGGGTAAAGAACAAGAGGGTTAAAAGGTTTCCCCTCAACATTTGAAGAAGACAAAGCAACTTCATCAAAGAGAAGATGTATAAACTCAATTTTGTCCTCCAAGTTTGCAAGATAGGACTCACAAAAAAAACCTGCAATGTCTTTCAAGTACTAATCCTAAGTAGTTGTCTCTGGAAGACAATGAATGTCTTGTTGTACTGAATCAATAGAAGCCATGGATGTAGCAATACAAGTATCATCAAAAACAACAGGTGATGTAGGAGATGGAGTATCAACAGATGTCTCTTGAACCTCAATTGAAATAATACCAAGATTCACTTGACCATACTAAATCTCCTCAAAAAAATTCACACTAGATGCCTGAGTGTGTACATCAGCTGAACGAACATCAGAGGAAAAATGTGAGAAGGTGTATACTCGCAATTGATGATCTACCTCCCCAATTGCAATAATATCTCGGCTATGCAAATCATGAATAATCACAAAATCTAGTGTGAACTCAACACTCTTTCCTTCCCCACCATGTGTGATCTGGTAGATAGAAAGGATATTTGTTGACAATGAAGGAACACAAAGAACACCATTGAATGATCCTCTATCCATGTCAATAGATCCTTTCCCACAAACACTCATATATGTGTTGTTAGCCATCAGGATGTTTGGTGACGAATAAGTTTCAAATGAAGAGAACATACTTTGTGATGAAGCCATGTGATGTGAAGCTCTAGAATCAAGGATCCATCTCCCTGACTCAGAATCTTCAACTACAACAAGTACTTTCCCCTTTTGTTTCTTTGACTTTGGTTTAGAAGAAGATGATGAATCCTTTGACATAGTTGAAGGCAAATTGATTTTATTCTTTGCTAAAAGATTCTTCAACTCATCAATTTGTTTTAAATAACATTGATGTTCATCATGCCCAAATTTCTTGCAATATACACAGGTGGGCTTCTCCTTCTTAGATGATTCCCCTTTTGAGGAAGAGGATTCAAATTCTTTATGTGGCTTGTTCTTTTTCTTCTTTTGTTTCTAATCAGGATGCCCTAATTCTTTTTGTACCTTAGGCTCACTAGCCACCAATGCTTGTGACTTGGAGACCTTGATGAGACCCATTTGAATCAGCTTTGCTTCCTCTTGGATTAGAAGATCTGAAAATGCATCAAATGTAGGCACAAGATATGCAGTTCCCATAGAAATCCTATTGGTGTGAAATCCATAAACAAAGATGGAATACTCAGGACCAAGCTTTGATAACACATTCAGAATGAACTGTAAATCCTCCTTATTAATCTTGCAATCCTTTAGTTGTGTTCTTAGTTGCTTAATCTTGGAGATATAGTCTTGGATGTGGTAAAAAAAAATTGGATCAAGATTCATCAAATCATTATTAATTTGATAACCCCTAATCTTATCAGTTTTACCATAAAAGTTTTCAAGAGTCTCTCAAGCCTCCTTAGGTGTCTTGCATGATTCAAGATGAAATTGTAAATCAAAAGAGACTAGTGAACAAATGTAACGAAGAGTTTTCTCATGATTGATCTCCCACAAAGCTTTTGCACCAACATGAGTAGGTTCAGGAATAGATTCTTTTACATAGCATGTGCAACCTTTTCCTCTTAGATAATTCCATACTAATTGTTTCCATGATGCATAATTATATGGAGTTAGGAGTTCAATGTTATGTTTCCCCATTGTAAGAACACACAACAACAAAAATGAATGAAATCAAAATAACCACAAGATAACCCCCCCAAATTCACTCAATCAATGATTCCCCCCAAAAAAATATGATGGTGGCACTTTATAATTCAGTGTGAGTACAATTGCCACTCACAACACAAGTGAAGTGGTCTTGATTTTAGTTTTTACAGATGCCCAATATAGGCCACAAAAAAGGAAGTACAATTTTCTTATAGAATGGGATCAATTTGATCACACCACTATGAAGTACACGAACAAATTATGCACGCAAAAATGTTATTGTATGTGCCCGAACAGAACCTCGAAAGGTCCAAAAATGAAGATTACTCAGCACCACTTGTGAAAATTTGCAAATTCTAAAAAAACCAGGCACCAAAACCAAAAACTAATTGCACCATTGCAAAGATCGCGAAATTCTAGCCCAGATAAAAAAAGTTGCTCTGAAAATGGAGCTCGTATGACTGAGATTGTCCTTCAGAGTTCTCCTGCAAATTGAAAAACTCCAATGGAGAGGGGTGCCCAATATGCAAAATAATCAAACTTGGCTAAATTTAAAACTTCGCTAAAATTGGCGGAACCTCCAAAATTTCTGCCAAATATGGTGAAGCCACCAAATTTCCTGCTAAATGTAGCAGGACCACCAGATTCAATTAGTTGTGACCAAGTTTGGCAAGCCGCCAAAAATTGATGGGACTGCTAAAATGCCACCAAAAGTGGTGGGATTGCACATAGGCCGAGGATGCAAATCTCACTACAAGGATCGCAATTTGTAGGTACGACGTGGATTTTGAAAGGGTGTTTTTATGATTTTTTTTTAATAATAAAAAAATATTAAGAATGATTTCGGGGGGTCGAAGCCAACCCCTACCCCTTTAATGAGGGGTCCATTGCCTATAAGGGGTGCGGGGCCCTAAATGGACTCGCGTACCTTTCCGTATGCATGGCAGGTACCCTGCGCTGGTACTTGGTATTGCGCAAGTACGTTTTAATTTTTGTTTATTTTATTTTATTTTTATATTGATTTTTTCAAAATATATATATTTTTCATTTTTTTCTTGAAATACAATAGTCTATTGAAAAAAAAATCAAGTAATTTCAATGGACAAATAATTAATTTTTTTCAAAAAAAAAATTGTACCATCTGCTGCAATAATGGTAGTTCGTACGGAAGATTCTCTCAAGATTCATTAAACCCTTCAAAAATGGCCAAAATATTTTGGGAGCCAAAATATGGAGTATTTTATATCAAAATTTGTCTGCGAAGCCTTTTGGACTCAATGGCAATGTCCATTTTCACTGAAAATGCACCCAACAAAAGCTCACTATTGAATTCTCCCAAATTCGAGAAGGGGCTTGCAGATCTGAACACTCTAATACCATGTAAGAGTTGTTGATGAACTCGAGCACCCAAGATCACCTGCAAAACCAAGATAAGCCTTCTACACAAGAGCAGCAAGATGATGAATTGCTAGAATATGATGCAATAACCGAATTATGATATTATCACACTCAAAATGATACAATATGCATCAACACTCCCTTGAATTGATTAAGTTGATATGAACTCATCTGGACTAAATAGGAGGGAGAGGTGAGTGTTGATTATATAGTTGAACATGGGCATATAATTCCAAGAGGGGTAATAACTCCCAAAGAACCAAATTAGGTGGGAGTTATGCGTACTTGGAAAATTCCAAACATGTGGCATAACCTACTAAAAAAGAGACAACACAGTGGTTTTTTCAAGTGGCATAAAATGCCAAAAGAGGGTGTGAGACTCAACCACCCAAGTGTGGGTGAGAGTGACACATGTAATTAATGGATTACGCCACGTGTCCTCACATAAACCATGTCTCCTATAACTTAAGGTATGCTTAATAATGTGTAGGAAAAATAAATATTAAAAAACCTACACTAACAATCCACATACAAGGCAATCATTATTAAAAGATCATTGATACATATAATGTAAAAATAATGATTTTCCTTTCTTCTTACAAAAACCAACTTCAACAAAAATGAGTCAAAATTTTGATAGCACATTCAAGGAGATTATTTCAAACCATAAAGGGGTTGTTTCAACCTAGAAAATAAGTGTCCCCTCCCTTTTACCTCAAAACCTTTAGGTTGTTGCATATAATTTTTATCTTGCAGGTCTCTATGCACAAAAATATTTTTAACATCCATTTGCTCAATTTTAAAAATATAAGTAGTAATTATGGATAAAAGAATTATAATTAAGGATAATTTAGAAATAAGAAAGAAAATTTCACCAAAATCAACTTCCTCTCTTTGGGAGTAACCCTTGGCCACCAATTTAGTCTTGTAACTTTTCAATAAACCATTTTCTCTAAATTTCTTTTTATAGGCCCAGTTACAACAAATATCTTTCCTTCCTTTGGGTAAATGAACAATATCTCACATTTCATTCAAGCAAGGCTATTATCTCCTCTCACGAGGCTTATTTACAAGACTCATTATCATCTAAAAGAATAGCTTCCATGTAGCATCTAGGATCATCATCAACACTTAAAATTAAATACAAAATAAAAATCTAGCAGGTTATACCTATCAACTAGATTTCATTGTCTTGTGGATTTTCTCAAAGGAGAAGTATGAGATTGTTTCTCTTATTTTTTTGTGTGCTCAATCTCTTCAAGGTATTCTTGCTTAAAATTCCCACTTCAACCCTTTTCTTTTCTCCATCCTCCAATCCACCATTTTTTTCTTAAACATGTGCATTTCTTGCTTTAATTGAAAATGCATTGTCTTTTTCCCTTTTTTCTCTTTCAATTATTTAGGAACATAAATAGATCTAAACTACCTAAAAAAATGGCATGTCTAGAATAGAAAAAATTCAAGGGCAGAGGATTCCAAAGCTTAAAACCCTTAATATTCTCACAATATCCAATGAAGATGTAATTTTTTTCTTTTAGATCCAATTTCGATCACTTATTTCCAGGCACAAAAGCCTCCAACCAAAAACCCTTAAATATGAAACAAAATGTTTCTTACCTATCCACCCTTCATAAGGTATTGAATTAAGAGCCTTATAAGGAGATATGTTTATCAAGTAACAAGTAGTATTCACAACTTTTGTCAAAAAGCATCTATCCAACTCTACACCACTTAACATTTTTTCCATCCAATTTTGTTGAGGTGTGTGTTGGCACCCCAATTTGATGTGTTTAATTTTTGCTAAATATTTGCTCTAATAATTATTTTTTAGTTGTACAAAGAAGTATTTAAGTGTGCTTGATGAAGTATCAAAGCTCCTCATGTTCCCATCATCGGTATCAAGGAGCTACCAAGTTTGATGCTTTGAAGGATGCCCGATGAGGGATCTTTGATGGGTGAAGTTTGATAGTGAAGCTCTTTCATGTGTTTTCTTTAGGCATAGGGATGGTAAGTCATCGACTTCCGTCCTGACATGTATAAGGAAATGTTTATAATGCTAGTTGATGCTTAATCGCTTGAATGATTCTTTAATTATGTAATGAATGTACAAATATATGGATCTAAATAAATTAGGGTTGTACCCTTTTATACATCTCAATATTTAAATTTGAACATTTTGCACTCAATTCGACGAGCAACAAATGATTTGCAAGGGGTTGGCTCAAGTCACTACTTCAAATTGAATTTAAAAGTTTGAAGGTCAAAATTATAACTAAAATATTGAACTCTTGAAATTACACCTATAAATTCGACCTAAGAAATAGAATAAAAAGATTGTAGATTAGATTTGGATCTTAGGATGCATGGAGTCAATTTCATTAAAAATATAATTAGATCCCATGAAAATACATACCACTTATACAATTACATTTAAAAATTCAAATAGAAAGAAGCGTAAGATATTACTTTTTTACCTAACCAATATTAATAACTTAAAAATAAACTAGAATAATTATGCCTATATGTGTTCCGTCTATGAGAAAGACTTGATGACAAGTACTAATATGGATGGAATTAACAGTTGTGAATTTTCTGCAATAGTTGATTGACCACGGGAGGTAGATGATTTTTCCATGAGAAAGTAATCAACTAAATGTGTTAGGTCTAGGTTTAATTCTAGTAATTACTCAAGTACTCCCATGACCATTCTTATATACTACAAATTTAATACTTATGTCTTGATCATACTAAAACCAACTTGCTATAAATTCTTTCATTTGTGTATATGTTTTATTTAAAAAATATCTAATAGCAAATAAGAGTATGTTGAAAAAAGTTTTAGGTACACATCTTTTCAAATTTGTAAGTGTTGTTCCTTTACATTTTGTTTATGCATGATTTTTTAGCATATTTTTTTTAAATTACAAATCAATATCTAGCTCTTTGTTGGTTATGTTTGTTCTCTTCAAAGAAAATTTTACTTGCACATATTCCATTAAATCTATACATCTAATTTTTCATGTTGTATATTTTGCATTTTTTCATGCAACTCAAGAGTATTACTGACTATATTTTTATAGACTATACCTAAAGGAGAAGGGAGCAATAAACAATTTTTAGAACATGAAGTAAATGATTATGGAACTGTAAGGCCCCAACCTTATGGGTGTTAGTTATTGTATATTGTTCCTTGGTGACTTCCGCTATCGTTGGTTGACTCCATCAAAATAGTGAAATAGATAATTATACCTTGATATAAATCCTGAAACGTGAGTTGTATAGAGTGTAAGATGTGATGTGTGTTACAAGGGTCATATAGATGAATGTATGTCGCAATGTAAATTTAATCAATGTCTTGAGTATGATTTAAATCATAGAAATAATTAGTTAACTCATTATTCCCACTCCAATACTTATCCAATGCTATGGTATAGTAGGGATCTCTTAATGGTGTAATGAAGAAATTTATCATCTATTAGTTTATAATTGTAGCACTTTTATTTATAATGACAATTAGAGGGTTTTACATTTTGTTACAAGAATTGTACCCTTCTTTCAAGATTAATAATTGATGCACATGTATGAGGGAATGTTCCCATTTAAGGTTGTACCTTCAAATTTTGATTTTTAAAAAAAGAAAGTATTATAACACCTATGGATTATTCCTTAGAATGGGTATTTAGGTTGTTGCATAATATTTCACAAAAAAAAACAAGTTGACCTTGTGATTAATAGTTGGCATATTATTGTGGGAAAATGCTCGTTGAAATTATCAAGACGTTATTTAAGAAAGTATATCTATATGAAAATATATAAATAAATAAGAAAACTAAAAAAATTATCTTTCAAGGTACTTATGTTGATGATATCTCAAGATTTAAAATTATGAGTTTACTAACATTGAGCTCCAAGACTTGTGTGTTCTACCTTCCAAGATCAAACAATGATCGTCTAAGGGTACACACAAATAACCTTTGAGGTATGTGAATTTATTTAATGCCAATTGTTAATGTACATGTAAACATGTTATTTCAATTATTTATATCATAGAAAACTGATGAGTTTAATGAGTATGCAGGTATACACAAATGCCAAT
Source organism: Sequoia sempervirens (assembly GCA_007258455.2). Lineage (NCBI taxonomy): Eukaryota > Viridiplantae > Streptophyta > Pinopsida > Cupressales > Cupressaceae > Sequoia > Sequoia sempervirens. The sequence goes on along the minus strand of VDFB02058242.1, from coordinate 465,797,002 downwards.
GGGGTCAAATGAGATAACTCACAAGACCTTAGACATCCCAGTCCATGTTGTGGGTCTTCTTGTGCTTAATGTTGAGTCAAAATATAATTTCTAAGGGAGCCAAATAAATTAAGTGTTTTGAAGTTTCAATAAGGACTTAGCTTAATTGTCAAGGTTTTAAGCGACCTTGGGGTAGTGCCCTTCTTCCTCATGCCAGGGGAGAAGATATGAATCAGTAGGTATTCTCTTTGGAGAAAAAAAACTCTTCCATTTTTGTTTACTTCTGAGGGAATTTTTGGGATGGGGAGAAGGTTGATTCTTGAGAGGGAAAGAAGAAGAGGCTATGGAGTCATGGACCGAGGAAAGAGTTAAAGCAGCATGTCCAAGGCCATTGTATGCATTTTAGGAGGTAAGCTTCCATGTTTTCGTAAGTATGTTGTTGTGGGTCCTTTCCATATGTTAATAATTATTTTTCTATGAGTCTTGTTGTGAGTCTTTCTCATATGTTAACAAGTATATTTTTGTTGAGTTTTTTTTGGGTTGGATTTGGGGTTCATGGGTCTACTTGAGCAAAATTTGTTCTCCTTCAACTAGGGTAGTATCCTTACTGAGTGGTGTCTTGGTTAAGTGTTGGTTCACCATCATAAAATGTCACTGCCTATATGTGCAAAATTGGCATTGTTTGTTGTTTCTTTTTTATTTTATGTTCTGGAGCATGCATAGTTTCCTAAGGCCTCGTGGGTTTTCTTGGCTTGAGGGTATGGTGAGAGCTTTTAGGCTCAACAAACCATTATGGTTGGGAGGGAAAGAGTGGATGGTTCCAATGGTTGGTCGGTTTCAGACAATCTTTTATGCAGGTGGGATTTGTAGATGGGTTGTTTTTGTTATCGTTTGGAGCCTGTAATGTTAAGGGTTTTGTGTGCCCAGAAATTTTTTTTGCTAAAGATTTGTTAGAGAATGGTGTAGACCTATGAAGGAGGATGACTATAATATATATATATCCTTGTTTTTACTCATAAAAAGCTAAGGATTGGGCATTTTATTTTATTTGGGCTCATGAAGGATGAGAAATAGGTTATTTTCTTGGAAGTCTAGTCCCTGTATTTTGGCATGAGCAATAAATTTTGGGGGAAGATTCAACCATGAATCAAGAGTTATGAGGGTTTTGTGTCATTTTGAAAGAGAAATGAAATAGGAACAAGGAACCTCATGGTGTTTCCTTACATTTTGAATCAATGTTGTTTGTGTTCTTGAAATAAGGATTTCAACTATTAAGAGCATCCTCTATTAGCAGAATTGAAATTCTTGCCCAATATGGACGTTAATAAAAAAATATAGATGAACAAAAAGAATTTTGGGGTTGACATTTTGGACCCCATCTCTCTATATTCCCCTACACATATATGCACCAAAACACAACAAAAATAAAATAAAAATAGAAAAGATGAATGCTTCACGTTTACTGCTCAACATATACACGCATGGGAGAGACTTTAAGTTTTTCCCCTTTTCAAGTCTGTTCTCTTTCATAGTTTCATTCCTTCCCAAAAATCTTAAAACTCCAACATCTGATCAAGCAAATAATAGTTAGAACAAATAAAAGGAACACATCTAATATTTCAACCAAAAAAGAAAGAGGAGTATATCGACAGGAAGATTTAAGTATTCTTGGTTGACCTACAATAAATTTTTGCACTCATGTGTGGTGCCTTTCTAACCAAGCACAAACTTGTAGTGGTTGGGTATTCTCCATGCCTAATCTCTATACCATGCAGCCACCCATAAGTTGATAATATCCCAAGCTCCCACCTTGGTCCCTCATTTCAAATCTACAGGCCAAGCTTCAAAAACCTACACTGTCGACCCCTACCCAACTTCAGTTGCTTTGATGAGGATTTCATAAAAGGAATCTAGGGTTTCATTGGGAAAGTAGAGCATAAGACGAAAAAACCCTTCCATACTCCGTGAGCTAGGTAAGTGGCACAAACCAAGAATTGGTAAATGGACAGGTGTTAGTTATATTAAATAAGTAGGGACGAAGAAGCATATCATAATTAAACTTAATGTGTTCCATCAAGTCTAGATATTTCCTTTTTTGGATCCATTAAATCAAGTTACATTAAACCACATTTTAAGTTTGGAATGAATGAATGAATGAATGAACGAATGAATTTAATTATGTCTGTGAGACCTGCCAGTCTATGGGACCCAAGAGATGAAATCATAAAACCACCTTTGCCAACACAACAAAATCATCACACCGAACTACCTATTGTTGTTTTCAATCTCTTTGCTGATTTTATTTCTTCTGCTATGTATTTTGGTTAAGTAACTTGTTGTTTTATCAATCTTCCCCTCTTCAAACAAAGCCACTAAAGATTTGACTTTTAACAAATTTGAGTAACAATACCGGATGTCCTCATAAGATTTACACTCCATAATGTAGTGCCACTTTGTCTCCACTAAACCTAAAGAGCAGAAACAACAAATCCTATCTAACCATCCCTCTTTGGGTATTTTCCATCTTCTCGTTTCGCATCTCAAACGGTGTGGGCTAGTTCTTAACTAAGCTATTAGCATTTTAACCTTCCACTTTATATCTGCCCCTCTGTAGAATTTTTCTTTGTGATCAAAAGTAGGGTTAAAATGCAAAACATAGTGTTCACTTTTCTGACCAAGTTGCTTCAACCACATGGTGTTTTTGACTTTCTCTTTTACATACCTTTTCATCTCGACTTTTGTGCTTAGACACTCTTGCATGTTGATCCCCCATTTTCCCATCCACTTGACATTTTGTTTCATCCACGTGTTCTTCCTTCTAGTTAATTCTTCTTCCACCATAGTTTTGGGCCAACAGTTTTCCTCCATATTCTCTATTCTTTTCAAATAGCCTAATAAGTGAATTAATGTTGTCATTTCCATTGGGAAGGCCTTAGCTTCAGCTAAAATAATCTCATAAGGGACCGTACTTTTTATTTTGAAATTGCTTGTGATTAGGTGCACTTTTGAAGTAATTCTATTTGTTTCCATTTTACAACTGACCTGTTGTTGCCCCAAACTTCGTAGCCATATAAAACCACAGGTGTAACAAGCAACCCAAAAAGCTTCTTTTTTGTTTTCCAATCCCATAACTCAGTTGACCTACATCTATTTTGGAGCAAGTAAAGAGCTTTCCAACCCCCTTGAATTCTTTTTGTCCTACAAGCCTCCCAATTGAGATTGTTGCAAAAATTGAGCCCCAAATACTCGTATTCATCCACCACTTGCAAAGTGTTTCCCTCAAACTCAAAATTTATTTGTCTCCTAGCCCTTTTCAACATAAATATCATGAACTTGGTCTTGCTGATGTTGAATTGTATCCTTACATCTTGACATAAAATTTTTAAAGCTTTTAGATGCTCTTGAAGACTATTTTCAAAATTTTCCATTAAGGTAAGATCATTTGCACACAACAACAACTTGATCATATAAGTGGCCAAAAGAACACCATCCCCTCCCCGCTTGTCCAACCACTCTTCTAACTTGTCTATGTATAGCTTGAACAAAGTGGGGGACAAAGGGAAACCTTGCTTGACACCAATGTCACTCTCAAAGCACTTAGAAAGACCTGCCTTTGTTCTGATTTTGGCCCAAACTTGCTCATAAAGCTTGTGGACAACAATCCTATACTTTTTTGGAATCCCAAGTTGTTCCATTTTGTCCCAAAGTTTATTTCTAGGTATTGTATCAAAAGCCTTTTTGAAGTCAACAAAACAACAAAAAACCTCACCGCCTTGTTTATCCCAAAAATTTTCAACCATGTGCCTAAGAGTAATGCAATGGTCAATAGTAGAATGTTTTGTCCCGAAACCAACTTTCCCTTTCGCCCTCTTACCCTCTTTCTTGGCTCAACGACTAATTCTTCACTCCACCATGCTCCCAAAGAGCTTCCCAAAAAGAGGATTAATCATTATGGTGTGATATTTTGACGGGTTGTTGACATCACCACTCTTGTGGAGAGGGATAACAACACTCGTGGTCCAATTTGTTAGTAAACCATGTTGAATGACCCTATTGAAAATCTTTTTTATATGTGGTGCTAAGAGCTCTAATCCCCATTTCAAATATTTAGCTTGTAACCCATCAATCTATTGAGCCTTACCCACCGCCAAAGCTTTAATACCACCCTTGATATCCTTTGTGGAGAAAAGCTTATCATTAGATTTAATTGCCGGAGGGTAGGTTTTTTCTTGGTCTCTTTCATACATTTTTTTTTGCGTATTCTAGACATTGAATGTCTATGATGCTATTTTCCATAGTACCTCTATCCTGCTACAATTCTCTCCAAAAACCCTTTGAATCATGCTTTCCAAGAGAGATTAGCTCCCTCCTTACTATCATGTATTCTTCTTTTTTTGATCTTACTAATTTTTCATACAACTTTTTATTTGCTTGTTCACTGTTAGGTATTTTCAATCTCCTTTTAGCCACCTTACACTCTTCCTCGTACCGTGGGTTTGCTGAAAAGCTAATTTTGGGGCCTCTTCTACCCTTAGCCCTCTTGCCAGCTATGAGAGCCTTGTGAATGATTGTCATCAGCTTGTTGTTGTTTATAATGCTTTGATTTCTAGTGGGGCTGCCAACATTTTTAATTTCCTTTAACTATTTTTCAAGCATTTTTTTAAATATGTTCTAATTCTCACCTGTTATTAGAATTTTGTCTTGAAGACCACCCCCTTTTTACAGCCGTGTACTAGCTTTTTGTTGGGTAGTCTCTTTCATACTAAGCTTTATATAAATAGGGCTATGATTAGATTTTAGTTCTATAGGACAACTCCCTATTTCCAACTCTTTTATCCTGGGTATAATACTTTGTGGACCAATGACATAGTCTACCACACTCTGCCCATTGTGGGTATGACATGTGAAAGCCCCCAAGCTCAAAAAAGTGTTTATGCCATAACAAATGATTAAGTTGTGGAGGCAACAAAACCCCAAAAACTTTACACCAAAAGACAAGATACCACCTTTTGAGTCCTAAGATACTCTTTGCCAACTTTGATTTTCTTCTTCCTCTAACCACAAAGGATTGTTATTTTGCCCCTCTTCCTTACCAAAACAAAGAGCTTGGTTATTTTTTTTCCTTACATTAAAGTCTCCAAGAACGATAATCTTGTCGGTAGCACAATATTTTGCTATGTCAATTTTTAGAATTTCATAAGGGTCTTCTCTATCTAGATTCCTTTTCTTGTACACTTTAGAGCCATAAGGAGCAAAATAACAAGCTACAATCCAAATCAAAGATACCCCATCTGTTATCTTCACCCATATGTATTGATTATTTAGGTCTTTCTTTTATATATTTATGATTCTTTCACACTCTTTCCTAACCAAGATTGTTACTCCTCCATGGCCCTTGCCATTCTTCGTTGGTTCATTCCACATAGATATTTTATTATACCCTTCGAATTTAGGTATCCTACAACCTTCATGTTCATGTGTTTCCATGAGTGCGATTATATCCTTGCCTTCAACTATGGGCCCCAACCTAGGCATCCTCCTCCAAGGGTAGCCTCTACAATTCCAGCTTACCATTGAGAGGTGGTCCTGGGGGCCTCCGCTGTCCTATTTATTATGATTCATGTTGTCTCTGAATTGGGCCTTCCCTTCTATATAGCCAAGCATCCTTTCTTGCTTTCCTTTGTTATAACTTTCTCCCATTCCTTCCTTCTCTATTCTAGTTGTGCTGGGGTTAAATCTTCATCTATATAAAATGGCGTGCCTTGGAGGAACCTTTTGTTTCTCAAAATTTGGTTCCTATCTTCCACACTTTTCAAGGTTGCCCTTATATTTCTGCACTTTTCTCCTCTATTTGTTTTACCAATTATGTTTACTTGGATGATATGTCCTCCCCACTGAAGCTTACTTAATAGAAATTCTCTTACTAATATGCCAGTGACTTCACCTTCACCATGTTTGTTACATCCCGATTTTATAGCTACTATTGCATAAGGCAATTGATTGTAATGTTTGAATCTTTATAGTGAATAAAACAATGATGTTTTTATTATCAATAATGGCTTTCTATTTAAATGATGGTTTCATTTGATTGTTACTTCAATTAATGTAATTTTGAATGAATGTTGCATAGAATTATAGAATAATGTTATTCTAACTTGTGAGATGTTTTTACCTTTTTACGAGCATATGACTGCCGATGTCATGTCATGGTGCCCAGGTATGAAGATTGTTCCTCCGGACAAAGGAGAGACATCATTCGGGGAAGAACTTGGTTGGGTAAACAGTAACAATTACCAAATTGAGCATACACACACATACTATAGATTGAGTAAGCCAAGTTTGTTTGTCGAGATAACGGTAAGTCATCCATAGACTTGTCTAATTGACCTTAAGGTTCTGAATTCACTTCTTTATGTTTAAGAGATGTGATTGTTTAAACGTCAGACTTGCCATACCATGACCCAAGTATGAATGAGGTGAATGTTATGAGTTAATGATTGATTGGGAACGCACATACATCTATACATTGTAAACATGTATTTATATGTACAGACATATCAATACATGTGTATGTTAAGCAGACGGATATGCTCGTACACATGTGTCGACATGTATGTACGCATACATACGTATACACAGGTATATATATATGTACACACTCTACCTAGTGTTTATGGTGAAATTAATAATGCTTAATCTTAGCCTTTGAATTTAATAATACACCTATATACACATATACATGGGTACGTATAATGAAAGTATGTTGACTGGCTCACAGTATACGTACTTTGAAAAATAAAAATGTATACAGGTATATTTGTATATTATTAAATATAATTATATATTTAGTATTATATATAATATAGTTTTTACAGGATATACATTTATGTATATAAGTTTATTTTAAACTTGATATATACATAGATATATATGATGTAGATTAAAACTATATTATAAATATATTAAATACAATAAAATTAAATATATATATTATATATCCTTTGGAAAATGAATAGAGTTAAATATATAAATATATATATTTAATGAGTTAAAAATATAAATAAATATATTTATATATCTTTTGGAGAAAATATTTGCAAATGTTTAAAGGATAAATAATGCATTGGGCTTTATTTCAAAAAGGATAAATAATGCGCAATATTTAGTAGAAGGAAATTTTTGAATAAAAATGAGTATCGAACCTGGGCTTTATATCGATTTTATTTAAAGCTTTATTTGAAACATATTAATCTATGAGAAGCAATTTCGAATGGAAAATAATCGAAGATTTCATTTTGTTTGAGATTATTAAAACAAGAGGAATCGAATTTATAAACATTTAAAAAGGCAGAAAACACGTTTTCTTTGAAAAACGCATAAAAACCGCCTGGGAAAGTCGCGCGTATGAAGAAAAACGCGTCAGAAACGCGGGGGCAAAGAACTGGTCACTGAGAAATGGTCGAATGCTAATCTCTTGGCCCGAAATGGTGACGTGGGAACATCATAACCTTGACCCTTTCATCTGAAACGAACTTCCTGTTTTAATTGCTTCAAAATAACCTAAAATCTGGAGAATGTCTTGAGCTGTCAAAATCTGCCATGTGAGTTGATTTATTCTGCAAATTGCTGTCATCTTAGAAGGTCGAATCACCTCCTTAATTCGCCACATTGCAATTTTGAAATATTATGTAGATGTCTGGTATTTTTCTTACCTTCTTAATAGCAAATTAGTTGAGCAGGGACCCTATATAAAGGACGTTACTTCATTCTTCAAATCACGCCTTTTGTTAAATTTTGAGTTGAGCTTTGGTGTGCGAATTCATCTGGAGAACATTTCTTTTATGAGTATTTTACGGTGTGTGGGAGTAATTTCGGCTGTGAGAGTATTCATCATATCTGAGAGTATCATTGCATTATTCATTTCTGCCTGTCATCAATTCTGAGTTTAAAGGATAGAGATTATCTTTCATTCTGGTTTGAAAGTTCTCCATCAATAACAAGAAGGCTGGAGATCTTTTGACTGAAGGAAAAAGGAGCTTCAGACTCAATCTAAATCACCATCTGCATAAGAGTATTTTAATAAATATCAGGCAAGCTATTCACCTTCTTATTCCATTCTAATATACTTCTAAAGTTCAATAGGCATTCTATTCATTCATACTATAGAAGAGTTTCTGATCAAGGGTTGAATTCCTGTTTACTGAATGTACAAGGATAAGAATGTGATATTTTGTTCTATTCTTTAATGCTTGCAAAGATTAGGATTTGCACTTAGAATTCATAATCAAAGATAAGGCTGTGGAATTTAAGTAATAGTATTTTATGTTTTCTTTTGTATGTGTTGCTTGCATTAGTGTACAAACTACACTGGAATTTTAGATACATTATAAAGTGTTTGCTTAATATTAACTCCATATGAAGAGTATGTGTTTAAGTAGGTACTAAATACTAGGATGGGAATGATAGCATCGAGTCAAGTAACAATTTTCAGCTTAAATCATTAAGGTTAACTTAGTGAAGCTTGTGTAACTCCTAGGCATTGATTTCCAAGAAAGGAGAGGATTTTGAGTTACTTGTTATGCTTTTCATTTCTAGTAGTTTAGCGTGATGTAGGAGGTCTAGGGTACGCACTACCTCGGAAGGACTAACCTACGCATAGTGTAAGAAAGCCTTAATGCAAATCGGCCCTGAGTAGTGTTTATGATAGATGACCCTCATTCGAAGTACTGAATGATAATACTTTGGCCAAAGTAGTGAAACGTACGACTGCCACGTAGACGTGAGTTAGTTGAGACTACATTGTCAGTTCATTGTGATCCAAGTACTAGTTCAAGATTGTGTAATAGCAAGGTTCTAGTTGTGTAGGACACATCACTATGCTCAGTTGGTAATCGTTAAAGGATGCCCTACCAATATCTTCTTCGAAGGGAGGGCCATCTATCTAACGATAGGTGTGCGGGGGACCGCATTATAAGTCCGTGGTTGGCGGAAAAGCGCCTGAGTGATGTTTCTCCTCCATAGCAAGCGGCCGATGTACCAAGATTTGAAAGGACGATCTCCTGGACCTTCTTACTACTATTTGTTTTAAAGCTCATTGGAGCTATGATAGTTAAGGTATGTATTCTTGTTTCATGTATTGTGAAGTTTTTATATTGAAATGGAATCTTTATTGTAAACTAACATGACAATTTGTTCACGTTTTATCAATAAAGGAAAAAGAAAAATTCTACTGCAATAACATGTTAACTTGTTTACTTACTTTTAGGATGTAATTTATTGAAATTTTATTTTACCGAAGGGTCGGGATGTTACAATGTTCCTTTAACACTTTAATTATTATGTTTTCTACCCTACCCTATTTGTCTTTCTCTTCCCCAATTGTAATTTGATTTGTTTCCTTATATCCTCCCTTTGCATCACTATTGGATCTTTTTCCATGTGAGCCCATGTTTTGGCCTCTTCTAAAATGCCCATTTTTAAGTTTTCCTTGACCTCCTTGCTTGTCAGAGCTAACAGAAACACTTTGTCATTATGGGAATCTTGATTTACACCTGATTGAACTATGTCTTTGGCCTTAATTTGACTTAATTCTGATTTTAAAGTCAGCATCTCCCACTGCCCTGCTTCCAAGCTGTGTTGCAGTTTGTTTATTTGGTCTTTAAACAACTTATTTTCTAGTGCTAATTGTTGGTTGGATTTTGAAAGTGCTTGAAATTTGTTATCTTTCATCTATTCTCTCTCTTGTAACATGACAATCCTCCCTTTTAGATCCAATAATTCCTTGACGTACAACTTAGAGGACAACATTAAGGGGGTTGATGTGGGGTTGTATACCTCCTGACTGTCCTGGATTTCCTCTCCACCCTTTTTGATGGTCTCAAGGTTTTTTTTCAACTCTTGCTGCTCCGATACCAAACCCGACCTTGCCTTTGCCTCTATTTGTTTTCCTTTCCCGAATTCCAACAAATTCACTTGATCTATAGTTCCAAATTGAGTTGTTACACTTAGGCTATTTAACCCCCCATTTGATGGTACTCGAGTATTGTAGGTTAACTTGGGAAGTATTGCAACAAATTTCCTATTTCCCAACCTTTTTAACTTCTTTGTTATTTTAATCTTCCCGCATTATAGAATCCTCTTATATTGCTTAGCATTGACAAAAGTTAGGTTTAGCCATGTGTCTATTTCTTTTGTTTGTGTTTGCTTCTATTTTTGGAACTTCCACAACAATGATTCTAGAGCCCTAGTCATTATATAAGAATATTTTATGGGGCATTCCATGTTGTAGGGCATGCCATAAGGGATCAACATGACTGCATTATTTGCCATTGACTCACCCCCAGGTCCACAACCTTCCTTCTAAAATACTGCCCACTTATTAAAATACTACCATCGCAATGTTTTCACAGTTTACTTTACTCGTTGTTTTCCCTTTTTGATGATAGACCTATGTGCAGGTTTCAACAAAAAAATAGAAAAATAGAACTTGTTGTTTGCTAAAGTTGAACAAAAATGACAAATCCCAACGGGGCCCAAGATTTACTATGAAAAAGAGCTAAGGGTATAAGCAGGTTTAACCTTACCCGGGATTCGTGAGTCCCACCTTTGTCTTTGCGTTGGCTAGCCCCCACCTTTGTTCCCATATCCTACTGACAAAGCCCTCAAAAGATGCTAAAAAGTTTGCCCTGACTATTGCTCCTTCGCTATTTTAAACCCCCATTAGAGAAACCCCATTGAAGAAACCCCCATTGAATAATAGTAACATTTTTTGTCACTTATCCTTATTTGTTATTTTCCATTATTAATTTTATACCCAAAGGATAAATTGGACCAATGATGATGATACACATGGTAAATAGTTGCAACAATCTGACTGCATCATTATACCAATACCCTCTAAAATATTTTATTAATCAACATGTAGATTACAAGAGAGAGCGTAGAAATAATAGGTTAATAAAGACAAGAAATGATTATGTGCTAATATGAAAGGAAGTTTTATGGTGGGAAAAATTAACAAAATACATAAGAATGTTTACAATGACCATCGATTCTTGATTATTGCAGAAGTAAATAGGGTGATTAAAGAGGGAATAGGAAAATCGACATGAATTTTAAATTTCAATGTAGTTTTAAGTTTTAATAATAATATTTACATCAATTTAGTATAGCGAGGATCATATATATATATATTTATATATTTGAAAATTAGAATGAGAATTATGAAATATATGTATCTGTATAAATCATAAAACACAATCTAGGTTTTGTATTTAAGTACTATTATTCACATCAAAGTTCTATTGTTACTTCCCACTTGGCAACACGTTTCTCCGCACTTAATCCTAAGTTGAGAAAGATAGAAAATTGGCTAATAGTAGTACTATAAGCATGGGAGCAATTACATTGCATTGATGTGGAAGGATAAACCTAAAACTTTCAATGCCCTATGGAGTTAAGTGGTCTACTTATGTAAAAATTGATACCAATAAAATCTCCTTAGTGGCAAAATTGTTGGATTAAAACAACCCACTTAAGTGGATTAGTCTTGAGGAACCCATAGGTTGACCTTTAGCATTATATCTTAACTAGTTCCTTGTTAATAATGGATTAATGACATCATGCAAATCTAGATTATATTCTATTCATTATTAATGTAGCAAGCCTTCCAAAGTTGTACATTTTGTTGAACTATGTAGAGTGTATGGAAAGGTTAAAGTACCATGCCTCTTGCAAAATGATTTCAATCTTGCATTTTGTGATGTTGGTATTTTATTAAGGTTTACAATTCTATTATAAGGTGGTGTATTGAGGATATAAGACCTTGGGGAATTCCTATAATATTTTTAAATTCTAGAACAAGAATACTTTGTTATGCATGGGTAGCACGTATTCCTTTCACTTAATATGTTTAAGTAATGAAATCATATACATATATGCATGTGGATTTATAAAAAAATAAAAATAAAAAGAATGGGTCACCAAGTAAATACATGTGTTCACACATACAATGTTGGAAGATCACGGTGGAGCTTTAGAAAAGTCTATTAGAAGTTTCAATGCTTTATATTCTGCATTAGCAATAGTGGAGATAAGATTAATATAGATTTAATGGTGTGTATACACAAGGGTGTTAAGGATTTCTTAATTCAAGTTAAACTTTTGAGATCTCTCCTATAAGGTTCATCTTACTTAGTTGTCACTTCCACGAATGTTGTGCATACTTCCATTACCGGCCAAAGACCACCAATGTATTTGATAATAATTTTCCAAATCACCTTCGACAATGTGATACACTTTTGTTTCCTACGTAATGAGATGATGGGCTAAAATTATTAAATCCCCTATATCATTTGTATCTTCCTGCAACGTGGTGTCAATCATATTTACGTTAACCTTTAAACCTAGTTCAAATAAAACTTAAACTTTGAAGACGTCATTACTCCTTCAAGATCCTTCCACCCATTTCAAGGAATAATATGTGTATAGTAAGGTTATAACCTTTAAACCTAGTTCAAACAAAAATTAAACTTTGAAGACATCATTGCTCCTTCAAGATCCTTCCACCCATTGTGAGGAATAATATGTGTATAGTAAGGTTAAGTAATTCATTGATTGTTGTGCTTGAGGTAGTTGGTGTCCTTGGCATAGGAGGTTGGGAGGCCACCCTTAATCAACCTAATTTAATAACTCTCAAGTATTGCATGGTGGCAAATGATTATGTATTGTTTCTAATAATTAAATATAGGAATTAACAAAAGTGCTTCTCCAACTTAGTGTGACATTAATGCTATATCTAAAGTAATACAAAAAAAAGTGTGAAGATGTTCAAGCTAAATTGTGGGCATTATAGGAACAATGTTGGATATGTTAATTAAAATAGAAAATAGTAGTTTTATATTCAATTCTTACTCTATGTGCTAACTATTAAGATGTTGAATGTTGTAAACATACTATGCAATGTTTTTGTAATTTATAAAATTTCATCAAACTTATTTTGTCAATATAATAACTTTGCACTATTTTAACTTGCTAGCATTCCTACAAATTTATCTAAAAGTTTCTTCTCCTAATTTACAACGTACTCTTGTATACATAAAACAATATGTATATTTTTTAATGCATATGAATCTTATTATAGAAAATAATAAGTAGCTTAGAATGAAAGAAATTTCCATGGTTTTTATAAGTCACCCAATAACTTTTCTTAGAATATGTTAATTTCTTGTAATAAACTCTTTACATATCTTCACAAAATAATTGATCTAAGACACAACTTTCTTTAGGATTATAAGAAAATTCATATTGATCAATGAAATAAGCACAATGGATTATATACTTCTTTGAATAATTTATATATCTAACAAAATAAAAAAAATGTTACCATGGTGATGTTTGATTTGAATATGTAAAAAACTTCACATCCTTTAAAAGTTCCCAACATATATAAGTAGGAATAAATATGTAACTCTTGCTTGGGAAAAAATACTATGGAGTTCAATCAATAGAGCCTTTTAATCTAATACAAATTTTCCCAACAAGTTATACACTAAAAATAATAATAAGACTATAAACACAAAACATACAATAATTTATTAGTCCTTGAGTAGTACACAAAGGACCACTTTAATTCTTTATGTGATAATTTATAATAGCAAGCTCTATTAAAAAATATCTTCCCAAAAAAGTATAGCTTCAATTGAAACAATAGTTGGCGACCATCATGATTTTTTTGGCTCATAAGATGTGTCCTTTGGAGGCTTTATGGGTATTGCGAGTAAATATAATTTTTTCAGTATAATATTTATTATTGTTGTCTTTACATTTATATAGAGGGAGGGAGTCTCATTCATTCAAGCTAGCTTTGTATATTTGAAATGTTTGATTCATTAATTTTTAATTCTATTTTATTTGTTGTTGAATTTTTATTTACATTAAAATATAAAAGAAAAATATGTGAAAATGAAGCCACAAAATTTAATGAAATGCCAATTACATTATCACACAAAATTGCAGGTTAAGAGATGTACTTGCATTGATCAAGTGATTAGTATTTTTGAAAAATGAGCAAATCGAATTTCAAAATTGGAGGGAAAAGGTTTGTTCAAAATTCATAATAACCTTTGAGAGATAACTACCTCTCTAACTACCAACTCACCACCTAAGCAAGATTAACCTATAAATGCAAAATAAATCCCACAAACGAGGGTAATATATAAATTTTACACCAACACCCCCCCTTAAGAATAAATTATGTATTCTTTTGTTCATAGTTACTTGGCGTAGGAACAAGTCCAAGAAGATAGGACAATAAATCATGTTTAAGATAGTGATTCTTTATCCCTTGTTTTCAAGACAAATATGTAAGGCCCCGATCTTATGAGTACTAGTACAATATATTGTTCCTTAGTAACTTCGGCTATCGTTGGATGACTTCGTCAAAATAGTGAGATAGGTAATTATACCTTGATAGAAATCACGAAATGTGAGTTGTAAGAAGTGTAGGATGTAAGGTGTGTTGCAAGGGTCATGCAGATATAATGTAAGTCATGATGTGAATGTGATCAATGCCTTGAGTAGGAATCCAAATCATAAAAATAGTCATTCAATCATCATTAATTCTAGTATACTATCTACGCTATAGTGAAGGAGGAATCTCTAATGACGTAGTGAAGAATTTAGCACTCATTATTTGTGATCGTAGAACTTTTATCTATAAGGAAAATGGAAGCATTGTAGGTTTTGTTATAAGCATGGTACCCTTGTTTCAAGCTTACTAATTAATGCAAATGTATTAGCGGTTGTTCTCGCTTATGATTATATCTTCATAAGTTTGGTTTTTTGAATGGAAAGAATTCTAATAGTTGTTGATTATTTTGTAGCATGAGTAATCGAGCTCTGACTTCTTCATTCACCATAAAAAGGTCAATTGGAGTTAATATTTGTCATAACACTTTAAAAAGTAGTCAAGTTGTTATTTAGGGAAATTTATTCATATAAGAATATAAAATAAAATAATGAATCATATTTTATGTACTTATATTAATGGTGTCTTAAGGATTAGGATCATGATTTACTAACATTGAATTTTAGTACTTGTGTGTGTCCTAACCTTCAAGATCAAATCATGACCGTTCAAAGGTACATGTCAAATACTCCTTGAGATATGTGAGTTTATTTAATGACAATACCTCAAGTTTATTTAATGACAATTGTTAATGTGCATATGACCATGAATATGTTATTTCAATTGGTTTTATTATGGAAAAACTAATTAGTGAAATGAGAATGCATATAGACATAAAAGCCAATGGGAGAGAACGGGATAACCTACAAGGCCTTAGTCATCCCTGTCCAAGTTGTGTGTCTCGTAATGCAAATGTCTAGACAAATACCCTTGATAAGGTGAGCCAAAGAAATTAAGAAAAAGAAGTGTGTTTTTAGTGCGCCCTTCGTCGTGCTGTTACGACAAAGAATAAAAGGGTAACCCTGGGGGATACACGTACACACTTCTCGGAAGAGGGAATTGGGGCGGACAGATTTCTAGAAGGAAGAGAAGCAGAAATTGGAGAGGGAGTGACCGAGATAAAGATATAGCTAAGGCAGCACGTCCAAGACCTTTGCATTCACCTCAGGAGGTAAGGACCTTGCATTAATATGACTGTTGTTGTTGAATCTTGCAATGTTATGTATGTTTGTTGCTGAGTTACTTGGTATGGACTTTGGGTTTTATGGGTCTGTTTGAAGGATAGTGTTTCCCATTCACTGTGGTGGTATCCTTGCTGAGTGTGTTAGTGTTGTGTTGGTTTACCTTGTAAAACATCACCTCGTATGTGTACAGAACTGGTATTGTGTTTTATCTCCTATGGTCTTTACTTTCTAAGGTCCTTGTGGGTTATCTTGGCTCTGGGGGTATGGTGAGAGCCTTAGGGCTCGACGACCCATTACGGTTGAGAGGTAAGAGCGGAGTATCCCATTGGCTGGTTGGCTACAGGCACCTAAGAATCCAACTGGGTTTATTCCTGTTGCTCGTTGTAGCCTACAACTTTATGGTTTGGGTGCTCAGAGATTTTACCTAAAATTTTGTTAAATGATGGAACATACTGTATGAAAAAGATTGGCATCTTCGTCTGCATTCATGCTACCCAAGGAATGGGTATTTCTTATTTTAACTCATGAATAATGAAGAGTGGGCTGGGTGGCTAGGAGAGCATCTGTTAATATTTTTATAAGAGGAATACAAAATGGGTAAAAATGGTAAAGAACCCTCTAATAAAATCAAATCCCTCACTCTGTAGTTATGGGAGTTCCATGGAATTGCAACCCAGAAAGAAATAAGCATATACAGAAACCCGGTTGTGCTTCCTCGTTTCCTTGCAGTCATATTTTCAGGCATTAAAATGGAGTAAATGTTGTAGGTGAATGTGTAAATGAAGCTTTCTTTGTTAAAGTAATGAAATTGTTCTCTTGCTTCTGTCGGAAAAATTTCAGACTAGTTTACCATAGACTCCCTTCTTCAAATCACTCTCACATTAACACATAAATGAATAAAGGAAAAATATATATAATATATGCTTCACATTTTGGCACCCCAAAATTGTATCAAGGAGGGGTTTCACTGTTATTTCCTCTAGAATTGAGCTCTTCCACAGAGGTACGACACTTTTCTTCCACACCCTTTTCATCATATCTAGTTGTGTAAATGTGAGTAGCGTGGAATGTAAATCAAGGAAAATATATTCATTTAAAAATGTTGCACTTGATAAGGGTTGGAAATGGAACCCTTCAAAAGAAACAGTAATTAAATTCCTAGGATAGGTTAGATAAAAGAAAATTGGATTGCTTTATAAAATAGAAATGTTTACACTGGTAGAATGAAACTTAAATTTACAAGTGCATCAACTGCACTCCGCATTTGATATGCCAACAAGAAAAATAAATAAAAATGAAGAAATGCCTTCCCATTTCATCAGAATCAGATAGTCCGAAAACAAGAGGAGAATATCTTAAGCCTTGAGGCATTTGAGAGAATTTTTTCGAGGAAGTTCCACTCTAAAGAACACTGTGGCATGGTTGACCTTCAACACTATTTTGTCGCCTCCCTGTGGCCATCTCTTGCCTAGCCACAGTCTGTGGAGTCTAAAATCAAGCAAAAATAAAATATTTAAACAAAATAAAAGTGAAATAAAAATCTCTGCCGCTTCTACTATTCCTATTCTTCTTGGCCACTCTGAGGACTATCATCATATTTGTAATCCTCCTCAATCCATCAGTCTGCAGAGCAAGCGCGAACCCTATGGTAGTGCATTTTGCGTCAGTTTCAGTTGCTAAAATGTGGCTTGGTTAATTTCTTTCAAAGCACATAAAGAATAGGGTTTCTTTCCCTTAGTTTGACGAATAATAATAGAATCTACAGCTGTGATGAAGGCATGTGGCATAGCCACAACAAGAAACCGGACAAGTGCTAGAGGTAGGATGATTCTTAATAAAGCTACTAATATGTTAGTACTAAATAATTTATTAATAAATTTAATAAGATGTTAATTCATATTAACTTATTAATGATTCTTTTAATTTAGTTAGTAAGATGATTTAAATAAAATTATTTCTTTTGGAAAATGATTAATATTATTGAATTAATAAAGATAGTAAATTAGTAGAATGTTAATAATTGTTAATAATTGTCAATTATTAATAAAAAATTTATGAAGCAATAGTAAGAGTTTGATTCTTATTTTTATTTAAATGAAATTAAGACCTGCAATATGTTCTATGAGAGTTAATAGTTTGTAAAATAAATTTAACAAAAGATAGAGTATTGATTTGAGAACTTATGGATTAAAGAAGATATTTTTGAAGATACATATTTTTAGGAATAGTTATGAATTCTTGTGTTTTAATTAAAATAATCCCAAAACAAAAGGATGACAAGATTAGAATGAGCATTGGGTTAGTATTGGTGAACTTGTAAATCAAATTATTAATATTATTTTCTCCTAACTGTTTCTCTTTAAGAGTATTATTATAATTATCTTAAAACACATCGAAAGAAAATTGCCCTTAAAGGAAATCCATAATCTAGGATCCCTTTGATATCCCCAAGTAAATACTACACACCCTAATGTAAGTATGGATAATAATGGTAGTCTAAGGATCCTACAGAGAAGTTAGTGTTATGATGGAAACCAAACCTTGTAAGCAAACTTGAATCTTCTCAATTTTATAGTTAGCCCAAGGAACTTTCCTATGAAGTAATTCACTTAAACTTGGATGGTATAGTTCACTAACCTAAATCAGATTAGTCATCATGTTGGTTGTGGTGCTTGACAAGGTTGTAGTGATTCGAAAAGAAAAGAGTGTTGTGTTATGTACTTAGGTTAAATTTATGGGCATGACAAAATAGTTATTTGAAGTTAGCATGATAATAAAAGGATGAAAGTGAAAATCAAAAGATATGATGACCCCCCCAAATGGAACTTTATCTTTGTTTGTGATTATAAAATACCTATATAATTCTCCCAAGAATGATACATAAAAGAAAGGGCACTTATAAGTTGACTGAACGTGCATGAGAAAACTCTCAGATTTGTTTCAATTGCTCTCCCCAAATTGAAAATGTAGAAGGTAGTGTGGAAGTTTACAAGGCACAACACGAAGGACATCCCCCTTGATTTAATTTTATATCACCCTTGAATTGTGACACTTCATATTTTTATTGTATAGATTTTTAATCAATTTGGGATGAAAAAGAGGTACTTTATAGAAATAGGCTAAAAAATACTTTTTGCAAAAAATGACACTCAATTTCGAGCAACTGATTGAAAGTTATAATGCTTTTAATTTTTTAGCCTTTATAAAATTAACATGTAAAAAATATAAAATTTTGAGGCTCCCCCCTCCTTTTTTTGACATAGGCCCTAGTGTATTTGCTAACCTCAACAATTTCACCTTTTTATTGAGCAATAGTGCACCTAATTGCTGCAATAAAATTCACACTTCCCTGGCTGTCATAATGTTGTTTGCTACTTTGCACTCCTTTTTGTTGCTTGCTACTTGAAGTTGAAATAATATTTCAACAATGAATTTTTTAGGATTACAACAAAGATATTGTAGTGAATTTGTAGAGATTACAACAAATATATTGTAGGGAATTTACAAAGATTACAACACAAATTTGCAGAGATCACATCAAAAAGTTTACGATGAATTTGTAAAGATTTAAAGCATGATAAAAAAATGCAAGAAAAAACACTAAAGGAAGTCAAAATTATTCTGAACTGTGACAATATTTGCAAGGATTGACCAAAGCTTTGCAAATATAGCTGAAATTTCACCAACAATACAAGATTAACCTACAAGTGTAAAATAAATCCGTAAATTTGACTTCCTACAAGGGTAAAACAAGAACTTTACACCAACAAAATATTTTGTATTAATATTAAATATTTTTATTTTATTTTAAGAGTAACAAAGTTTATATACTTAACAATATTTAAAAAATAAAATAGTTCATTCAATATTTTACAAATATTAAAATTTTATTATTAAGACATTTTTATTTTTTAAATACATAATTATATTTTACGATTTATTTTTAAGATGATATAATTTTTTATAATCTTTATAAAAAAATTATAATATATATTAAAAAAGGATATTAGATTTTTTCTATGATGTATTAACTTTGCTAGTGTAAATAGGGTCATTAGATTACTAGTTAGTTAATATC
This sequence comes from Sequoia sempervirens, assembly GCA_007258455.2. Lineage (NCBI taxonomy): Eukaryota > Viridiplantae > Streptophyta > Pinopsida > Cupressales > Cupressaceae > Sequoia > Sequoia sempervirens. The sequence goes on along the minus strand of VDFB02058242.1, from coordinate 465,777,294 downwards.
ACTTACTAGGTTGACCTATTCACATTTACTTAAGTTTACTTATAAGATTTTTAGAGTTTTATCTCGCCTCATTGGTTAAGATATGTGTCTTCACTTTGTGAGACAACTCTTGCATGCACACTTGCCACTCACTAAAACACTTGTCAAGTGAGCTAACAAGTGTTCCACCATTGGAGGGGTAGTTAGTCATTATATTCAACTTGCCTACCTTCACCACCTTGCCTATATATGCAAGGATACTTTGTATATTCTAATCAACCCTTTGATAATATCAATTAGGCTTATTGTGTGCATGTAATTTGTGGAACTACTTAGTTTTGAAGATGAGATGGATGATTGGTAAGGGTAACTATTTATAATTGTTTTGTATATTTTAATTTTAAAAAATAAACTATATTGTTTGAAAATTATTAATTTTTTAATTAATGAAACTGGCTTAAGGAGCCATACTCTATTTATCATTGTCAAATTTTCAAAAAAATGCATATTTGGGCATCTCCTTTAGAGAGTGAAAACTATAATAGTAGTATCTAACAAAAACACAACATTTAACAACAAATTTATAATATATTTTACTAATTAACAAAACTATCCTATCCTAAAAATCTTGGTAGAGGTCTCACCTTCTTCTGCTACACCACCCTTTGAGTTTGAGCTATTAGACACCAATGCAAAAGACCAATTGACTTTTGACATAGAGGAAATACTAACAACCAACTTTAAGAATTTAATACCCCCTTACTGCATCATCCACAATCTTTTTGAGATTATAGCATCATTAGGTTTTGGTGATTAAGAATATAATTGTTTAGATATCCTCTTTGTTTCCCCTTGCATCCAAAAGAATTATCACAGACGTAAAGGAGATGTTTGTATTTATCTTGTATTTGTGGGGGGTGGAAAGAAAAATGTCTCTCAACAACAACTTTATTACATGCAACACACGCATTTTGTCTCGAACACCTTCTTCAACCTAAAATCTAACAACTTGCCTCTAAAAGCTATCTAATCCTTTTTTGCTTTGAGTTGTGGCTTCCATTATGTCAGAGGTGATATGCAAACTAAACAACCAGTTTATGGATTTATTTCTTCCATCTAGCAACTAGGAGTGCGTTTCCATAAATTCTACCTCTATTTCACACTCTTTTGGCTGTATGATTTTTTACTCTAAGCAAGCGAAACTTCTCAACTTATTACAACATAATTATATTCTTTTACTTTGAGTGAGATATGAAAGATGAGAGATCAAAGTCTACATATTTCCACATGGTAGGAGATATAGTGAAACAATAGTTCTTAATCATCTCAATCACCATGTTTGCTAGACTATTTAGAGCTATGCTTGATTCATGAAACACATAGCTGAGCTTGTAATCTTCAAAAGTGTTCAAGATTTCATTACATTACCTTATTAAATTATCAAGTTTCTAGTTGGAAGTTTAACACCTTCATAGGGTGTTGATTGTAATTACCAAATCCCCTTCAACATTCAATTTTTTTGATATTTAGATTTTGCTCACACATAATCCTAATAAAACAACATGGAATTATACTTCATTATTAGTACCATTTGACATTTTTTTCTTCTATCTCCACTAAGAAACCTTCATGATTTTTTAAAATGCAACCAATTCCTAATGATTTCCTGTTGCTACTCCATTGAAGTTGAGCTTGTGCCAACCCTCATTTGGAAGTATCCCCCTTTCAGTCACTTTTTTGTTAGTAGGAAGATGAACCTTAACCACCCCATGAAGAAGGGTTGAAAATTGTGATATTTATAAGTATTGTAAAAAAAAAAATTATTAGGAGAGGAAGGTTAATTGTTACCTATATTTTATCTTAAATCAAACTCTTGAACTAAACTAACAATTTTAAATAAGAATTGAAAGGCGTGCTTACATTTAGTTTGTCAAATGTTTAGAATCTATCCATAAGAAAATGTGATTTTCCTTATTGCACTTAAGAATTCAAAATAACATAGCTTTTAGAGGTTATACAAATTTCCTTTAGATTTACCATTAACATCATCTTTGCTTATATTAGCCACATTAAATACATCCATTCCCATAGTGATCACATGTTGAGCATCCACAAACCCCCTATCTTCTCTACTTTTTGAGAAAATTATGTTTACCAACTCATTCTCTCCCACCATGCAATGCTTAGCTACCTTACCAAATATGTTGTAAAAGTTGAATGTTAACTAGAGAGCTAGTCAACTAGAGAGATCATTATATGGTTAGTCACATCCTTACTAGTGTTCACTTTGACAAACTTGGTATATCTATATTTTGTGAATTCCTAATAGAGAGTGTGGTTGACCATGAAATTGGTGCACAAGAGTGTTGTTAGTTATCATTAAAAATCCCCCTTACATTATGTAGTAAATCCTTTGTATATTTGAATGCTAACAAAAAATATTTGCATCACATACCTCTATGATGATGAGGATTTCTCAACTTTAGCATTTATTGATGCATAAATGACATTACCTATAGAAAAGGAATCATTCACTTTAGTTGAAGCTATGGAGAATTGGATGTTTGTGACATCTCACATAAATAATGTGGGGGAAGCATATGGCTCCAACAATTGTTCATGTCACACTTTGTGTTACAACTATTCTTACTAAATAATAAATTGTTTTGAGTCCTTTTTGTTAGAGTGGACGTTCCTATTATATAAACCATTATGCATCATTGCCACTAACATTATGTCATTTAGGGATGATATTTGGAGCATTGAGGGAGAACGATAAGCACTTAGAATCCATGACATGTTGATATTACACCTATAGAATATGTGATCACTTTTGATGATGAACTTCCTCTTAATCAACTACATAGATTTAATCTTGATGACCTTGAGAGTGGAAACTCATATGTTGCTTCTACTTAGGAGTTCTAATTGACTTAGATTAACTTGAGATGCTTGGTTGTTGTGAGTCTGACACAACCATAATTAGGGCACCACTGCCATCCCCTCTCTTTGTAGGTGACAATGGATTCATAGACCCCCTTTGATCAACACACCAAGTTCCCAACAACTAGAGCCTTGACCAGTCAATCTATTAGCTAGATAACACACTACCTTTCATATTATTGTGTCCCATTTTGTAAGCATTTGATTACAAACCCCAATTTGAATGCTTGTATAGGGCATCACAAACACTAAAAAATTATACTTGATTTATAGAATTAGACATGCACTTTCATTTATCACTCCTCCATCTAAATCACAATTAATTCTTATAGAAATTTTCATTGCAACATTCAACATCAATGCATCCATAATCCATGGTGCCCTTAGCATTCCATTAGAAGAGACAAATCCTCTTGGGAGGTAGGTGCTTGAAACATTTCAAAAGAGTATATATTTCATTCACTACATTCTAATTGATGAAATGAGTTTCATTAGCCTTGTTGGCTCACATTGACAGCTCCTTGCATGGAGCCTTTTCCATTCATAGTCAAGTTTGTTTTATTGCTCACTCCATGATCCTCATTGGTGATTTGTGTTAATTGCCACCTACTTGAAAGATGCTCCTTTGCATGGGATCATTTTATGACATAATACCTTTATAACTTAACACATGGTTATTACATCAAATAATATTTTGTCAACAAAGTGATGAACCATCTCAACTTGCATTTCATAGCCTTCTCTCCAGTATCAAAAATGCAAATCAAATGGTTTTGAATAGGGAACTCATTATGTCATACTCTTGTTCTTTCCTCGCCAATAATGAGTAGGATGAGTTATAATCCTTTATACATTTGTTTACATTGTATAATAAACATATGTTAAAAGTCCCTAAGGTTACTAACTGCATAGTGATTATAATGCTAAACAAACAAGGGGAAATCCTATCAAATCTAGAGGATGAACAGTTAGTTTCTAGGGCACTCTTATGCATCGGGCAACAAGTTATGCTTACTTTGCATTTTCCAGTTGTAGTAGGTCTTGTCAATGGAGCATTAGGGAAAGTTATTGCTATTGTCTACAAATGTTATAGGAAATTGTTAGACTTTCCATTCCTTCTTGTCAAATTTGAAATGACCCACACTTTGAATCAATAATTTTGATTATTTGTGGTAGTTGTTGCCAACTCCCACTTAAGATGCAATGGGATCTGACAATCCATAGCTGCCAAGGTCTAACACTTGAAAGAGCATCAATTGATATGAGAATAACTAATCATCAAGATCTTACATTCACTACTATCTTGTGGATTTTGCATATTGCTAATCTACACATCTTCCCAACATTCAACTACCAACAAGACATGTATTCCTCTAAAGAAAAAATAATAATAAACTTCCATTAAGTAATTTACTCCACCCCATTACAATATAAATTGTATATATTACTTAAATAAAAAGGTAGTGTTTATGTTTTCTGATAGTCTTCCAATAATTAACAATTACACTCATTCCAACATTTATCACCAACACATTACCCATTAAACATTACAGTTACTAATCTAAGTTTTGTAGCCCACTTGAATGCCATGACTTATACCTAATTTGGAAACTCATTGTAGTTCCAAGCCATGACTATGGCTATGCAACCATCAAAAAAGTATGTGCATCTGATGGTTCATGCATGTGTAGTTAATGGTATTATTCCTCGTATGCAAGTATGACAATAGCCCATCCTCTTTTGCCGCGTTGTCCTGCAAATAATCAATTTGTACTCATGAGAAACTTTCACTTGCCTAAAAGAATTTCAATTAGCTTCTTAAAAAGGTTGCATCCGATGGTTCATGCATGTGTAGTTAATGGTATTATTCCTCATATGCAAGTATGACAATAGCCCATCCTCTTTTGCCGCGTCGTCCTGCTAATAATCAATTTGTACTCATGAGAAACTTTCACTTGCCTAAAAGAATTTCAATTAGCTTCTTAAAAAGGTTGCAAAAATCATGTTTTCAACTTTTAACTTTAAAACCCCAATATTTTTAGTTCTACTTAGGTAACTTTTAATATATATATTATATTATTATTTATATTATATAAATATAAATATATCATATTATAGATATGTATATATCTATATAATTAACATAATATTAATATAGATGTATAAATAATATATATTAATTAGATAATATTATAACTTAATATAATGTAATTTATTAATATCTATATTCTTAATTAAATAAAAAAAAGGTATAAAAATTATATTAACAAACTGATATTTATTTAATATATTATTAATAATGTAATAACAATAATAATATAAATATAATATAATAAGTATAAATATAATATAACATATTAATATTTATATAATATAAATAATAATATAATATATATTTAGTTCTACTTAGGTAACTTTTAATATATATTAATTAGATAATATTATAATATAATGTAATTTATTAATATCCATATTCTTAATTAAATAAAAAAAATAAAAAAAATATATTAACAGACTTGACTATTTATTTAATATATTATTAATAATGTAATAATAATAAGTATAAATATAATATAATATATTAATATTTATATAATAAAAATAATAATATAATATATATTTAATATCTATATTCTTAATTAAATAAAAGAAATGTATAAAAAATATATTAACAGACTGATTATTTATTTAATATATTATTAATGATGTAATAATAATAATAATATAAATATAATATAACATATTAATATTTATATAATATAAATAATAATATAATATATATTAAAGTTATCTAAGTAGAACTAAAAATATTGGGGTTTTAATGTTAACGACGGAGTTAAAATTATTTTAGGCGAGTGAAAGTTTGCTCCCGGTAATTTAGTTTTTAAAACACATAGAGACTGATTAATTAACCCGAACAGTGCGAGATGGGCTGGCGAATCCCAATGTTTCTTTTTCCTCTGTCATCGTTCTGGATGAGTTTGATGAGTCTGGTAATGACAAGGAGAGCGAGCAACAGCACCAAACACAAAATGTGAGGGACATGTAATGTTTCGCTCTGTTTCACTGTGCGCTATTTTATTGAAAACGCTTTCTTCGTAACAAAATAGCTGTTAACACTCCATTGATTTTATGAGTGTCGTTGGAGGAATTTGACGTTTTAAGTAAGTGTAGCCATCCATGTGCTATTTTCAAATAGGCTCACTCTCTCGGATGGTAATTTTAAACTGTAATGTATGTGACAGATTTTTTATTGTTTTGGTCTTATCAGTGTTTAGTTTTCGTTTCAATTCTGAGATTTTTTTGCCCTAAATGTAAATACTAAATTTTTTGTTGCAAATTTGTTTATTTTAAACATGGAAAGGGCCACAGTTACAAACATTTTCTTTTGGGTTTTGGTAGCGTTATGGCGGTGCTGCTAAGAACAGGAACTCTGAAAGAGCATGGCTGGCACAGTGACCTGAGTGACAGGTAAGGATTTTTTTTATGAATCCTAGCTTAGCCTATGAAGTTTGACAGTTTCTAAACAAATTCATCGACTTTGCCATTCACCATTCACATCATGCATCTATCATAATTCATATTCTCAATATATCTCATGAATTTAATCAAGATTTAATTCTATTTATGCTCTTGATTTCAGAATAAGTTAAAGAGCATCAATGACTAAATAAACTATATTTCTTTTTACCAGTGGACATTAATAGCTTAATAAATCCAGGCAGCCCCAGCTTTCCCATGTCCTGGCTGCTTCCCCATTCACAAGTCACGTCCCTTTTCATTCTACAATCTCTAGAGAATGTAGCCTATATTATTATGTCTACAGAAAGAAATGAATGTGATGTATCTCTATGGACTATTTTTCACTTTCAAGTGATTAGATTCATATAAAATGTCGAAAAATTAGATTTGTTAATTAATAAAATTTTCAAATATTATTGCAGAAAGTTGTTACATTTGACAGAAAATTTAAGGAGTTATAGTAAATCTTGTTTTTATTTTATTTTGGACTGCCTTGGACTTTAAAATAACAATATTTTGATCATTTACTATTCATTGGAGGAAAACTTAATTCTCTATATTTATGAGGGTAATATGTGTGTGAGAGTGAGTGAGTGAGACATGTATGTATATTTGTGAGTGCATATATATTGTATATGTATATGTATATTACAAGCGTATATGCACATGTATATATAAATGAGTGTGTAAGTGTTGTATAATGTATATATAGGAGTTATATAGATAAATGAGTGTACGTATTTGTATATTGAGGAGTGTATAAGCATGTATAAGGCGATATATTTGTGTGTGCATAATATTTATATGTACAAGTGTATATGTATGTGCATTTGATGTGTGTATATAATTTTACATAAATTTAGGCTAATTAAATAAATGTAAACAATAATACACAACTAGTCTAAAATTAAGTGAGGATATTTGGGCAAAATTGGGATATGAGCCAAACTTAGCACAAGAATGTGGTACTTCTTGTTATGTAATTGTGTTAAGACATTACATAAGAGGCCCCAAATGGGAATGACAGAGCTTAAAGTGTTGGGACGTTAACAATGTGTCGGTTGTTTACATTGGGGGGGGGCTACTAGTAGTATCACAAACAACTGGCATGTTGACAACAACATGCCGGCTCTTTATGACTAGTGAAAACTACACGGGAATCATGGCCTAAATTTGATTGTCGACCCCACTTGTCTAACAAGTATTTTGTGATGGCCATTTATTCAAAGTTTCCCTTGAAATGTTAATACATTTCTTATTTTAAAATATATATTATCATATATAGGATATATATTTTATTATTTAACTATAATTCTATATAGTTTTTGATGGTCTATCCAAAATCTCCTTCTCCATGTGATAGTCATCACAAAATTTTGACTCTATTTTAAAAAAATATTTAATAAATGCAGCCATACAACCATCAAATTTATACACTATTGAGAATGACATGGGTACATAAATTTCACCATTACAATCATACAATAAATGTGATGTATGATACGTATTTATATGTATGTGTAAATATATTTGTGTGTATGTTTGGGTTCATGAAAGGAGCTAAAATTCAGAGATGTGTAAGATGCAAGTCATTCCAGTGAACTTGGAGTGCATTCTAGAGACTTTGGGGTCCATATATATTATCTAGCACAAAAGCCTGCCAAGAAATTTGCATATTGTCTATCCAACACATTGGATGTGCATTTGGCCAAAAATAATAATTAATTAAAATTAAAAAACATATAAAACTCCTAAAATGTGTGTAAATTCCAAATATGAAAACTACAGATTCAACCCAAAAATATTGGAGTGCATTCCATAGAGCTGTGTGAATGTATAGTGTCCCACACAATATTCTAACAAGGAAATTTGTGCAACTGTAATCTCTTCCAATATTTATTGGGTTTGTTGAACCTCTTTCGTCAATTTTTTAAATGCACATGCATATCTATGTGTGTACATAGAATAGACAACAAACCTTGCCATTTTTGCTTTTTGAAGTGTTGATTTTCTGCTATTTAATTTGATGATGACCTCTCACATTCTCTTAATCATCTCGTCCCTAACTAGATCTTGAAATGAAGCTGCTGCTAAATTTCTTGTGTAATTGATTTGGATGTCATTAAAAGCTTTATATTCCAAAATAAAGTGCTTTTCTATTTCCACTCCCCCAATTGGTCAAAGGACATAGATTTTCTCTTCCCATACCTCTTTTGGTCTTTTCCATCTACCTATTTCACACCAAAGGTGATAGTTATTACTTGATTGAGTTATGAGAATTTTTTCTCCTCAAGGGATATTGGCTTCTAATTGGATGCTTTGTTGATGGTTAGAAGTGGAGTTAAATTGCTCAAGGCAATATTTCTTCTTTTTCCCTAATGCCTTTAACCACATAGACTTGTGAAACTTATCCACAACAAATGCCTTTACATCATTTCCATTATTAGGGCAGCTGGTGGGCAATCAATTGAAAATGCCATTTGCTCATCCATTTGTAGTTTGGCTTCATCCATGGCTTCTTTCTTTCACTCAAAACATCTTTAACGACAATATTGGGCCATGGACTTGGCTCCATTTGTTTGGATTTTTTGAGATATCATAGAAAACATATGATAGCAGTGGCTTCAGTAGGAACTGTATTTGTTTTTAGCAAGAATCTTATAGGGGACCAAAGTTTTTAATTTGAGTTTGCTTGTGATCAAGCATTTTTTGATTCTTCCTAGTTGCATACATTCGGTGTTTGAAGTGTTGCTAGCCCATGTTTCACACCCATAAAGCACTACCAAAATTAGTAATTACTAATAACCCAAATTGTCATATCTTGTTTCTAGTGTAGTGTCCCACCCCTGATAGGATATTTAACTTGCAATTTTGGCTTGATTATTTTCAGTTTGTTGAATGTTCCATTTTATCAAACTAATTTCACGGTAATGTATATTTTATGGCAAACCAACATATGAAGAATTTGTTAAATTTAAGTGAACAGATTAAATGCACAGAGAAATAATTTGAAATCAGACAAAATAACACAGCATATACCCTGGGAAAACCCTCCTCTTGAGGGAGAAAAACCCAGCAACAAAGATCTCTTATATTTGATGCAATAGAGGCAATTTTTACAAATTACAATAAGGTCTAACACAAGACCGATATGCAGTACCTGGCAATAAAGAATGACAGATAACAACCTCTAGATCACACCTGGAAATGGCAGAATATAGATCTGGAAAAGTTCACTTTGCACTGGAAGGTCTTCAAACTGTGTTAGCTCAACACTGTGCAATGTTCGCCCTTGTATTCTTGTATTCGCACTTGCTTGATATCACTGGACTGGTGTATTCGAACTTAACTCTCAGACAGGTTCGAACTTAATGGATATCACTGAACTGGTGTATTCGAACTTAACTCTCAAACAGATTTGCACTTGATGGATGTCACAGATCTGGTAAGTTCACTCTTAAATCTCAGACAAGTTTTCTCTTTAATGATATCACTGATCTGGTAAATTCACTCTTAAGTCCGCACTTTATTTTCAGATGTGTTCGCACTGGTATAGAAGCTGAGATCACACCTTGATTGATCAGATGTATTCGTACTATGAGCTCAGGTAAGTTCGCATTGTAATCTTAGCTAAGTTCGCAATATAAATTCAGATAAGTTCGCACTATAAAATCTGATAGGTTCGCACTATATAATGATCGAACTGATGTCTTCCATAGTTCATCACCAAGGATGAATAATCTATATATATATATATATATATATACTATATAGAGACAGATCCTTCATGTCGTCCTTTTTGTGAAATCATAACTCCATGATATTGATGTCGGCTTTAAACAATCTCGACTCTTCTTTAATCATTGTCGGCCTCAATCAAAAAATAACCTCTTCACAAGAGGTCGGCCTGAATGTATATACACGCCTCTTCACAAGAGGTCGGCCCTCAAATAATAAATACGCATTAAAATGACTTCTAGATAACAAATCAGAATGAATTCATATCTTCTCATGTCGGCTATGAAGAGAAACGAAAATTAATAAATATAACTTGAATAGCCAACGACTATCATTCAATTATATTTCCACGAAGGAGCTGAGCTGGAAGGAGCTACCGAAGCTGCTATATCATTAACACTCCCTCTCAACTAGGGAGAGAACTTCTAGCTGCACAATATAAGTCATCTCAATATGAGATCCATCAGCCATCATTGCCTGCAATCGGATATAAAGAGAGAAGTATCACCTCAATGTGATAACGAACATCATGGCTACATCCATGTGTGAAATGGTATATCACCTCATTGTGGTATTGACCACCATGGCTATACCCACGTATAGAAAGGAGCTTATCACCTCATCATGAAAGCATATCACCTCAAAGTGATATCAACCATCATGACTACACCCATGTGTGGTATGCACAAGTGTTCATCACTTGCGTGATGTTGTCACCTCATCGTGGCTTTCACCATGGCTCTCCAGAGGGTGAAGTACAAGAAGATCATCATAGGCTCTCTCACGTGATGTTGTCATGGAGTCACACACATGACATCCACCATGACTCAGCTCAGAGGGTGGAAATGAGGGCTTTCACCTCAAGTTCTTCCGTCACAGAAGAAAGTGCAATAGTAAGTACAAGTGTTCATCACTTGCGTGATGTTGTCACCTCATCGTGACTTTCACCATGGCTCCCCAGAGGGTGAAACACAAGTACAACATATGTCATGGAGTCGCACACATGACATCCACCATGACTCAGCTCAGAGGGTGGAAACAAGGGCTTTACCTCAAATTCTTCTGTCACAGAAGAAAATGCATTAACAAGGGATTTCACCTCGAACTTCTCTCACAGAGAAGAACTCATTAAGCAAGGCTCATTGACACTGAGACTCATACTCAGTCAAGGCTAGATTCTCCACCATACCAAGCTTGTCTCAAAGGTGTACAAACTTTTATCCTGACAAGAAGCTGGGTGAGAATATCTGCCATCTGCTCATCAGTGTTGATGTACCTCAACTGTATAACCTTCCGCAGTACTTGATCTCAACATGCTTGGAGCTGTTATGAAACACAGGATTGACAGAGGGCTTCACACAACTCACCATGAATAATAGTAGACTCCATTGATTGTCCAACCAATCTGACCAGGAGCCTACAAAGCCACTCTGCTTCTCGAGCTGCCACATAGGCTGCAATGTATTTGGCCTTCTCTGTACTCAGTGCCACAGAAGACTGCTTCCTACTGCACCAGGAAATCATAGCGGAACTCAACTGAAGCAATCGCTAGAGGTTCCCTTATGATCTGCAGCACAATCATCTTCTATAGGTTCAGTAGGCTCCCTCTGAATCTTTATATACTTGGCCTTGCAATGCTACAACCTTCACTTCTTCTTAGTAAGTTACAGGGCTCCCTCTTGATCCCTGCTTTAGAAATCGCAAAGAAGTCTTCTGGAAGCAAACTCCCTCTAGCCACCAACTCAGTATCATTCCTTTGGTTGGCATGACTTCCTCGTAAGATGCCTCAATCTTTTCATCGCTTAAGCAATCTCTCATCACTTTCCAGCTTCTAGCTGTTCACAAAGCATTTAGGGAGAGATTACCAACAGTTTATGATTATCAGGACTAGAATCATACAGTTTTTGCTATCTCAAATTATAGTACAAACACATAAGAATTTATGCCTAATGTTAGAACATGAATAAGCAAATCATTCTGAAGGAGAAATATATCAAAAATCAAACTAAAGGGATAAAGAACTTATCTCTATAAGGTTTTTGATATTACTCTTTCGTTCATCTTTTACTCCTCTCGAGAGTGCCTAACTCTGCACAACAAAAGAATAATCTGCACAACTACAGATTTCTTGAATGCATTAAGCGGTTAGCATGTAGAACCAACTCTCTCAAGAGTTCACAAAGCATGCATTGGAGAAGGATATCGATGTGATCAACCTATCACAACGAAAATGCAAATCTCTTCTCTTTTCTTTATTTCATCTCAAAGTCATACTTCAAGGATCTACATGATTAGTATGAATCAACTCACAATAGATAATTTGAAATCTTCAAAGGACCTTTGTCCTAGAAATCACAATTCAAGAGAAATAACAATCTCCTTATACTAATCACACAAGATCCAAAATAAAACATACAACTTAACAAACAAGGAATACTTATCTATTCTACAAGATTTGTTGAATTTTAAGCATAGATCAACATACAACTTTTACGGTTTGAACACAGGCCCATGATTCAGAATAGAAATTCTCTAGAGTCCTTCTGAGGAGAGGACTTATCCGTATCCGCAAATGAAGCATGTTGATTAGGCCTAGTTGGGCAATCCTTGGCGAAGTGCCCAAACTCATCACATCTAAAGCATTGTATCTTGGACATATCCCTCTTCTTCTTGGATGGAGGTGCATCATTATTTCCCTTGTCCCGATTCCTTTTGAAGAAACCTTTCTTTACATCTTTTCCTTTCTTCTTTGAGACATGAGAGGCGAGAACATGAATGTCATCATTCTTTGAACTTTGACCAACGCCTCTTGCCACTAACCTTGATTCTTCTTGAATGCAATCAATTCTTAGGCAATCAAACTTAGGCAGTTTTGATCTTGCACTGATTCCTTGAATGAAGGATTCCCAAGACAAAGGCAGCCCATTGAGGGCGAGCATGGTTAAATCCGTATCATCAACTATATTCCCAATTGTAGATAGCTGGTCTCTCAAATTTGAAATTCTCATGAAGTATGCAGTAACAGACTCTCCCTTTGACATCTTCACATGATGCAATTGATACTTTAGTGCAAGGGCTCGACTGGTATTGTTGACTTCGTACATCTCTTCCAAGGTCTTGAGCATATCTCTTGCTGTCTTCAACTTAGAAATGATAGGTACAATATGATCCTTGACTGAGTCAACCAGAATGTTCATTGCTTTGATGTCTTTTTTCAGCCACTACTTTTCTTCTGCCTCCTCAGGTTCAGAAATGCTAGGCTCCAAGAAGTCACCCAATTCATTTTCACGCAAGGTGAGCATGATCCTAAATCTCCATGAGGTGAAATTAGTTGCACCTTCGAGTCTATCTTCAACCTTCAAACCATTCACCATCTTGGCTGAGTAGGATGAGTAACAAAAGGTATGCTATTTGGCAATAATCTGATCACGATCCTCAAACCCGCTCTGATACCATGTTAAATTTAAGTGAACATATTTAATGCACAGAGAAATAATTCAAAATCAGACAAAATAACACAACATATACCCTGGGAAAACCCTCCTCTTGAGGGAGAAAAACCCAGCAACAAAGATCTCTCTTATATTTGATGCAACAAAGGCAATTTTTACAAATTACAATAAGGTCTAACACAAGACCGATATGCAGTACCTGGCAATAAAGAATGACAGATAACAACCTCTAGATCACACCTGGCAATGGTAGAATACAGATCTGGCAAAGTTCACTTTGCACTGGAAGGTCTTCAAACTGTGTTAGCTCAACACTGTGCAATGTTTACCCTTGTATTCTTGTATTCGCACTTGCCTGATATCACTGGACTGGTGTATTCAAACTTAACTCTCAGACAGGTTCACACTTGATGGATATCACTGAACTGGTGTATTCGAACTTAACTCTCAAACAGATTCGCACTTGATGGATGTCACAGATCTGGTAAGTTCACTCTTAAATCTCAGACAAGTTCGCTCTTTAATGATATCACTGATCTGGTAAATTCGCTCTTAAGTCCGCACTTTATTTTCAGATGTGTTCGCACTGGTATAGAAGCTGAGATCGCACCTTGATTGATCAGATGTATTCGCACTATGATCTTAGGTAAGTTCGCATTGTACTCTTAGCTAAGTTCGTAATATAAACTCAGATAAGTTCGCACTATAAAATCTGATAGGTTCGCACTATATAATGATCGAACTGATGTCTTCCATAGTTCATCACCAAGGATGAATAATCTGTATATATATACTATATAGAGACAGATCCTTCGTGTCGTCCTTTTTGAGAAATCATAACTCCATGATATTGATGTCGGCTTTAAACAATCTCAACTCTTTTTTAATCACTGTCGGCCTCAATCAAAAAATAACCTCTTCACAAGAGGTCGGCCTGAATGTATATACACGCCTCTTCACAAGAGGTCGGCCCTTAAATAATAAATACACATTAAAATGACTTCTAGATAACAAATCAGAATGAATTCATATCTTCTCATGTCGGCTATGAAGAGAAATGAAAAATAATAAATATAACTTGAATAGCCAACGGCTATCATTCAATTATATTTCCACGAAGGAGCTGAGCTGGAAGGAGCTACCGAAGCTGCTATATCATTAACAGAATTCATATTCAAATATGATAGCAAACTTGTAAACATTCCTTCACTAATTTCTGATATTCAAATAGCATATTTGCTAATAACTCAAGACAGTCTGAAACAGCCCAGATTGGAAGCTAATAATTCCAAACACAAACTATTATTTCAGACTTAGTCAACACCTAAAAACCCACCCAACAATAGCAGATTTACAATCTGGTTACAACATTATATGCTCAGAAATTCACTATGACAGACAGATTTTTACATTCTCAGATTGAGCCTCATACATGATAGTTTATAAGAGTTGATACTCAAAAAATACAGTAGCAACAAGAAGGATTTACAATACCAACAACTAGTCACTAACAGCAATAAACAAAATGTATATTCAAACCTGGAGATTACCATGTCTGGCCCATAATGCATTTGCTGCTCCCAGAATAATCCCATGCACAGGTAACAGCAGTAAATGAGATCACCCAACAAGATAACTCACTAATTTCTAAACATTGACCAATCTGATTACTAGGTTGAGCAACCCAGACTTGAACAGCAGATTATATTGCAGTCATTAATTTGTTCTTCAGACTAGCATCCATGCCAAAAACAAAGCCCTATCACTGTAGCGTGATACTGTAGCTCGGTACTGCAACACGCCACTGTTCACACCACTGTAGCAGCAAAACAACAACTTCTGATTTGCAATATTTTGTTGAATCCTTCAAACCCTAGAAATCTTTTGAGATTTCCACTTCAAATATGCACAATGCACAATGTGATTTCTATTGTAAAGCCACCTGATTAGCAAATCTCAGATGATCTTTCACACCCTCGAAAAGCTCGATTCAAGAAGAAGCTACGCTCTCCAAGATCGTTGCAGTTGAAAACCCTAGGTCTCCACCTCCACAATGCAAAGCACAAAGCCAATATGATAAAATGATCAAGAGTAATAATAATGAAATGAAATACAAATGCCCTTTTATAATGTTCAATTTTCATTTGACTTCATCTCATATAATTTACTTTAATTTCATCTCCTTTTCCTTCTTTTTGGTGCACAACACTAAAATATAAATTATACTTTATTAACCACTTATATCTCCCCTTTTTAATAACACTTTAACGCTTGTTATAAAAGTATACTTAAAAATATTTAAAATACATTTTCAATAAAATCCTTGTCGCCTTTTATGTTCTTTAATAATGACTTTATTATTGACTTTACAATAATTAAATATACCTTTCGTAATAAAGTCAATAAAACATTTAATGTAGTGCACTTTTAATAATAATTAAAACTTCATAACTCCAAAATTAAACCTCATAAATAAATTCCGTTTGCGCCAAGAAGTAGCCCACTACATTCTACGTCCATCTGGATTCCTTACTAAAAATAGTAAGGTGGGTCTCTAACATCCAATTGACTTACTATAAATAGTAAGTGTATACACATAAGGCCAAAAACCCTTGAATAACAATGCCTCTAAATATACCAATGATTTGAAGAGGAAAACACTGTCAATTGCCACCTAAAGAGCTCATTAACGCCCAAACTGGACCCTTTAATCCACAACACTAGCGTATGAGGGTCAAATTATAGGCTAATCTTCCCAACTCTAATGCTCACGAAAAAGGGGATATTACATTTAGTCTTTCTAAGTATGTACCTATTAGGTTTGTACTTGTGTCTTCCCTCTTTTTGTCAATTGTGTGTTTGGTATACTTCTTCCAAATATTAGGTTTGTACTTGTGTCTACCTTGTTTCTATCTGTTGTGTGTTTTCCTTTCTAGAGTATACTTCTTCCAACTCTACTCATCCCTACTTCTTGTTGGACATTTGAACTTCCCCTTATTGGCACACAGATTGATTAACCCTTGTCATCTTGTCCTATAGTTTGAGTCTTATGATAGGGCTAACCCTCGATCCTTGATATTTCTTCTTATGTTTTCCTCCCCATGTTGTCTTGTTTCTGGTGGTTTGTTTTTGGCACCATCACTTTCAAAATGGAATCTTTCCCACCTACTATCATTGTTCACAATTGAAGTTGTGGGTGTACATGGTGGTTGACCTATTATATATGTGGAGGATATAAAAGAGCGAATGTTTTCGTCTAGGAGCATCATCTATGCTCAACCAATTTCCTTTCAGAATTTGTTTTGAGTACTTGTGTTCTAGTGTGGGAATACTAGGACAAAAACCCTAGTGATTTCAGAGGATGATCTCATATAGAGTTCATATTTGAGCTTCATCGAATGTGGACTCCATCTGCATTGTATTGACCTGAATTGCCATTGTTGATGATACAAATTGCTCTTGTAGTTAAAGAGATTGTAGAACTATATGAATGTAATACAACCACCATTGTAATAAGAAAGTCATCTGGAGTACACCTGTTATTTGTTGTTCATTATAATAAGATCAAAAATTAGATATGTAAATACATTTATAATATAAATATGATATGTACTACAAACATGCATAAGATTAGATATATAGATAAAAAATGAACTCACATAGTATAGTTAAATAGTAGAATATAAAAATATAATATGAAATTGAATAAACAAAAAAGAACTTATGCAAATATGTAAATATAAACTGACAGTGTAACCACTCAAATATATACATGCATAAGATGACTTAATAAAATGGGAATAAGAGAATATAATATGCTCCACAAACCATATGCCTTGACCTATTTTATTTTATCAATAAGGGTGTTTGCAAATGCATGAAAACAAATTTAGATAATATAAATAATTATAATATTATAGTATTATATTTTATATATAATATGTAAATGCATAGACACTTACAAACATAATTATATAAATAATTTGAAAGAATATAGAAATGCAAAGAAAAAAGAATTTTGAGAAGATATGAAAATATAATATGCACTACAAACATGTATAAATTTACATAAATAGATAAAAAAAAATGAACTTGTATTATATATTTATATGCAATGAAAAATATGAAAAAACAACAAACAAAAAGATATAAAAAATAGACATCTATTGTAATACCCCTCCTCTTACTATTTGGATTTATTAATTTCTATGCTTTAACTTGATACATTGATACATTGATACTATTATAGTTTGATTTGGTTGGTTCGTAGTTTGATGATGTTATTATCCCTTTAGTGGACATGATCGTTTGATATGACATTATTAGTATGATTTATGATACTCTGTGTTGTTTGGATTATTTGTTTATTTAAATGATTTGTCATTAATGTTTATATATCAAAGTGATGATTCTATGGTGAGGTTATTTGATTTAGTATTATTTTATAATGCAATGGTTTAGTAATTAGTTATGATGCAGTAGTTAAGTATAATGTTATCTTATGATCAATTTGGTTAGAAATGTTAGTTTGTTATTGATATTATAATTGTTAGAATGGATTAGGTGAGAGGACAGTGTAGCATCACTCGTTCATGAGTGCCTTGCTACACTGCAATTCCTTCTCACGATAGAATGTTTGATTATATATATACATGTTCTACTTGACGTTTATTTGGATGCAAGATTGCAGGATTAAGTCTTGATTCCACCTGCTTCGGCAGGACAAGGCGAGCAATAAATTAACCCAACGGGTAAAAATGTTGAAAAAGGGAGTAGGTTTGGAAGCGTCCTCGTCCCAAGTCCGTCGTCTGTTGTGAGTCGTGTTATGACTGAAGTTTTCGTTCTCGTTGATTGTGTAGTTTGATTGTTGAGGTATTCATTTGGTTTATGGTTCATGTTTATTTAATTAACCTTATTTTATAAGATAATGGATTAAAGTTGTTTAGTTGTTTGATTTAATTGTGTGTTAGTTGAATATTAAATTTAAATATATTATAAATTAAAAAATGATTTAATTTATTAAAAGAGTAAATAATTATTCTAAATTAATATTGTTGATAATAATTAAATTAAATAAATATTGTTGAAGATAATTAAATAATATCTTTTTATTAATATTAAATTAGCAAATCATGTACAGATAATATCTTGATTAAATAAATTATTTTAATTAAAATTTTAGATAAGTGTGCTTTTAAAAGCTGGAAAAAGGACCAATTAGAAGAGGGGACTTTTGAGAAAAGAAAGCAGAAAAGCTTTACTGATATTATTGATTCTTTTATTATTTTGATGAGGGATTCACACACAGAAGTTTGGTTCTATTGTTTTGGATCTGGTAAAAGGAAAAATAAGAAAGATAGTTTTTTTTTGAGTTTGGAGGTTTTCTGGGTAAAGTTATTGTGAGATTGGAAATGTAAGATTGTCCAGAAGAACGTTGAAGGCAGAGGATCGAGAAAAGAGAGCTGTAGGAGGAGATCGAGAGGAGGCTACAAAAGGGTTTCTTCTTCAGACGAAGGACTCCAGGTTCCATAAAATTTATCATTTATTTTTATTTTTATTTTTATTTCTGTAAAGAAAATCATGTCTGTAATACTTTAAATCAATAGTTTGTTTGAAAGAGGGTTTTGTTTGTTTGTGTTATATTCTTGAATGATTTCTATTGAAAACTATATAAAATCTTCTGTAGAAAATTTTCATTGAACCTTGTCGAAATTCTTCAATATAGGTTAGTAGTGAAAATTTATTGTTAAAATAAAACAAAAACCATCCTTGATTGAAGATCGAATTTACTTGCCAGATTTATTTTGTGATTATTGAAAAATATTCTAAAAATCTTTATAAAACGTAGTGATGAAAATAATTATTTTGAAAGAGAAAATCCTTTTTTGCTTATTGCTTATATTTGTATTTCCAAATCTATACTGAAAGAAAACAAATTATTTATCTAATTTGTTTCTGAATCTCTCATGAAAATATATATTTATATATCTATAATTATATCCTACTATTCAATCAAATATATTGTACTGTGTTTGATCTCTTGTTCTAAATATATATATATATATATATATATATATATATATATATATATATAAATTTAAAATTTTTGATCATATATTTCTTTGTTTCCGTACCGGGCGATGGAAATTAAAAAAAGTCTTATAAAAAAAAAAAATTGTGCTTCGAAATTCGTCCGTTTTTTTTTAAATGAACTAAAATTAATTTAAATTTAAAATAAAGTTTAAAATAAAAGAATAATTTTTTTTTTGTTATTGGGGGGCGTGGCCGTTACCGCCCACGAGAAGTGGTGGCTGTACGCAGACCCTGACTGCGTACATCAGCTAGTGGGGTGCGTGCCCCCACGTCCCACAGTACACATCTGTGGTGATGGCTTCCATTCGGCCTTTTAAAATTTAATTCATTTGTTTTTTTTTTTTGATTATTTAAAATTTGTTTTATGAATTTTAATATATGGTTTTTTATAAAATGATTTAATAAAATAGGATTTAAATATATGTTTTTTTATATATAATTTTAAAATGGGATTTCAATATATGTATTAATAATTATAGTTTATTTAATATATATATATATGTATTAATAATTATAGTTTATTTAATATATATATATATATATATATTTATATTTTGTTATATGAATTATTTAATTAAATTTATTATTTTTATATAGTGAATTTTTAATATCTATTTTGTAAGCATATATACATATATTTTTGTATGTTGTAATGTTTGGAAAAAAATAGTATAAACTAGGATTATATTAGTGTAATTGTAAAATTTAGAAATAAACTACGTGTTAGTTAATTGAGTGTTCTTGAGTAGTTGATTTATTTAATTGGCAGAATGTGTTGTTTATTAGAATGAGTTTTATGGCATTATTTATGTATTTGTTGCCTCTCGAGTTTATTTGTTTAATTGTGATTTTTCTTTTGTTTGAGTTATGTCTTGTAGGAAAAATCTAGAATTAGCTTGTCCGGTTATAGGAACCTAAGATGCGTTTAGGACTTTTAGAGGAGTGGTTACTGTTATCTTTATTCAATCTTGTGGTTTGATGTTGTTCTTATGATTGGATTTGGATGTGAAGTTAATGTACAGTTGGATTGTACGTTTGTGAACGTTATATGTATGATTTTGGGCGAGAGGGTTAGGCCTCGCGGTTGATCCATTGATGGTTCAGTTTTTCTTGTTGATACAACCCTGTTTAGTTGGATATTCTTGTGCTAGAGTGTCTAGAGAGAGTGGCTCTAGTGGGGGCCGGCGCACAAAGGAGCTGTCAGGGTAACCCACGTAGAGTTAGTTTAATCAGTGATAACTTAAGTAATAAACTACGGGTGGGGATTAAACATTAACAAGATAATTGTGAAGCCTCGTCCACCTGTTAGTGCTATCACAGACTAAGGGGGACTGAGAAGGCCGTAGTTGGCAAGGTCATTTCCTTGTCTTCCCGAAAGGCTAATGACTCTGCATGAGTAACCCTATGGAGCGGCACCTTGAGATAGGCTGTCAGGAGAACCATAGATGGAAGCGGCACCTCAACTTGGTTGTCTGGAGAATCCATATAGAGATGGAGGCGGCACCTTGTGATAGGTTGTTAGGATAATCCATGTGAAACCATGCGATGACACTCCCATCTAACATTCTATTTGTGTTGATTTGCTGAAGTCCTCTGGAAGTGATTTATTGATTTGTCTTCGGTTATTGTTGGAAGGAGTCTTTAATTTTATGTATTGAGTTTCAGTGATGTTGTGATTGTGACTTGTTACGTTTAGAAGTGGTTTACTGTTGTGCCTTTGGGTTTATCTTTGTTTGGTTTTCTATGTGGTCTTTGGTGATAAGTTGCCTATCTAGAGTTAGTATTGTGTTATTGTTGGACGTGCTTGGTCGGGGACCCTTCCTTGTCTACTCTCAGCACGGGGGTGGTTGGGTGGAATGTGCTTCGCACCCCGTTGGGTTTCCTTTTCTGTTGCAGATGTATCTTTTATTGCAGGGCTTTTGGCGGATGTTGATGATCCAGTAATTCTTTGTACCAGATGTATATTATATTTCAGATGTAATGTATTCATTGATGTAATGTCTCCCATGTGTGTTGGGATGACCTTGTTGTAAATTGTACATATGGTTATTGAGATGTATGTTCAGTCAGTTATACTATACTATCATTTGGATGTAATGTATATTCAAGCCATGTATTTATTCTAGAACGATCATTTGTAATAGTTGTGTTACATCGGTGGTAATATCACTACTTCATATCTTCATAGTATCTTTCGTTGTCATGTGTACATATGTTATTAATATGGATATAGTTAATGGATATTTTAAATGATGTTATGTGAATGAATGGATTTATATAATTGTTTTATTATTGCTTAATCTATTGTCTTGGCTATGGGTTAGAATAGTAATGTCACCTCGTGTACCCCAATGGAACTAGTCGTGTAACTTAATACATTGTTATTGGAATACCTAAGTATAAATATTATGTTCTTTTTAAAAAAAAAATTGTTCCGTTGTTATTAGTTCCATTGGGGTTTGCACGGCGGGGCATTACATCTATAAGAAATGAAATTAAATATGCAAATAAATGAGAAAACACATACAATAAATTTGTTATGTGAACATAAATAAATATGCAATCCCCAATATATTTGGATAAAAGATTAAAATAGAGTATAGTTTTAAACTGTGTTTCCCAATACATCTTCTGGCTTAGAGGTAGTTGTTAAATTTATTAGTAAAAAGAAGATAAAATATTAAAATAGAGTCCAATTTTTTTAATCAAAATTTGAATCACGCACTTCAATACATTTGAGCTGAGAGGATTTCATTGCAACAATGGCTTCCAATTCACATTAGGGAAATGAAACATTCTCAGTAGATATAGAAGCAGTTTTGAATAATGGGGGCCATAAGCTTATGGTTTAAACGGCCTAATATTTTGGAAACAAAAAAAATGTAGAAGAGTCAGCACATTTGACTTCCAACTCACATCAGGGAAACGAAACATCTTTAATAGATGTAGAAGCGGTTTTGAACAAAGTTTTGAATGACAGGGGCCATGAATCTATGGTCCAACCAGCGTAAGATCCTGGAAATAAAACAAATGTAAAAGAGTTTGAACATTAATTTCTTTGGAAATACATAAGTGGTTTTTCGTCCCCTAGCAAATCTAAAAGTGGTTTTCAACAACCGCCATACCTATGAGTTCCATTGGATGCAAGATCTTTTGTCTTATAAATGTGGTGGATGCAAAGGGTTGGGATCAAACATTGGTTATAAACGTTCAATCTACTCCAATATCATTTTACATGGGTCATGTGCATTTTTACGTGACAAATCCATGCATATCTCTTATCCCTGATATCCTTTAAATTTTCTCCCAAAGACTTATAAATGACACAATTGCAATGTTTGTGGGAAGAGATTACTTGGGTTTGTGTTCAAAACCTCTGCGGAAGATTACATTCCCATCTACGGTGTTTTTCAATGCTTTCTTTATTTCCGTACAACCACTATGTTGATCATACTTTTGAGTGTTTTGATGACGAGATAAAATGCGATTACATAAAGTGTGAAGAAAGAACTCAAAAATTGAAGTATAGATATAAGATGCTTCAAAATACATTGGTCTTCTTGAAGTACAGCGAGATTCTTCAAAATACATGTCTTCTTGAAGTACAGATGCGAGACACTTCAAGATATACTGGTTTTTTTAAGTGCCTTGCATTTATACTTCAATTTTCAAATTTTTTTACACTTTATGCAATCGTATTTTGTCTCGTCATCTAGACATTCGAAGGTATATCTAACATAGTGGTTCTGCAAAAATGAGGGAAACATTCAAAGACACAATAGGTGGAATTACAAATCTTTTGTGGGACTCTTGAATACAAACCCAAAAAATCTCTCCCCACAAGCGTTGC
Source organism: Sequoia sempervirens (assembly GCA_007258455.2). Classification (NCBI taxonomy): domain Eukaryota; kingdom Viridiplantae; phylum Streptophyta; class Pinopsida; order Cupressales; family Cupressaceae; genus Sequoia; species Sequoia sempervirens. Next base: position 465,753,717 of record VDFB02058242.1, on the reverse strand, counting down.
AACTGTATCATTTATGAGTCTTTAGGAGAAAATTTTAAAAGACATCGGGGATAAAAATAATGTACAGAATTGTCAGGTAAAAATGCACATGGCCTGTGTAAAATAATATTGGGGAAAATTGGGTACTTATAGTCAATGTTCACTCCTAACCCTTTGCATCCACCACACTTGTAAGGCGAAATATATGAAAATATAATATGCACTACAAACATGTATAAGTTTACATACATAGATAAAAAAAAAAATCATATTATATATTTATATGCAATGAAAAAATAACTAACAAAAATAGAAAAAAATAGACATCTATAAAAAATGAAATTAAATATGCAAATAAATGAGAAAGCACATACAATAAATTTGTTATGTGAACATAAATAAATATGCAATCCCAATACATTTGGATAAAAGATTAAAATAAAGTATAGTTTTAAACTGTGTTTTCCAATACATCTTCTGGCTTAGAGGTAGTCGTTAAATTTATTATTAAAAATAAGATAAAAGATTAAAATAGAGTCCAATTTTTTTTAATCAAAATTTGAATCACGCACCTTAATACATTTGAGCTGAGAGGATTTCACTGCAACAATGGCTTCCAATTCACATTAGGGGAACAAAACATTTCTCTGTAGATATAAAAGCGGTTTTGAATAATGGGGGCCATTAGCTTATGGTCCAAACGACCTAAGATCTTGGAAACAAAAAATATGTAGAAGAGTCAACACATTTGGCTTCCAACTCACATTAGGGAAACGAAACATCCTAAACAGATGTAGAAATGGTTTTGAACAAAGTTTTGATTAATAAGGGCCATGAGCTTATGGTCCAAACAGTGTAAGATCTTGAAAATAAAACAAATGTAGAAGAGTTTTCAAACATTAATTTCTCGGGAAATACATAAGTGGTTTTTCGTCCCCTACCAAATCTAGAAGTGGTTTTCAACAACAACAACCGCCATATCTACGAGCTTCATCAGATGTAAGATCTTTTGTCTTATAAGTGTGGTGTATGTAAAGGGTTGTAATCAAACATTGACTATAAGCATCCAAACTGCTCTAATATCATTTTACATGGGCTGTGTGCATTTTTACCTGACAAATCCGTGCATCCTTCTTATCCTTGATGCCCTTTAATTTTTTTTTCAAAGACTTGTAAATGACACAGTTGCGATGCTTGTGGGGAGAGATTACTTGATTTTGTGTTCAAACCTCTGCGGAAGATTTGCATTTTCACCTACAGTGTTTTTCAATGTTTTCCTTATTTTCGTACAACCATTATGTTGGTCATACCTTTGAGTGTTTTGATGACGAGACAAAATACGATTACATAAAGTGTGAAGAAAAACTCAAAAATTTAAGTATAGATGTAAAACGCTTCAAAATACATTAGTCTTCTTGAAGTACATTGAGATGCTTCAAAATACATTTGTCTTTTTGAAGTACAGATGCGAGACGCTTCAAGATATACTACTTTTTTTTAAAGTGTCTTGCATTTATACTTCAATTTTCAATTTTTTTCACACTTTATGGAATCGTATTTTGTCTCATCATATAGACATTCGAATGTATGACTAACATAGTGGTTGTGCAAAAATGAGGGAAGTATTAAAAAACACAATTGGTGGAATTACAAATCTTATGTGGGGCTTTTGAACACAAACCCAAAATATCTCTCTGCAAGCATCGCAACTGTATCATTTACAAGTTTTTGGAAGAAAAATTTAAGGACATCGAGGATAATAGGGATGTACAGAATTGTCAGGTAAATATGCACATGGTCCGTGTAAAATGATATTGAGAAAAATTGGGCACATATAGTCAATGTTTATTTTCAACCCTTTGCATCCACCACGTTTGTAAGACGGAAGATATGAAAATATAATGTGCACTACAAACATGTATCTATTTACATAAATAGATAAAAAAAAATGAATTTATATTATATATTTATATGCAATGAAAAAAACAACTAACAAAAAGAAAAAAGAAAAAATACATCTATAAAAAATGAAATTAAATATGCAAATAAATGAAAAGACATATAATAAATTTGTTATGTGAACATAAATAAATATGCAATCCCCAATACATTTAGATAAAAGATTAAAATAAAGTATAGTTTTAAACTGTGCTCCCCAATACATCTTCTGACTTAAAGGTAACCGTTAAATTTATTATTAAAAAGAAAATAAAAGATTAAAATAAAGTCCAATTTTTTTAATCAAAATTTGAATCACGCACCTCAGTATATTTGAGCTGAGAGGATTTCATTGCAACAATGGCTTCCAATTCATATTAGGGAAAATGAAACATTCTCAGTAAATGTAGAAGCGGTTTTGAATAATGGGGGTCATGAGCCTATGGTCCAAACAGCCTAAAATCTTAGAAACAAAAAAATGTAGAAGAGTCAACACATTTGGCTTCCAACTCACATCAGGGAAACAAAACATCTTTAACAGATGTAGAAGCGGTTTTGAACAAAGTTTTGAATAATGGGGGCCATGAACCTATGGTCCAAGCAGCACAAGATCTTGGAAATAAAACAAATGTAGAAAAATTTTCAAATATTAATTTTTCGGGAAATAGATAAGTGGTTTTTCGTCTCTTAACAAATTTAAAAGTGGTTTTCAACAACAACCGCTATTCCTATGAGTTCCATTAGATGCAATATGTTTTGTCTTATAAGTGTGGTGAATGTAAAGGGTTGGGATCAAACATTGGCTATAAGCATCCAATCTGCTCTAATATCATTTTACATGGGCCGTGTGTATTTTTACCTGACAAATTCGTGCATCCCTCTTATCCCTGATGCCCTTTAAATTTTCTCTCAAAAATTTGTAAATGACACAGTTGCGATATTTACGGGGAGAGATTACTTGGGTTTGTGTTCAAAACCTCTGCGGAAGATTTGCATTTCCACCTACGGTGTTTTTCAATGCTTTTTAAATTTTCGTACAACCACTATGTTGGTCATATTTTTGAGTGTTTTGATGACGAGACAAAATGCGATTACATAAAGTGTGAAGAAATAATTCAAAAATTGAAGTATAGATGTAAGACGCTTCAAGATACATTGGTCTTTTTGAAGTACAGCGAGATGCTTCAAAATACATTTTTCTTCTTGAAGTACTAATGCGAGATGCTTCAAGATATACTGGTTTTTTTTAAGTGTTGCATTTATACTTTAATTTTCAAAAAAAAAAATTGCATTTTATGCAATCATATTTTGTTTCGTCATCTAGACATTCGAAGGTATATCTAACATAGTGGTTGTGCAAAAATGAGAGAGGCATTGAAAGACACACAATGGGTGGAATTACAAATCTTCTATGGGGTTCTTGAACACAACCCCAAAAAATTCTCCCCGCAAGCGTTGTAACTATATCATTTACGAGTCTCTAGCAAAAAATTTAAAGGACACCGGGGATAAGAATGATGTACAAAATTGTCAGGTAAAAATGCACATGGCCCGTGTAAAATGACATTGGGGCAAATTGGACATTTATAGCCAATGTTCACTCCCAACCCTTTGCATCCACCACATTTATAAGGTGGAAGATTTTGTGTTTGATGGAGCTTATAGGTATGACAGTTGCTGTTAAAAACCACTTCTGGATTTGCTGAGGGATGAGAAACCATTTATATATTTCCTGAGGGATTAATGTTTGAAAACTTCTACATTTGTTTTGTTTCCAAGATCTTGCACTGGCTGGATCACATGCCTATAGTCTTCATTGTTCAAAGCTACTACATCTATTGAGGATGTTTCATTTTACTTTATGTGAATTGGAAGTTATTGTCGACTCTTCTACATTTGTTCTATTTCCAAGATCTTACATCGGCTGAACCATAGGCTCATGGCCTCCATTGTTCAAAACCACTTTTACATCTACTGAGGATGTTATGTTTTTTTGATGTGAATTGGAAATCATTGTTGCAACGGACTTTTTTTAGCTCAAATGTATTGAGACATGTGATTCAAATTTTGATTAAAAAAATTGGATTTTATTTTAATATTTTATCATCTTTTTAATAATAAGTTTAACGGCTATTTTTAAACCAAAAGATGCATTAGGGATCACAGTTCAAAATTTGACTCTATTTTAATCTTTTATTTAGATGTATTGGGAATTGCATATTTATTTATGTTCACATAACAAATTTATTGTGTGTCTTCTCCTTTATTTGTGTGTTTAATTTATTTTCTTATATTTGCATGTCTGGTCAAACTTATAGTTGTCTTTTTTTTTTATTAGTTTGTTCTTTCATATTTTTCATTGCATATAAATATATAATATGAGTTCATTTTTTTTAATTTATTTATGTAAACTTATACATGTTTGTAGTGCGTATTATATTTTCGTATCTTCTCAAATTTCTTTTTTTGCATTTCTATATTTTTTCAAATTATTTATATAATTATGTTTGTAAGTGTATTTATATTTACATATTATATAAAAATATAATATTATAATATTATAATTATATTTATATTATCTAAATTTGTTTTCATGCATTTGTAAATGCCCTTATTGTTCAAATAATATAGGTGACCATAGTTCCACGAGGATGCATTACCCCTAAAAAAGTAGATGAACCTGAGACTGGGACATTTCCTAGATGCGGGGAATGCCTAGGAAACACCCCCCGCCGTCCCCTCATTTCGCCACTGTCCCCTGAACGTTTCCTTCAGAGGAGACTTCCAGGCATCTTCAAGAGTCCGACGTCCCCCATAAAAAATAAATTAAAAAATCATTTAAAAATAAAAATAAAAAACAAAGTGAAATTTAAAATTTAAAATTTTAATATTATTTTGTTACCCTAATGAGTCGACTTAAGTCAAAGTATACTATAATCTTTCACTGAAATTTTTCATTTTCTTCCCGTGCGTGTACATATAGTCTGAGACTTGAATGACTCAAAGACAATGGATTTGTGAGAGCCGGAGGGTATTGCTGGGCTTTCACTTTTTTGATTTTATAATTGCTAGGTAGAATACTGAACATATCTGCAAAATGTGGAAGCACGGGAAAGGCATGTGAATTGTTTAACTGAATGCAATCACGTGTTGCCCATACTTCCACATTTTGCAAACATGTTCAGTATTCTACCTTGCAGTACCCTTTGCCTTTAGTGTAAATTGGGTGAGCATTCAGTCAAACAGTTCACATGCCTTGTGTAATGTCCCCTTTTTGGGATAACCCTAAACCTGCCCTAATTAATCAATTCCGAGTAATTACCTTGGTGTTGGGGAATGCTTATAGAACAATTAGGTTCCTGCAAAACAGAATTAGAGAGTATTTACAAGATAATATTAATTAGCATGCATGTAAGGGAATCAAAAGAGAATGTGGTTAGGGATACAACTACCTGTTGACCTGCAAAGTGTTAGTAGAAATAAGACAACATCATTTCATAAGCATATTGAATCTCCTAATTCATTCTTCCTTGAGTATGATGGTTCGATAGGGTGTCCAAGAATCCCTAGCCCCAAGGGCAATTTACCCCCCTTGCCCCCATGTGGTCCTTGCCATCCATATGGGGTGGTGTACCTAGTATTCTACCTCTGTTCCCCTATACCAGAACCATCATTGCTCAATCATATTGAGGGGTTGAGGGTGTAGCTACAACAGCATGTCATGGATAGTCATTTCCTCTAAGCCCAAGAGCAGTTTTCCCCTCTTGGCTGATGTGGCCCTTGCCATCCAGATGGGTGGTGTACTTAGAGGGTGACCTCACGCTATTTCCCCTTCAGTAGGCCCTCAACTCCTCTATTTTTGACTAGTTATTCAGAATAAGATCATGAGTATTATCCATAGAATAGACACACAAATTTACATATTAAGTGAATGAACAGATCCATTACATATTGTTCTATAATATAATGCATAGATTTTGATCTTGATTCTTAAATCAATGATATGTATTTGGTCCATAGTCTGTTCTTGTAATTACATCCATTACCTAGATCTATTGTTTATGTTCAGTAGTAAATAGTACTCAGAATTATATATATAGTAAATAATACTCAGGATTATAAATATATCAGCAGCTGTAAATAGTTCTCAGAATTTTATATATATACATAACTTTTTTTTTTTGATACGCAAGGTAGGGATTTATATTAATTATTATAAAATTTACATCCGTCTACATAGCATGAGATAACAGTCTTCCATGAAATCTAAGCCTATCGACTAAACCTTCCAACCCGGGAGCAAGCTACGACCAGTTACAAAAATGCAATCCTGCTGCATGGCTTCAAAAAACCATCTACTATTATGATTTTAAACACAAAAAATTAAAACCAGAGGCCGAGCCTCACACGGCCGGTACCGAATTTGCAATTCCACTGCGTAACTTCTAAAACCTTCTAGAATTATGATTAAACACAAAAAATGAAACACAGAGGCCGAGCCTCACAGGAAGCCATTTAGTTCTACAAATAAGGTGAAGTCTTCCACCCATTCCATCCCCTCCTCCGTCACGAGCCTCAGCTTCCTTTTTAGGAATTCGACTGCCATGGCTGATATCATTTTGTGCCTCATAAGTTCTGGCCCCTTAAGGTCTAAAATGAAGGGATAGACTTTAACTACCTCATCTGTCTCCCAAAGAAGGTCTAGGTCTGCGGGGCGCGGGATTCCTTTCCCCTTGAAAGCCGCCTTCAGTGTCTTCTCTAACTCCTTTAGCAAGTCACCTCGGAAAAGACGCTCCAGCATTTCCTTTGCCTCCACCTTCGGGACTTCCAGGTCCAAAATTACAGCTAAGAACCGAGAGGAGATGTGTGCATTGTCTCTCGCAAATTCCTTTCTTTCCAGATGACCTTTGCCTAATATCATTTTGATTGCTAACATAGTCAAGGGATCGTCCTCAAGCAAGATTCTCTTCAGTCTTTGATCAATACTCTCCCGAAACGCTATTTGTCTCTCCGTAGCCACCAAGGAGACTGGAATATCAACACCAAAACTTTCCAACCCCTCCACTGATATGGAGATAATGAATTTTGATCTACTCGTCCTCGCCATTTGCAGCCCTTTAGTCGACAATTCCCTGCACAGAGACAAAAAACAAACCAAATTTCAAAGGCCATACTACGAGAATGTCTTCATCCGTTCACTTTTAAAAAGCACGTATGGTGTAAGGCCGAGCCTCTGCACACGAATCTGAAATAATGGCGAAGCAATGCACTCTGTCCTTGCAATTAAATTAGTCTACGGCCTTCATCCTTCATTCGGCTAGCTCCTTGTGAGGAGTGAATTTTGTCACTCGGCCCATATGCTTAAGCTTTCATAATGGCCGTACTCTATGTGTCGAGCTGTTTCTAACTGGATACTTGTGTCATTAGCTTCTCCTGATGTTTCCGAGATCTCCCCTAATTTGGTGGATTGCTAAACTTTGGTTGTTTTCCTTATCCCTTCGTCGTTTTAGAGAGGACTTGGAGTGATGTGACCTTGCCACTTAGCCGCCACCTTTCGCACCCCGTCCACCACCTCATTTCCTCCCTCTTTGTTAGAAAAATTTCCTTTATTTGCATTGATCTCATGGATTCGTATGATAGGGAACTAAATGAGGGGTGGGAGGGACCCACACTACCACCCACTATATATACACAATGCACACATCTCCTCTCGATTCTTAGCTGTAATTTTGGACCTGGAAGTCCCGAAGGTGGAGGCAAAGGAAATGTTGGAGCGTTTTTTCTGAGGCAACTTGCTAGGGGGGTTAGAGAAGACACTAAAGGTGGCTTTCAAGGGCAAAGGAAGCCCGTGCCCTACAGACCTGGATCTTCTTTGGGAGACGGACGAGGCAGTTAAAGTCTATCCCTTCATTTTAGACCTTAAGGGACCAAAGCTTATGAGGCACAAAATGATATCGGCCATGGCAGTCGAATTCCTGAAAAGGAAGCTAAGGCTTGTGACGGAGGAGGGGATGGAATGGGTGGAAGACTTCACCCTGTTTGCAGAACTAAATGGCTTCCTGTGAGGCTTGGCCTCCGTGTTTCAAATTTTTTGTGTTCAATCATAATTCTAGAAGGTTTTAGAAGTTATGCAGTGGAATTGCAAATTCGGTACCGGCCGTGTGAGGCTCGACCTTTGGTTTTAATTTTCTATGCTTAAAATCATAATAGTAGATGGTTTTTTGAAGCCATGCAGTAGGACTGCATTTTGTAACCGATCGTAGCTTGCTCCCGGGATGGAAGGTTTAGCCAATAGGCTTAGATTTCATGGACGACTGTTATCTCCTGCTATGTAGACATACGTAAATTTTATAATAATTAATATAAATCCCTACCTTGCGTGTCAAAAAAAAAAAATGAATACATAACAATTAGAGTCATTTAAATAATAATTTGGATATATTGAGATTTTAATTTTTGTGTTTTGATATATTTGGGGTAATTATTTTCAAGGGACATGACACCTTGCCTGTGCTTCCACATTTTGCAGACATGTTCTACCAGAGGCAGAGCATTTTAAATTTTAAATTTTTCAATCTTGTGCATATCCTACAATATTGCAATTTTCAATATTGTGCGTATCTTGCAAGCAGCAATATTCAATATTCAATAGTTCAATGAAATCATTGCAATGTGTTTAAACTCTAAACCATAGTTGGAAGACTCTACTGGACTCGCCACGAACTCTACAGACTTAGGAGTCTGCAAGTTGGCTGAGTCAACTTGGTGCTGATTTGCGAGCCGAGTCTCTAGCTTGGACTCCCGAGTCCTAGGCTCAGACTCTCGAGGCCTAGGCTCGGACTCTTGAGTCCTATGCCTAGACTCTTGTTGTGGTTGGAGGCTGCTTTCTCAACTTTAAAACATTATTTTTTTCAAATTTTTTGTCGAGTTAGTGCTGAGTCTCGAGTCCGAGTCCTATTTTGGGCTAGCGAATCTGAGTTTTCAAACTATGCTCCAAACTTTACTTATTCCTTAGGCTTCTACAGTTATACATCTTTTTATAACTAATTTTTCAAGTACTATATGTATTTCAGTGCACCACTCCCTCGCCGCTCCCCCCGCCGCCGTTCCTCCGCTGCCCCCGAACTTAGACCCCCCATCCTTGTGTCCCTGAGATGCATCCTCTACTATCCCCTCATCCCCGTCCCCAAAACTCCGTGGAACATTGGATAGGTCAAGGCATATGGTTTGTTGAGCATATTATAGTCTCTTATTCCCATTTTATTAAGTCATTTTATGCATGTATACATTTGAGTGGTTACATTGTTAGTTTATATTTACATATTTGCATAAGTTCTTTTTTGTTTTTATTCATTTTCATATTATATTTTTATATTATACTTTTTAACTATACTATGTGAGTTCATTTTTAATCTATATATCTAATCTTATGCATGTTTGTAGTACATATCACAAAAGGATCCACAGAGAAACTGGGGGCCCAGGTAGGAACCCTGGTCAAACCCACAAAAAGAAAAATTTTGAGGCCAAAATCAGAGGTCTATGGAAAATTCATTCACTAAGAATCCTCATCGGATAGCATACATCTTGTTAGCTTCACAAAATTGTGTATATGATGGGTTGCAGTAAGACAAATTTTGAGGCCAAAATCAGGCATACAAGTATTTGTTCTCTAGTGTAAAGACTGAAAAATGGCATAGCACGTTGGTGGTGTGGCATGGGAATATTTTCTAACCTCATCGCAATTGGAAGTCTTGAAAATGAAATCTATATGGGATGAAAAACACAATCAGCTGGACCGCAAGTTCAAAGTTATTAATTTATTTAGGGGGATTTTAAAAAAGATATCCACCTCGAGTGAGTAGTCATGAGCAGATTATAGCTAAAACTTGCAGTCTATGACTGAGAGTATCTGACATATGGGAGCAGATCACACAATTGAAGTATTCACAATCAAAGGAAGACAAAAGATACCATCTTCTGTGATTATTACACATTCTATACTTCACTCTTATTGTTAGATGAGAAGAAAATTTTATTTGAGATTGGAAAGCAAAGTCACAACTCAGAGAGTACATGCATTAACCATTGATCAATTTTGTTTAAATGGATAGGCATTCTATTACAACTTAAAACTCATTTGGACAGGCTATGAAGAGCGAGTTTATTCTTAATAAGCATTGAAGCACCTTTGAATAGGCCAGTGGAAAGCCAAGATTTTCAACAGTGTACAGTGTATTTGAGAACTAATAGGAGAGCAAGGAACTCATATTTTAAGTGTTTGATGGGCTAAAGCAAGGAAGTCATTAACTCTTAGAAATGGACTTATCAACCAATGAAGCAAATTTGAGAGAGTTGTGCCAAGATATTATTTTCTTCTTTTTTCTTATTTGTGATGCCTTGTCTTTTTCATAGCTGAGATGGCCTTGATTCACTATGATTTACACTTCCATGGGTAGAGAATTTTGGTGACCTCATGTGATGAGTTCTAGTGAACATATGCACACACACACACACACACATATATATAGAATGCGTGTGTATGTATATTAAGTGCACCTATGTATGTGTATGAATATATGCACATGTATGCGTGTATTTATATTCAAGCAAAAGCAATTGGCAGGTGTAAAGCTAAATTCCACAACCCTTGCCAACATCCTCCATGCTTTGGAATAGGGTATGTACATCCATCAAAGCGTAAAGGAATTTTGTTAGATGTTGTTGCTATTGCCTTGCTAGACATGCTTGCTAAATGTGAAAGCATAGACAAGGCATGTGAATTTTTTGACATAATGCCTCAAAGAAATGTGGTCTCATGGAATGTCGTAATTGTTGGATATGCACAAAATGGATTTGCTGAGTATATATATGTTTTAGTTGCAATTGCCTTGGTAGACATGCATGCAAAATGTGGAAGCATAGAGAAGGCATGTGAATTGTTTTACAAAATGCCTCAAAGAAATGATGTCTCATGGCAAGCCATTATTGCAAGATATGCACAAAATGGATTTGTATGTATGTATATATATGTATATGTATGTATAAATATATGTATATGTAAATGTTGTCTCATGGAAAGCCATGATTGCAGACTGTGCACAAAATGGATTTGTATGTATATATGTATATTGTTGCAAGGTGTGTGCCCTTGGTCTCCTTGTGTTGTGTAGCACAATGCTTAGGTTTGTGACATGGCTTAACCGCCTCCTATGGATTCATTAACTCTGGTGGTTGTATCGGTCATTACGGTCATTAACAGGTCGATATTTTGGTGCAACAACAATTGTCTATGCAACAATTGGTATTAGAGCCTAGGTCATAGGTTTGAACCCCTCGCTTGTGCTGGGGGATTGTTGCAAGGTGTGCGCCCTTGGTCTCCTTGTGTCGTGCAATGCAACACTTGGGTTTGTGACATGGTTTAACTGCCTCTAGTGGATTCAGTAACTTTGGCGGTTATATTGAACATTAACAGGTTAAATCTTTTCGTGCAACGACAACTATCTGTGCAACATATATATGTATATGTATGTATATGTGTATACATACATATATATGTATGTATGTATAAATATACACGTACATATATATGTATGTATGTATAAATATACACGTACATATATATGTATACATATGTATATATATGTATGTATATATATGCACATATTATTTATATATGTATATACATATGTATGTATAAATATATGTATATAGTAATATGCATATGTTAAAGTAATTATGCATTAGCTAATAATTAATTAACGTTCAATTGATTATTAGGTTAATTCATTTCATGTACTTAAGCTAAACTTAGGAGTGTTTTTTTTCTGTTAACTAGAGTGAGTTTTTATTAGATCATTCTATTTTCTTCATGTAGGATGACAACACTCATCATGATCTAATCCCTTTATCATTTAGGGTTGCTCTTACAAAACACTCTCCCTCATTGCATTATCTCCTGAAAATTCAGGAGGTTCATTCTGTAAGTATTTTCTAGTTGAAGAATAACAAATCATTGTTTTGCAAATCTCTTGCGTGGGAGGTGTTTTTGTTCATTGTTTGATCTCGTGTCTTGTGTTATTCATAATTCTAACAACATGTATGTGTGTACATATGTATGTATATGTATATATGTATGTATATGTATGTATATGTATATTTACATATATGTATGCATATGTATATAAACATAAAGAGGGGTAAAAATTTATTAAAACAAGAGAAAATTACAAAGCTAAACATTACATAGCCTTATCAAGCTCCACCAAATGGTCCAACTATTGAGACAAATCAGGGGGTAATTGACCCCGATCAACCAAATTCCAATCATGAATATGATCAGAAGCCCATTTAGCTAAACAATCAGCAACACCATTCCACTCCCGAGGAATATGAGTGAAAGTAACAAACTCAAGAGAAGCACAAAGATTGAGAATTTGATCAATAATCAAAGCCAGATGCCAACTAACATCCTCTAACCTTTGCTTGTTCAGCAGGTTCACCACAACCTGGGAATCAGACTCACATATAATCCTGCGCCACCCCAACTTACTGCCATGCTCCACAGCCAGTAAAATTGCTTGAGCCTCCATAAGATTATTAGTATGAAGACCCTTATAAATAGAGAAAATAAATTGAACATTCCCAGAACTATCCCAACCAACACCACCAATTCCAACATGACCAGGGTTTCCACGAGAAGAGCCATCTGTGTTAATTTTAAGGATGTCGTGAGGAGGAGGAGACCATCATCCCTCCCTATTCACCTTCGGAGTAGGATGCCTACACCTGTTGCGCATAAGCTGTTGCGGTGAAGGAGGCAAATGAAGGCGGTTGAAACAGCCAACATCAGAAGGAGCAATTGAATCAGACAAATCACACTTAGCTGCGATCGTTTCTCCCAAAGAATGCAAAATTTCCCACCACAAGCGAGGGGCCCCCATCATCATATCCTGAAAAATCCGACGATTCCTCTCCAACCAAAGATTCCAAATGATGAAGGAAGGGCCAATCGTCCAAGCAGATTGAAGAAAGGAAGTAGAAACAGGGGCCCTACTCCCCCGATCCACAAACTCAGCCAAAGATGAAACATGCCGACATGGCATATTCCACACCCGCCACCACAAATGCCAAATCTCTCGAGCATAGGAACATTGGAAGAAGAGATGAGAAGCACACTCCTCAGCCTCACGACACAACACACAAAAAGAGGGACCCTGGAAACCCCGCTTGCATAGATTATCCCAAGTAAGACACCGGTTTTGAGCCACCAACCACATAAAGAAATTGCACTTGGGCCAAGACAATTTATGCCAAACATACTTCCACCATGGGACCTGAATATCTCCAAACAACCGTCGGCTCAGATGCTTATAGCCAGTAGACACAGAGTACTTCCCAGACATATCAGAACCATCCCAAGCTAAAATATTAGGTCCTCTCAACGAATTACAAGCCTGGGAAGCCAAAAGTTGAGCAAGCTCACGCCTATCCTCCACAGAGCCCCCAGGAGGCCAATCAGAGAGGTGCTTCCAGCGGAAAGAAACAACAGAGCCACAATGCTTAGCAATCTTGTAATGCTCAACAGTGTCCCAACCAGCAGCAGTAAAAACATCACAAAGGGGTTGAAGATGAGGAAAAGCAGAAAGAATAGGTGGGTGACCATCCCAAGAATCCCACCAAAAAAGAGCCTGAGATCCCGAATGACAGATCCAAAAAAGCGCACGCTTAATCAACTGGGCTCCCACTTTCAAAGTAGACCAAATCATAGAACCACTTCCCTCCAGAGGGTAACGAGGAACTTCATGAGGAGCAACATCATGAAGATACTTATAATTAAGAACATGGGCCCATAGCTGATGTTGATTAGTACACCAACGCCAGTAAAGCTTCACCGCAAGAACTTGCCCATTCAAAATAGAAGAGCGTAAACCAAGACCACCCTCCTACTTAGGTCTACACACATAAGGGCCGATTGAACAAAACATCTGTAAATGGGAAGGGCCTGAATAACAAACTGAAGGAGGGTAACTCTAGTAGCAGTAGACAACCACTGATGAGTCCAATGAGTTACCTTCTTCCTCAACTTATCAAGCAACATCTGCCAAGAGGATCTGGGTTGACGACCAACGGCAAGAGGAATCCCCAGATAGACAAAGGGAAGAGATCCAATTTGAAACTTCAAAATAGCAGCAATCCTCCTCTGGATGGCCAAAGGAGTATTGAAGAAAAAAATAGAAGACTTCTGCTCATTGACTTTCTGACCCAAAACAGCGAGATAGATGTCCAAAGCTTGCCTAATGGATTCAGCTTCATGAAGACGAGCCAACCCCATAAGAGAGGTGTCATCCACAAACTAGAGGTGAGACAGAGTAGGCAGACCCAACCCCCACTGCCAACCATGAATCACACCAAGAGAGACCTGAGTTTTAAGAAAGCAACCCAGCCCCTCAGCCATAATAATAAACAGATAGGGAGAGATTGGGTCCCCCTGACGAAGGCCCCTGGTAGCACCAAACAGCTCAGACGGTTCACCATTCACAATGACAGAAAATGAGGAGGAAGTCACACAACTCATAGTCCAACTCACCCACTCAGAAGAAAACCCAAAGGCTAACAAAATCTTCTGAAGGAAACTCCATTTAACTCTATCATATGCTTTTGCCATATCCAGCTTGATGAACATAGAATTAACCTTGGATATCGCCATGGAGTGAATAACCTCAGAGGCAATCACCACCCCATTCAAAATTTTACGACCAGCCACAAAACCTCCTTGCTCCTCAAAAATAACAACAGGCAAACAAGATTTAAGCCGCTCAGCAATCAACTTCGTAATAATATTATACACCACATTGCAGAGTGCAATAGGTCGAAAAAGCTCAAGGCTATCAGCACCTTCCTTAGGAATGAGGATTAAAAAAGTAGCATTCAGGGCCCAAAGCATCTGCTTGTTATGAAAAGATTCACAGACAACTTCCAACAAATCCAGCTTCACAATTTCCCAAAACTCCTGGAAAAATTCAACTGGGAACCCATCAGGGCCAGGAGCCTTCCCCTTATTCATCCCAAACACAACCCCTTCCACTTCAGCCAGAGTAATCGGGCGCATGAGAGCAGCATTCATCTCATCAGAGATCAAAGAAGGAATACAAGCAATAATCCTATTCTCCTCCACCTCAGCAGGAAGATAGTCCTCAGTAAACAAAGTAGAGAAGAGCAGGCGAGCTTCTATGGATAAAGCCTGTTGCGAGGAAACAACCACTCCTTCAGAGTTAACGAGAGAAGAGATATAACACTTATTCCGACGAGCCTGCACAGAGTGATGAAAGAAAGCAGTATTCCTGTCGCCCTCTTGAAGCCACTCAATCCGAGCCTTCTGTTTCCAGAAAATCTCCTCACGAAGCTCTCATTCTTCCACAGACTTAAGAGCTTGGGACTCAGCATGGCCAAGAGCTTCTGAAAAACCCAGATCCCTAATCTGGCGAGTAATGATAGCAAGGCGCTCCTGCGCTTCCCTTTTCTTAGCACGAAAATTGCCAAAACAGAGCCTATTCCATCTCTTAAGATGAAACTTAACACATTGCAGCTTCTTAACAAAAGAATACATAGCAGTACCATACGCAGGGGCTCCATCGCGCCACCACTGAGCAACAGGATTATACAAAGAAGAGTCATGAAGCCACATAAGCTGAAATTTGAAAGGAGGATTCTTAGGATTAGGGAAAGGAGAAGCTGAAAGCTTAATTGGCCAATGATCAGAGCCACACCAATCAAGAATCTCAGAGCAAATAACCACATTGCCCCCAACCCAAAAACTAGAAACAAGAAACCTATCCAACCGCTCAGAAATCACCTCCGACCCACTCTGCCTATTATTCCAAGTGAATAAGCCATTAGAAGGTTTGACATCAACAAGAGCAAGATAAGCCACACTAGCCCGGAACAAATTTGAAGCAGGCCCCAATCTCGGAAATCCACCTCTTTTCTCTTCCAAGCATAAGATAGAATTGAAATCACCAGCTAAGATCCACAACAAATAAGAAGCACAAGATCTAACAAATGTGATATGGGCCCACAGCTGGCTTTTACCACAGATGTCAACCGGAGCATACACATTGCTAACAAGAATAGTCTCACCAGAGTCCAAAACCGAGGCCACCATTGAGATAGAGGAATGGCTAGAAATCCACCAGCGAGGAACAACCTTACGAGGATCCCAAAAAAGTGCCAAACCTCCAGAATTTCCTCTAGAGCCAATACACTGACACTGCCCAGAAAACCAAATACGAGGAGCCAACTGAAGCATGCAGTCCACCTGAAGCTTAGTCTCCTGCACACAAAAAATATCTGGAGAATGTATCCCAATCAAATCCTGAATAGCTTTTTGACGGGAGGCGCTATTCAACCCCCTTGCATTCCACGAAAGAATAATGATGGGGAAGGTTGGGCAAAGTGGACGTCCAAGGTCTTAACAGAGCCCGATTCCACCAACTCCCCAGTAGATTTAATCTTGTCCACATCCTTCCTGCGACGAACTTTAGGAGACTTATCAAAGTTCCCCTTCTTAAGAGGGCGTTGGAGCACACCTAGATAAGAAGCTGAACCCCGACCTTTTCCTCAAGACAACGCTTCCTTAGCTAAGTCCGCTAAAATAATATCATCATTTAAACTAGCTGGAGTGTCAGCAGGCCCAGACCCTCCCTTCTCCAAAGAAAGAGAAGAGTACCTAACCACAATAGCCTGTATCCATACCAACATCCCCAAACAAGATCTCAACCTAAATCCCCTCCTCGAAGGCCCGATTGTCCAAAACCTCAAAGCGATTGAATCCCTGGTCACTCTGCTTTTCTTTAAAGGGTCTCTTCTGACCTCTCCCCTTAGCTTTCAGTTTAGCGGGAATGAAGCCATCCTTATCAGGCCCTCGCTCAGCCTTTCCCCCTTCAGCCAAAGACACCTTGCTTTTATCTGCCTTCTCCACCAAAGGTCCCGAGGATGGAGAAGAAGGGACCCCAGCCATTCTGGAAGTCCTAGGACACTGACGCTGAAGGTGACCATACTCATGACAAAACCGACAACGAAAAGGAAGAGATTCATAGTCTAACTGTTGAATCCACGAGGCAGAGCCAATACAAATCTCCAGAGAGTCTGGCAGAGGGTTATTTAAATCAATCTCAACACAAATGTGAGTGAAAGAAAATACCTTTTTATCCAAAGTATTCTAAGCAATGGCAGCCGGCTTCCCCAACAAGGCCACTATCTATTGCAGGATATCTTCTCTCCAGAACTCCAAAGGAAGCCATGGCAAACAAACCCATATAGGAACTCGAGAAGGAAGATCCTCAGCCGCATTGAAACCCCCATGCCAGGGTTTCATGAATAAACCCACATGATTGTAAAAATACGGCCCCCCCTCAAAAACAAGATTACGATCTGAAATGCAAGAAAAATCCACCATGAAGAACCCGTTCCCTGCCACCAAAATATCAAAGTCACCTTCAACCTGCCAGGAATGGCGCATCCAGGACTCCAAGGCTGAGAGGGGGACCTGAATACCCAAAAACTTACAGATCAAAACATGTCGAGTCCAATAAGCAAAGTCCTCGTGCACCGATTCAGGAGAGATAACCAAAACCGGACGATCATGACTCCGCAGCAAATAGCCATTCACTTTCTTGAGCTTGGAGCTCTCTCCCACAAAAGAGTTATTCATCATCGAAGCATTTGTGTCCTTAGCGAAGCCCAGAGATGGCGACCCACCCAGAATCGCCAAGCTCATGGATACCTCAGCCATCTTTCCACGCCTAGCGGCCTAAGCCCAAACAAAATCCACTAGCCGAAGCACCCAACCACCTAACACAACTCAGCAACCACGCACCTTACCCCACACGAAACCCCACCTTCCGCCACACCACACCTCACCAAGCACTCTAAGCCCACACGCCACCGCAGGCTCCCACGCACCAAACCACAGCAACCTGCCCACGCACCAAACCACAGCCACCACGCCACAGAAGATAGAAGTTGGCCGTGAACAAAGAAAGAGACTCAGACGCCGAACACCCACCACCCGCAAACTGCCAAACACAGAAACCACCAGACCTCCCTATGCACAAACAAAGACCGACGCCCCCAAACGCAAACCCACGCAGCAAGACAGAATCGAGCTAGGGCGCGGATGCCCTAGCTCGGCATGCAGAGAGTGACGCAGAGAGCATGATCTCCTCCCAGTCTCAATCCATGTATGCATATGTATATGTATATATATGTATATGTGTATATTGTTGGTGTATAGGTGTTTTACCTATTTAAATTCTATTTACATGTTAAATCTACTTAAGTCCTAGGAGGGAATCTTTTTAGATAGTGTTAGTTGTCACTAGATATTATCTTTTGGCATTTAATACTTGTGTCCTAAGTCATTTAATATTTGTTGAGGTAGTTGTCTCATTGTATAGGATTAAGACACGTATCAAGATTTTGTCTAATCCTATCTCACAAATTGCCTTTATAAGCAAGGCAGCATATGTACATTGTCATATATTCAATTTGGCAATCTTGCATCTATAATTGTAGCATGATATTTTTGCCATTTCTTTCTTGTGGAAGCTTTTGTTCATTGTTTGATCCTGTGTCTCTCGTTATTCATAATTCTAACACCATATATATGTGTGTACATATGTATAAACATATATGTATGTATATATATATGTGTATATGTATGTGTATATATGTATATGTGTATATGTATATGTGTATATTGTTGGTGTATAGGTGTTTAACCTATTTAAATTCTATTTACATGTTAAATCCACTTAAGTCCTAGGAGGGAATCTTTTTAGATAGTGTTAGTTGTCACTAGATCTTATCTTTTGGCATTTAATGCTTGTGTCCTAAGTCATTTAATATTTGTTGAGGTAGTTGTCTCATTGTAAAGGATTAAGACACATGTCAAGATCTTGTCTAATCCTATCTCACATATTGCCTTTATAAGCAAGGCATCATATGTACATTGTCATATATTCAATTTGGCAATCTTGCATTTATAATCGTAGCATGATATTTCTGCCCTTTCTCTCTTGTGGAAGTTGTCTTGCAGGTGATCGTAAGTGTTGATTAGTTCACCATTAACTCATACTTATATGTATATGTATGTGTGTATATGTGTATATGTATATACTTATGTATATGTATATATGTATATATATAGTTGGGCACCAAGCCGCAGCAAGAACTTAGAATATATATATACATACACATACATATGCATGCGCGCACACACACACACACGTGTATATTTATATTCGAGCAAATGCAGTTGGCAGGTGTAAAGGTTTCACAACCTTTGCCAGTATCCTCCCTGCTTGTGCCAAAATGGGAGCTTTGGAACAAGGTATGGACATCCCCTCAATGATAAATGGTAGAGGAATTTTGTCAGATGTTGTAGTTGCAATTGCCCTGGTAGACATGCATGCAAAATGAGGAAGCATTCACAAGGCATGTGAACTTTTTGACAGATGCCTCAAAGAAATGCAGTCTCATGACATACCATGATTGCAAGATATGCACAAAATAGATTCGATGAAATGGTTCTAGACACTTTTGAAAGGCAAATTCCATAACCTTTATCAGCATCTTGCCTGCCTGTGCTGAAATGGGAGCTTTGGAACAGGTTATAGAAATCCATCAAAGTACAAAGGATTATATATATGTGTGTATTTATGTTTGAGAAAATGTAGTTGGCAGGTGTAAAGATTTCACGGCCTTTGCCAGTATCCTCCCTGCTTGTGCCAAAATGGAAGCTTTGGAACAGGGTATGGACATCCCTCAAAGATAAATGATAGAGGAATTCTGTCAGATGCTGTAGTTGCAATTGCCCTGGTAGACATGAATGCAAAATGTGGAAGCATACACAAGGCATGTGAATGTTTTGACAGATGCCTCAAAGAGATGCAGTCTCATGACATGCCATGATTGCAGGATAAGCATAAAATGGATTCGATGAAATGGTTCTAGACATTTTTGAAAGGCAAATTCTATAACCTTTACCAGCATCTTGCCTGCCTGTGCTGAAATGGGAGCTTTGGAACAGGTTATAAACATCCATCAAAGCACAAAGGATAGAGGAATTCTGTGAGATGTTGCAACTGCCATGGTAAACAATAATGCAAAATGTGGAAGCATAGAAAAGGCATTGGAATTATTTGACGCACACACTTGCATGTGCGAACACACACATCAAACTGAGTCCAAAATGGAGATTAAAAAGAATTTAATTTTTTCCCTTACAATTACACACACACGCATGTGGATATATATGTACATATATTTGTAAGGTAAAATAAGCCACATGCATACAATACAAATATCTAGGCTAATTAAATAAATAAAGCATTTAATAAACAAGTAATCTTGATATATGAGCTCTGACCTGAACAATTAGATACAAAAATTAACTGTGGAATGTATATCCACATTTAATTCCTAGTATTTATAAATTTAATTCTTCCAGTGCTAGCTTTATATATATATATATATATTTATTATTTAATTGAGTTCAAAACAGAGAGGAAAAGTTGAAATATATATATTGGTCAATAACATTGCAAAATTGAATGTTTCTTCTATGTGACCTGAACAATTAGATACAAAAATTAAATGTGGAATGTATATCCACACTTAATTCCTAGTATTTATTAATTTAATTCTTCCAGTGCTAGCTTTATATATATACATATTAAATTGAGTTCAAAACAGAGAGGAAAAATTGATATATATATATATATATATATATATATTGGTTGATAACATTGCAAAATTGAATGTTTCTTCTATGTTTTGAACAAAGTTCAACATGTGTGTGCCTCTGTATCTATGTGTGTATATAAATGAGAATAAATCAGTTACATAAAATATCTATGCTAAATAAATAAATAAAGTGTTATTAAAAAACTGCCCTAGATAAATGAGGTAGGAATTTACTGTCGACAATGCTGGATTTTTAGGGCTTGTTTAAATGAATTTCTTAGAACCTTTTAACTGACTGTACTTTTCTTGGCTTCCCCTACGTGAGTGCAGAACTGCAGAACTGATCTCAAGTGTGAAAGTGAACTTGATTAGTGGATTTGAACAATAGGGCTTGTTTAGAAGAATTTCTTAGAACCTTCAAACTGACTGAAAGAACTGATCTCAAGTGTGAAACTGAACTTGATTAGTGGATTTGAACAATAGGGCTTGTTTAGAAGAATTTCTTAGAACCTTCAAACTGACTGAACTTTGCTCTAGTTCAACTACATTAATGTGGAACTGATCTTTACAGTTTTGAAACTGAATTCGATACATGAATTTCAACTGTAAGTCACAATAGTGATTTGGCAGATAATTGACTACTGGAATTTGCTCACCTCAATCATTTGAAATTTGAATTTGGTAAGGAACTCACAGTGTTTACAATCACATTTGTAGAATCTACTAAATTGTGAAGGTCGTGTTCTCCTCAGTTAGATCCCTAGTTGGATTGATTCAATGGATTTGAAACAATGATTGAGGACAAGAAGCAAGCATGCAATGGACTTGGGATGATGTAGGCTGATGTTATGATATAATAATGCTCTATGACAAATTTTCTTCAAATGCTCTTCAATAATTCCTAGGTTAATTCATCATCCTAGCATGATTTTAAATGAATGTTCTTTAAAGAAAGATCTCAAGTTGGACCAATATAATGGCTTTGGAAAATGAATTGAGCACAGCAAGCAGGCATGCAACAGACCTAAGTGATGTAGGTTGGTATAATGATCTAATAATGTTTTATGACATATATTCTTCAAATGGTCTTTATGATTCGCAGGTTAATCCAGCATCCTAGGATGATTTAAGCGAATTTCTTTAAATACAATATAGCACACAAATCAAAACAAATGTGCACTTGGCTGGTTTTCAACGGCTAGTGAAAAGGTTAGTGAGGTGTAAATTTGAATTTTGAAATTTTAAAGTTTAAGGTTTAAATCCTTGACTGCAGAAATGACTTGGGTGGTGAGTGGGGATTCTAGGGAACGAAACCAATCTCTGGGAATGAGTGATGATGGGATCATGATAAAATGATGTCATGAGCTGAATTTACACAAGAATATGCCACTTGTAGACTTGTTATTGCATGAAGGACACTCTAATTGAAATGGGCCCAAAACAGAAGAGAAAAGGGGCATGAGTATGCAGTTTTTACCATTACAATATTATGTATGTGCATATGTGTGTGTGTATGTGTATGTGTATGTGTGTGTACATATGGATACACACATGCATGAGTACAAATGCCTATATGTGTTAATTGCATTTAAAATTGAAAGGAGTTTACCCTTTTTTTGAGTTTTTAAACATCAAATTTATACATTTACATGCATGTGTACAAATGCCCATAACTATTTTCTGCATCTAAAATTGGCAGCAATTCACCTTTTTATTCCATGGACACTATAATTGAAGTGGTCCTAAAACATAAGAGAAAAGGGCATGGGTATGCAATTTTCACCATAACGATATTATATAGATTGATGTGCATACATTGTATGTACATGTGTATGTGTGTCATGTATGGTCTAAAAGAGAAAATAGAGATTAAAGGCCATACAAAAAGGAAGACCTCTAATCTCTTTAAGATGTCAACGTTAAAATAGAAAGTATATCCACATTATACCACTTTCCGTTTTGGTTTACACCCAGCTAATTATGTTGTGTGAAATTATTACAAAGCCATATAGTATATTATATTTTATTCATTGACAAGCTTTTTTCTTTTTTATCTCACCAAATTAAAGACAATATTCTCAGCAACTTCCTAGTTTTTCTTAACAAGAATAGCTAATAGGTACAACCATTTGAGACTCTCTTCGTCATTCTCCATGCTGCTCCTTCTGTGGATGCACAATGGTGTACATGGTCACATGGTGTAAATACACAAACCCTTGCATAGCTGATGGATGATGGTGTACATGTTCATCTATCGTTAGAAGTATGTTGGTGTGATTGTGGGTATGTGTACACGTGTGTAGCCTACCCATGCCAGACATGAATGTATGTAGATACAAACACACGTGCATATATACGCATGTCAAATATTGTTGTGAATAGATACATGGGCTAGATTTAATGGCCGTTGTATTTATGAATTTTTGCTCATATATAAGGGGGACTTTTGGAGACTGAAATATTATAGAGTATTGTATATATATATATATATATATATATATATATATATAGTGTACTCACCATGGTATTCCTTAGTATTGGAAGGGAAACTTTGAATGGATTACTGTCCCTAAGGGATAAATCAAAAAAGGGATAAATGTGTATACCTGTAATACTAAATCTTTGTTTTATGCCACTTTGTCCACACGTTCTTAATGCATTGTTGCAGCACTTGATTTGACCTATTTGGTGTGTGAACTGACTCCTACCTGGCATCCATCTGCCATTTGGCACTCCTGATCATCACAACCTTCACAAAAATATTAATTTAGGTACTATAAGTTTATCTTTTCAAACTTTAAAAACATATGCATGAATATTTTTTCTTTTTAAACTCTCTTTACTTAAGGTATGTGGAGCAGAAGTGCACTTTTCAACCACATTACATCATGGGGTGCGCTCATATTGATTTTCTTAGAGGTCCCCGAGATACTAAATAAAACTATATCCTTCTATTAGTAATGCGACCCACAGTGCACCTGTAATCACCCTTGCAACATGCTTTGACAGAGCCACAGACCCTCTGTTCTGTATGACATAATTGATAATTGTATATGAATGTTATTTCTGTGATATAGGTAAAATGTCCACTTATTATGTCATGTAGCTGGTGTATTTTATATCCTAGATATTACTTACTGGGCACAGGATATCAATGGGGTTTTTTGCAGTTTAGGTTTTGTTGCACTTGTACAAATCTGTTGTACAATATGTTGGTTTCCTATTGCATCACGCCACATGGTATGAGGTAAGCATGGGTCTGCTAACTTACTGAGATTTATTGAGATTCATGTTCTTTGATCATTGTTAAACATTCTCAATTCTCTTGAAATGTCCATACAAAATAAATGTCTGTGTTTCTATGTGCTTTATCTTCTCAAGAGTTAGTTTCTCTGCAAGAAGGGACTGCTTCATTTGAATTCTACACTGAATGGTTTTTCTGGAAGGAAAGCTTTTGTTTGGACACTGTCAAAGTGAGCCTAACACCTTTTATCATATTGTGCAGGTTACTTTACCTCGTGTAGAAACTCGTTCCAGGTGATGTAATGAATTGCTCACATTCTGGGTTGAGCCTTACTCTGTTGTATTTTACAGGATCTTTTACAGTCTGAAGAAAATTGTCTGCTCCATGTGCCTTTATTACACTGTATGCTTGTGTACTCTGGAATCTGGACCATTGGAGTGAATGCCCCTGCTTTTCATGATGCTTGCAGCTGCGTTCTCTATCTTTAGTTCCAGCATTGCTGTTACTAGAAGTTTGATGTCTACACCTATAAAGGGAAATGCAAGGCCCGATCTGTGTGTTAACACGTTTTAGATTTAAGCTATTTATGACCAGTTTGGGGCATGTGTGCATTCTCTTTTTCCCCGAGCAGTGGATTGGATGCATTGGTATGCCATCCAAGTTAACTGGATGGGTTTTATGGTCTTATAAACTTGATAGGTTTGTAACAAAAACAAATTTCAAAAAGCCTTGCAGATTCTGAAGTATCACATGGCACGACTTTTTTCCTCTTTCTTGCATTTGCCAAATGGCATGTGTATTAATTCTGTATTCCCTGCAGTAATTCTAAAGCACGATCTTTATGAGTGGCTTGGAAGAAAGTTCTAGAGGACACCTAATGATGCGTGTTTAAGTTAATTTTGCTTGGTGTTGTATTACTTTAATATTTCTTTCTTTGTTTTAACTGTAATCTTTCATTCTGGTAGTCAATTTTTTTGGTAATGTTTTGAAATACAAATTGAGGTTTATTTCTCCATTTAATTTCTTAAAATTTTTGTTTTCTCCGGTCATCTGCTGGAGTTTAGAGAAGAAAATCTGACAAGAATGGTCTGTACAAAATGCTTCAGTTGCAAGTGAGGATATTCTTAAGTCCTTCTTTTAAGGCTACGGTCTTTGTCAAAATTCAAAAAATTCTTCGTATTCTTCTCTTATTATTTATGCCATGCAACTGTCAAATTTCAAATTATTAAACTAATGATTTGAAAAAGAAAGGAAAACAGAACCATGTGGAAATAGGAATACCAATATAGGGTTTCTGTTTAGATGTTTGATTTCTTGTGTCTGTGTATGCATAGAAATAATGCAATTCCATAACATTACAATTAAATCCACACCTTTTGTTAAAGGTTATCATCTAGGCATTATGGGTAAAAATTCTTTCCAGGCAAACCCCCTGAGCATCAAATCACTTAGTTTTATAGTTCTATACACACCACTTGCTCTATCTCACATATACACAGAGAGGCGCATATAATGCAACTAAATACTGCAATATATACATATAATGCTTCTTTATAGTCTATAAACTACCAGACATATAATGCTTTCATCAGTTTTAGGCGAACAATGATGATGCCTTGGCAAGACATTTTATGAGTAGACATGTTTTAAGCACAGCTGATTCCGAAAATGTTCTTAAACAACTACATTTTATTGTTGCACTTACGATTGTAACTACCTTTGTCAAATGCCTGGTATTTATTTCAGGACTGAGTGTCTTGTTCAGGTTTGAGATTTGATGTGCAATGTTTATCTTTGCATTAAAAATTAGGATTTTGATGAATGGAAAGCATTCCATCATTAAAGACAATTCGGAATTAGAGCAGTGTAGAAAAGCATGGCATCATCAAAGATCTTCTGTCAAGATCTATATTGATGGGTGAATTGTCAGTATGTAATCAAGTGTACACAGATCTGTTGAGGTCTTCCAATTCCTACCGCTTCCGTTAACCTCACTACCACTTCTGTTAACCTCTCATGTGTTGGAGATAAAAAAAATGTTAAGGTGGTTGAATGTTAGGATAATTTCGGTCGGGCCCTTTATGGGCGAGGGCCGTGATATTGTAATTTTTGAGGTTATTGAATAGCTGACATGAGGTGCATGGAACTCAGGTCTCGCTGGTAGGGTCTCAATGAGTAGCTTTTGTAATGAGCCAATTTGTTACATTATCCTGTTTCAGTGGTGAAAAATGTTAAGGTGGGTTGAATGATAGGATGCGATAGGGGTGGAATTCTATATGGTTAGGATCAGAGTATTATGATGTATACGAGGTTATGGAGTAGCCGACTTGTTCATGGAACTCAATTTTATTTGGTTTGGGCTGAGATGCTTTTGTAATGGGTCAATTGGTTAATTCATGAAATAAGTTATATCACTCTTGGATTGTAAAAGAGGTTAACTCTAAGATAATCATATTAAAGGGTATTTATGGAAGCATCTATCATTGTAAATCACCATGGATTCTGGTCATTACTCTTGATTAGTAAATGTGCATCTTTGAATCTCTTTGTGAGAACTTCCTTCTTTTAAGGAATGTTGTATATGGTGTAACACTACCTATACGGGTATTTTTACTTCTATTCTGAGTAGATTGAAGATTAGGACACATTTTCCCACCACACATCTTGTGTGGATGTGATTATGTTTATATTCTGCAGTATATCTGTATATTGAATATTTAGTTCTGAAGGATATAAATGTCTTCCTAACAAGCCATTGACAGCTCTTTATTTACCAAGGAACCGGCCAGCATTATTATTCCACCAACCAAGAATCTATCTAGCATTAGAAATTTGTTTTTAGCGACCATCCTTGCTTTCTATTCACAAGCATATTACCAAAAAAAATTGTATAGAGCACAGTTACTTACACTCTACAGACATGAATAGAAATTGAAAACCGGTGAGGAATACTAGCAAAATCTACTTATTTTTATGTTTATTTTTTTCAGTTATAGCATATAAACATAGTTGTTTGGGTTGTTTCAGGGCCAGAAGCAATGAGGTCTTGAAAAAGGAGACTTTTCCTTGCTCTAAAAGGAAATAGGCAAACAAAACTATCATTAGGTGTGCTTCTTGACTGGAAAGCAGGAAAGACGGAAGCTAATTATCAAAAAAATAATTATAGACTGCTAAAGATAAAGATTGCAACTTTCAGATTTTACAATGGAAAGAAGAATGAACAATAATATCAAGATAAAATTCTTTAACCGATTTCTGGTTCACAGATTAGAAGAAACCACCAACTTAAATCCATATCGCATAATCTTCAAGAATAAAATAAGATACACAATGGCATGGATAATTTTTATATTTTCACATAAGAATAATAGCATAAGAAATCTATAACTAACAATTGCACCTTAGTGTGCAATGGGTATGCTGAAGAGGTTTGGAAGGTCAATTAGGATAAATTTTGGTCTATTTTTTTAATACATTTGTACAATATATGATGTCAATTGGTAGGCCATTTAGCAAATGATGTTTGTGCAACAAATGTCTCAACATGGAGAAATAATAGCTTCAAATCAACTATGCATCCACTTACAAGGACATGGAGAGGAGGACAGGGAGAGATAAAGAGAGAGGAGAGAGGGATAGATAGAGATTGGAAGAGATAGATATATAGAGGGAGAGAGAGGGAGAAAAAGAGTGAGGGATAGATAGACGAAAGAGAAATATATAGAGGGAGAGGGAGAGAATGAGAGGGAGATATAGATAGATAAATAAAAATAGAGATAGGAAGTGATATATATATATGTATATATATATAAAGAGAGGTAGAGAGGATGAGATATAGGGGGAGAGAGATCGAGAGATAACGATATATATATATATATAGAGAGAGAGAGAGAGAGAGATCTTTGTGTATCTGTCTCCCTCTATATCTCCATGTTTCTTGGTATCTCTCAATCTCTCTTCCTCTCTCCCCTATTTCTCTCTATACTTGTCTTCCCTTCTCTCATCCTCTCTCTCTCCCCCTCATTCTTTTTCTATCCCTATTTATTTACCCTTCTCCCTCTATCTCTTGATCTCTCTTTATCTCACAGTCTCTATGTGACTATATCTATCTAATCCTCTATATCTGTATCCCTATATCTCTTTGTTTTCCTCTTTATTTCCCTATTTTTTTCTTCTCTTTTTTTGTATTTCCCTCTCCCTCTATCTATCCCTTCTCTCTTAGTTGTGTAATGGGTATGCCAAAGAGGTGTTGAAGGTCAATTAGGGAAAATTTTGGTCTACTTTTTGCATAGATTTGTGTAGTACACAAGGTCAATTGGTAGGCCATTTATCAAATGATGTTTTTTGTGCAGCAAAGGTCTCAATAAAGAAGTGATAGCTTTAAATTAATTATGCATCCACTCATAAATATCCAAACATGACAAACAAAACCTTTGAATTAGGAAGATATTTAAGCTCCATTACCAATAGGCAATTGTTATGTTTGCAATAGGGAGAGGAAGGGAGACGGAAAGAGAGATAAAAAGAGGGAGGGAAAAGAGAGAGAGAGTGAGAGAGAGGGGTAAGGAGATAGAGATGGAGATGGAGATTGAGGAGAGGGATATGGAGAGGAAAAAGAGGGATAAGAAAGAGGAGAGGGATTGATACCTCTCTATCTCTCTATTTCTCTCTCCCTCTATCTCTATATTTGTTTATCTTCTCTCTTTTTTGTGTCTCCCTCTTCCTCTATCCCTCCATTTCTTTGTTTCTCTCTAACTCTATCTCTCATTTCTTTGTTTCTCTCTCTAACTCTCTTTATCTCTCTTTATCTATTTGCATGTCTTTCTCCTCGTCTCATTTGCTCTCCCTCTCTTTCTCTCTCTTTCTTTCTCTTTTTTCTCCCTTTGTTTCTCTTTATCTTATCTCTATTTTTATGCCAATTTACGCTCCCTATACGTGTATTCCATGTTTCAACGCATGCCTGTAGTTTGGATTGAGCCGGTAGAGTTGAGAAGACGAACATTTGAAACTTTAAAGTTGTAATTTTTTTGGTGGTTTGTTTCTTTGACTAGTGATAGATTTGGCAAAAGGTAAAGCCCACGGCTTTATGAGAAAAACAACATGGGGCAGGGGTATGGTAAAAACATTGCAAGAGTCGCAAGAGAGGATGCAATAGATAGATCACGGATGGGCTCATGTACGAAACCTAAGGGTTAAGAAACAAGAAGATTGTGTTAATGATGATATATTATTATTTATACAATATTATTTATATATTATTTAGTATATTTATATTATATTATATAGTATATTATAGTATTTATAGATTTATGTTATATAATAAACAATATAATATAAATATAATAAATAATATATACAATATAATATTATATAATATAACATATAATACAAATACAAATATAATAAACAATATAAAATAAATATATAAATAATATAATATAATATAAATATAAATATAGTATATAATATAATATAATATATGAATAATATATAATACAAATAGAAATAATAAACACTATAATATAAAGTATGCAATATAAAAAATATAATAGTGTTTATTTATTATTATATATTATATTTGAATTTTATATAATATAAATTATTAAATATAATTTCAAAATATTATTATATTTTAAAAGTATATATTTGTATTATATACGTTAAATATTTAACACATTTATTATTTAATTATATATAAAATTTAAATCATATTTCTATTATTATTCGTTATTATATTTAATATAATAAATTATTAGATATAAAACATAAAATAATTCAGTAAAAAAAATTCCTCTCGTTTATAATTGGCATCATATATATAGTTTTTTAGTTGTAGTTGATTCTTTTAACTTACAATAAATAAAACGGTTATTCTTTAAACATTTCTAGAAATATAAACACTTTAAAAAACTTTACAGTCTTTAAAGAATAAACTAAGCATTTGGTTTTGGTGGCACTATATCTTCTATATCCTCTTTCTCCTTTGTTGGAGATTATTATGGGGTTGGAGATTATCATTTTTGAGAAGAAACTCAAATTTTAGAAGCATGAAATGCCTTTATGGCTTGTGCAATGTGTTTGTGATTTGGTATGAATATTATTTGTTTGAATTTTTCACAAAATCTTGTTATTCTAAATATTTTTCAGTTTGTTTTGAAACATTTAAAGATTAGAAGCACAATGAGCAAGAGCGTCATAAATATTATTAAACTTCCTGATTGACCCCATGTCAAACACCTCTTTATCAAATATTTTTTCAATCATCATTTTAAAATTCTCCTTGGTAGTATCAACATCAATAACTTGAGAATTATCTTTTGTTTGAATATTTGATCTGATGGACAAACTCATTTTGTATTTCCACCTCTAGCTAATCATAGTATTTTAGAAGTTTAGTCTGCACTAAAACATCCCATTTAATTGCTAGCATCTTCCATTCTATGCTTTTCAACCATAGTTGAAAAAGGTTCTCATGCTAGCATCTTCCATTCTATGCTTTTCAACCATAGTTGAAAAAGGTTCTCATTGACATTTGAAAATACTTGTTCAACAAGAGTATCAATACTTGTTTCGACCATTTATTTGACATTTTTATCAACTTTAGTTCATATAGATTTCTCTCTTTTTGCTATGTTAATTTCTTCTTTGACTTCTTTTCTTCTAATATCAATTTCAACATATATCTTTCAAACTTCCTCAATGAATTTAATCCCATTTGCTATTATTTTGTTGACCCAACTTTTTTTTTTATTAGAATAAGTAAGAAACAAGGGTTTGACCTTTTACAAAGGCTACCAAAAGAGTAGGCAATACATGCCCAAGTTGGCTAGAAACAACACAACCAAAATAGAAAGGAACAATTGCAACCAAGCTGCTAAAAATGACTACAAATGGATGAAATAGGTAGGGACCCTTGAGGTCCCACTTAGACTGCCTAGAACAAATTTTCCTCTCATGCAGCACTTGTGCATGAG
Organism: Sequoia sempervirens; assembly: GCA_007258455.2. Classification (NCBI taxonomy): domain Eukaryota; kingdom Viridiplantae; phylum Streptophyta; class Pinopsida; order Cupressales; family Cupressaceae; genus Sequoia; species Sequoia sempervirens. The sequence goes on along the minus strand of VDFB02058242.1, from coordinate 465,722,835 downwards.
TTTGGGAAAATGAATTGGGAAGACATTTCTTCCTTACAATAGTTCAAGAGACATTATCTTCCAAACTCTTAGAACAAAGGGAAGTAGGAGAAGAATCCCCATGGAGAGCTCGTCAGTGCATGAAGGGGGATCAATAAGATGACACAAAAGGTAACCTTCTACTACTTTAGTAATTTGGGGTTGATACAAAGCTAAGGGAAAATCAAGCTATGAGATTGGAGTATGAGGTTCCCCAATAGGGTTCACAAGGCATGTCAAAGTTGCATTAGAAGCTAAGGACTTGTTATCATCCTAAGAGAAGCCATTCGACAAAAAATTAGGAGCAGGAATAGTCAAGTGAGTTTTAGCATTTTCCCACCAAGTAATAGTACCCTTACAATGTGAGAGAGAACAACTTCTAGCTAGGTGATTGATGAAGAAGCATCGACATTTGAAAAGGAGACCCTCGAAATCAAGAGGTTTAGTCCAAGGCCTATACCCAACCATGAAAATCACATTCTCATGAAGAGGCTTGGAGATATCAATGTTCACTAGAATGTGAGAAAAAGTAGAGTGCCCCATGTAGGAAGTGCAATCATTAATCTTCAAGAAGTGACCAATAGAGTTGGTTATGGCCTCATAATAAGAAACCTCCCAAAATTGAAGGGGGACATTTGGAAGTCTAATTCACACTAGATGCCCATTTAGTTGCTTACTAAGAGGGTTAATGGAAGTCGACCAAGGTTCAATGGAGAGATAGTGCTCTCTCCAAGACCACATCTTACTCCAAACTTTAGTCCTTAGAAGAGGCAAAAGACGCAATGAAGAAAACTTTAACATTGAGGAAGAGCTCAATCTTACCTACCACGAGAGGCCTCCAAGAATCCAACTCCGAACTGTGAAGGTTATGAGAAAGCCAAAGATTACATAATTTGCACACTAGATCTCTATGTTGGTAGAAGTCCTCATTTTTCACTACATCTTGGCCACAAACCACCACCAAGGATGATTTTCCACAAGGAATAGGAAGATTTTTCTCCCTCAAAGGTCATGTAACACTAGAACTAGCCACTTAAGCAAAGTTACGTCCATTAACTATAGTAGTAGGCACTAGAGGGGGAATGCATCCAACACCCATGACACCAAAAATGAGAGGCAGTTGAACCCTAGGTGAAGAAGTAGGAACAACACTCGAGACATGGACATGATTGGTAAAGAGGAGCCAGTGCTAGAGGGAAAGAGGCATTGTGACCACGACTATCCAACAAGGCATTGTTGGCAATTGTTGAAGCTATAAGACATGGGAAATCATTTGCAATCCCATCACATTCCAAAAATGAGGGCGCAAATATAAGAATAGAGGGCAAGAGTGGTGATTTCAAACTTGTGCTTATGTAATGGGAAAGAGTAGTCATGGTAATGGGCTTTGAGCCAATTTTTGTTACTTTACCATAAGATTGATATTGCACATATTTTCAATAATCTTGTTATTGTTTTCCAAGTTGGGGTTAAAAGAAGTATCTATTGTGTCCAATAGTTGAGTTGAAGTACCTATCATAGATTTAATGTAAGAAGTGGATTTTTTAATCGTTGCTTAAGTTTTCCTTCTTGTGTTTTAGCTTTCTTATTTCTTTCTACCAATTTAGGGGTGAAAACTTGGAAATTATGAATATCTCCTTCATGTGAAGAAGGATCGAGATCAACTTGGTGATATTTAAATCTATTTCTATAACACCATTGATATTTTTCCATAGTTGGCTAAGCTACTTCTACATACATGTTTCCAAAGGAAGAATCATTCATCAACTTGGATGTCATCTTAGCATTATTAGGTTGAGGGGACTTCTAAAAAAATTGTAACATCAAATTGAGGAACAACTAACTAAGTTATTTTCTTTTTTCTTGGTAATGTTTGTTGTAGCCGAGAAGAGGAAGAACTAGATGGGGTATTTGTAACATTTTGGCGAGAATGGAGGTGGCATCATAGGTGGAGTGATAAATGGAGGCAAACCATTATTAAAAGACGATTCATTAGGGGAAGGAGGAGGAGAAGGATTTGGTAGGATGGGGGGTGTTTGGTTGTAATGTGGAGGTCAATAAACTAGTGATGAGTGAGGTGAGGGAGATTAAGCTCACTTGGGAAGGGGATGAGAGAATACATCTATGGTCTATCTTTGTCTTTGTCTTTATGAACAATGTTTAATGTCTTCCTCTTCACTTCCAACTTGGCTATCAACATGTCATTTACTGTTCTTATTTCTCTAGTCCGAGGACTATGTTGTTTCATACACTATAAGATTAGGTCGACACATTGTATGACCACTGGGAAACCAAACACTCAAAGAGGTCCACTTTCCATAATCTCTTGGGCAATCAAAGATCTATTCCCTTCTCCCATTTGTCTCCAGAAGTCCTCAATATTTACATGCCTTGATTTTGCGTCTCCTATCTCTAGTAGCATAGTCTCCAAAACTGACAATGTTTCATACCCTAAATATTTATATTTCATCTTTTCTATGGCATTTTTGTAGAGGGAGTGTTGGCAAGGTATAGGACACAGAGAAAATCATACCACAACTTACCACAAAGCAAGTACAAAGCACTTGGCCGATAAGGAAAATAGGTTAAGGGGTGACCTATAAGGGTCACGTCTCTATAAGAGACTAGACAATAATATATGTATGTAATAGATGATAGAATAGGAAATATCATAGATAAAGATCATATAAATAGATAGAAAAGGATTGTAATGCAAGCAGAGACTAAGACTTGCTTATATATATATATGGAGTTATAATGATTAAATGTATATATGTGTTATGGATGAATCTTATGTGTGTTCAGTTTTTGTATAAGCTAGTGTTAGATAAGAATTCCTTATCACACTTCTACCACTATACCCTCTGGGGTATAAACTAACTACTTTAGGGATACTAGGGTACAAACCTTCAAGTTGTACTTTTCCATTTCCTCTGCTAATATTGGTTCCATTGTCAAGACCCTAGAGAGGACAATGCAAAAATTCTAAGTAAAAGAAGATTGGTGAGAAATGATAACCAATAAAGAGAGTTTTTTTTACAGACACTTCTCTTAGGTACTACCTCTATGAGAGGGGGGTGGGCAGTTAAGGGATGCCAAATGGAAAGGGGGGAGGGATCTAAAAAGATCCTTGAAAAGATGTAACTATTCAAAACTAAATCACCCATGGGATATATAAAGATTAATGAAAGTCCAGACTAGAAAGACCCATGGGAGCAAGGGATAACAAAAGAAAAAGAGAGATAATTGAAGAAAATGAGTTAGGAATGAAGATAAATGTAGAATAAAGGAGGTTCAAACAAATACAGGAAAGATAAGAAAGATACCACAGAAGAATAGAAGCAGAAAAAAGGGGACAAGAACATGACTTGGAATTTGTCGGAAGGAAATAACAACAAAGAAGTTGAGCATGCCATTGAGGGTGTTGTTGAGCATGCCCTTGTGGGTGTTTCCAGAGAAGAAAGAGAGAAGTGTGCCATAGTGGGGGCTGCTAGAGAGGACATAGAGAAGGTTCTGCAATTAGGGTCTAGTAAAAAAAAATTAAACCAAATTATTCAAAGCATACAAGATGAAATTGAAGAGTATGGGAATTCTAGGAAAGAAATGGAACAAGCGGTAACAAGAATTTTGACACCTTATGTAAAGAAGACATCAATTGTTCATCCAAAATGGATAAATATCCGATAAAAGATAAATGAAGATTGGTTACCACTAGAAACTCCAATACCAAACCTTTGAAATATAACATTTGATGGTGATTACTTAGATGAATTGGTAACTAGAAGTGTATTGAAGATAAGAGGTGAAGATGCAAGAACAAATAAGGAAAATTGTTTGGCTTTAACACCCTATAACAAAACGACACGATCAATTAACCAACTGACACTTACGAATAAACCGATATCTCCAAGAATGAAAAGGAACTTTGAACAAACACAACCCTTAGACCAAGAGTCACCCTTAATGTCGTTAAAAACAAGAAGTATTTTTGCCGAGGAAGTAGAACAAAACCTAGGGGAACAAAGCACAGGTGAACAAGGAGAAGGTAACAACATAGGCACATTGGGTAGATACAATTTTGATATAGGATGTACAAATAGTGAATTAGAAGAAGAACCAACCATGAACACCACTACAAAGTTACCCATGTTTGGACAAGACACAATTGAAGAAACCAAACATGTATCTATCCTAGAGTCTCTATGAAAAATATGACACATAACTAGAGAGGACACAAAACTATTTAAATTTGTAGGATCACTTCGTAGTGAAACTTTAAGATGGTACTAGAAAAACTACCTTGATCATAATAAAGATTGGGAAACAATAAAATAGGAATTCCTAGAAAATTTTGCCACCCCAAACTTACCTACAAAAGGGGTCAGTAAACTCTGGGAATTAATGCAAAATGAAGATGAAACAATCAAAGAATTTGATAAAATATTCAAAGAAGCTACAAAATGAATAGAAGAACCCTTAAGCGACAAACACAATATTGAATGGTTCATCTCTACAGTCTTACCCAAAATTAGAATAACACTAGATTGACGACATTTCAATACATATTCAAAATTAGTTACATTTGCATATCAGATAGAAAACCAATCCTGGTGCAAACAAGATAGGGAATGAGAAAACAAGAAATTAGAAAAAATTAAACTAGGAGTAGAGTAGTTAAGACTTCAACAAGATATCATGGAAAAAATAGAATTATATGTGCCAAACCCAATATATGGTGCACCTACTTCAGAAGAGAAGATCACATTAGAAATGAGTGCCCCAAGGAGGTAGGTGAAAAGAAAGAAAATGCATTACGGGTAGACCTATGAACAATACTCAAAAAGATAAATTAAATCTATTGTGGTGTTTGCAAAGAGTGGGATGGCCATGACACTGAAGATTGTCCATCACAGTTGTTCCGGTTAAGAGAAGACTCTACCACAACAAGTAATAAAGACCAACATTTAATGGCATATGTTAAAGGTTTAGCAAAAGGACCACTATATAAACATGATCATGGATATAAAATCCCACCATGGAAAAATAAAAAAAATGTCAATTTTATACAAAACCAGCCAAACCAAGACAATTACAGTGACAAAAGCTAATTCTATGGGGATAAAGGCCAAGGTATAGGTAGGAGAAGACAAAATTATGCTACATGATTTAAATATAGTAAACCAGGACATTCTGCGACAAACTATTGGGGAGATAGAAATAAACCATGAGGATTTTGTGATAACATAGAATATAATGTGTTCAACTGTGACAAAGCCTAGACCTACTACAAAAATATGGCTTCCTAATCAAAAAGTGATAATTACAAAACTTAAATCAAAACAAAGGGGCAAGATTACTATAAAATTTCCAAAACAAGATGACAAGACAAACCAAGGAAGCTACAAAGAAGAGAATGTGAAAGACTCCAACAAAGAGCCCCCTACCATAATAAAGCAACAACGATAACTCAACAAGGAACCAACACCACAAATAATCAACATAGCACAACAAAGGAAGAAACCTCCATAGATGAGGGGGCATTTCACCCCACTAAGAAAGAACATGATAAGATAATGGAAGAAACAAAACATGCAGTCACGAAGCAACAAAATGAAGAGACAAACCAAAATTTTTCCAAACAAGAAGTTCAAATACTTAAAAAATTAACCAAAATAGATAATCAATCCAATCTATTAGATAAACTACAACAATTCTATAAGTATTGGAATAAAAAATAGAAAGCGCCCCAAATTAGAATAATGAATAAAGAAGACAAATAGTGGAAAACCTATCCAATCATGATCACAGTAAGCATAAATCATAAAAAGATAACTAATGTCATGGTAGATTTAGGAGACGACATCAATATTATCCCAAAATAAATATGGGAGAAAATAAGAAAACTAGAATTAGCGCAAACACCATATAACATAAGTTTAGAATATGGAACTAGAATGAAAACATTAGGGACATGGAAGTAGGTGGAAGTTAAAGTTAAAGGGGTAAAACAAATACTAGATTTTGAAGTAGTGATTAAAGAAACATTTGACTCATTTAATGCCCTACTAGGACTTAGGTGGGTTGTGAATGTTAATAGGATTGTAGACTCCTGTAGAGAAGAAATATCATTTGTAAACACAAATAGAATAGTTCACAGCTGTCTAGTGAAAAGTCCTATTGAAACTTACAAAGAAGAAATAAACCTGGAGGAATATAATGAAACTGGTAATAAAAACCTATACACAATTTCAACATTACCAACATAAGACAACTTAGAAAATCCAAATTCAGATGGAGAATTCGATATTGAGAGCACCACATACATCACAAATAGTAAGGAAGTGCTAGATGTCTGGATGCAAGAAGAACTAAAACTACATTCTAGGAGAATTATTGACTTTTGTAGAATATTTATGATTAGGAGGTCATCGGAGATGCTCTGCATTCTACCAAATTAATAGGTAATATACCACATGTAAGTTGTGGCAAAATAAGAGACAACACCAATGCTACAGCTAAAAATACTCACCATGTAAACCACATTTCATGAGGAATCTCACATATAAAATTGCCCAAGTATTTAGGAGTTGGGGACCTAATAGCATTTATTGCAAGGAAGCTAAGGTAGTGGAACAATTTCCTACACTAATCTTGAGAGGAGGATAATGCAAAACTTTACAAATCTTTAACAGCTACAAAAACTTAAACAAAAATAAACGTAAATATCATTCATACCACAACACAATGATTTACATGGGGAAAACCTTTTCAAGAGAAAAACCACACACTCCAAAAGTCACCCAATATATTATTCAGAAATCACAAAGATTACAATATACTTGCAGAGCAAGTTTCTCACAGGAATATCACCAACCAGGGTTTCAAGAGAAAAACCACACTCCAAGTCACCATGAAGGAAAATAGTTTTCACATCCATTTTCTCAACCTATAAATCATAAGCAACAATAATAGAAAGCAAAAATCTAATGGATGCCATTTTTGCAATAGGAGAAAATATCTCACCATAATCAACACCCTAAACTTGAGAGCAACCTTTTACAACCAAACTTACTTTTTACTTCTCAATACCTCCATCTAAACCAATATTTTTCTTGAACACCCATTTGTAGCTAACAGGTTTTCTTCCTTTAGGAAATGGTACAAGATCCCATGTATCATTCTTTTTTAAAGCTATCATTTCTTCATTCATAGCAATCTTCTAGGATTTTGCATCATTCATACCTAATACCTCTTCTACTGATATGGGTTCATCCATGTTAGTATTCAAAGAAAAAATACATCTCCAATCATTAGGTGAATACCTTTCAGGTGGTTGTCTATGCCTTGTAGACCTAAGAACAAGTTGAGTTGGAGGTTCTTCCTCCTCCTCTGAAGATTCAGAGCTAGATGAGCTCTCCTCAACTTCATGTCTATCCATGGTCCTCAATCCAATTTTCTCAAGTGTAGAAGGAAATTGAATCACATCTTCATGTTTACTTTGTTCTGGCTGCAATATAACAAAAGAAGGCTTAGTTTCTCTAAAAACAACACGTCTACTATATATTACCTTCCATGCAATAGGATCCCAAAGCTTGTATCCTTTCAAACCATAACTATATCCGATGAAGATACATTTTATAGCCTTGTTCTCCAACTTTGTTCGCTTCTCCTTTGGCACATGTGCATATGCCTTACAACCAAAAACTCTAAGATTCCTTAATGAAGGATTGTGACTCAACCATGCCTCTATAGGCGTCTTATCAACAAGAGTTGATGTAGGAGATTTGTTAATTGAGTAACAAGAAGTGACAACAACTTCAACCCAAAACCTTTGTTCTAGACCAACACCACTCAACATACTCCTAGCCTTCTCCATCAGTGTCTTGTTCATTCTTTTTGCAACCCCTTTTTTTGTGGAGAATAAGAGTTATCTTTTGTCTATGAATACCACAATATTTGGAGAATCTATCAAAATCATTAGAGAAAAATTCACTGCCATTATCAGTCCTCAAATATTTTATTTTCTTTCCATTCTATAACTCAACCATTGCTTTAAATTCTTTAAATTGACTAAAAACTTCAGATTTACTCTATAGAAAGTATACCCATGTCCTGCTACTATAATCATCAATAAGTGAAACATAATATGTGGATTTACCAATTGAAGGAACACCTACAAGACCAAATACATTAGAATGGATAAGATCCAACACACCACAAGATTTATGAGAACTCGAGTAAAATTGAATGTAGTTTTGTTTTCCATAAATGCAATGCTCACATAAATCAAATTCAAAATTACAATCAGACAACCCTTCAACAAGGTTTTTATTTTTCAAGGTCCTTAGAGCCTTTTCTCCAATGTGACCAAGTCTTTGGTGCCATAACATAGTTTTCTCTGCAAGTAACTTTGATTCAGAAGAAAGCTCCCTTGGGTATGCAAAATCCATGGCCATCTGTTGAAGGTGAAACTCTCACTTCTTCCATAGATTTTTTTTTCATAGAAGTACTATTGCACCCAATAGTGCATGCATCAAGCTTATACAATGTGCCATATTTGACACATCTAGTAATCACCATAAAACCTTTGACCATCTTGCATCATGCATAAGAAAACACTACCTGCACACCTGCATTTATTAGTTTGCTCACAGATAAAAAAATTCGTGCTAAACCAAGGATATGCAACACACCATTAATTATTTTTATTCTACCATCAAGAAACTTGATTCTAACTTTACCACGACCAACAATGTTTAAATAAGAATCATCACACAATTACACCTTACCTCCATCAAATTCTTCATATTTAGAAAACCAATTTCTATTAAAGGTCATATGGAAATATGCACATGAATCAATTAACCATGCATCATTCTTCTTTCTTTTTTCCTTAGGTCTTCCACGAAAATTTAGGGCCTCCTTGGCACTGATGGATACCTTCCCCCTCCCTCTTTAGAAAGAAAAGAACCCACTAGATCTTCAATCTTCAATATAAAAAAAGTACTCCCAATATCCATATAACAAGAGAATCCCATGATTTAGACAAATAATAAAGCAGGATATGACATTTCTCCTCCTCATCCATTTTGACACCAACTAATGCCAATTGAGCCACCAACATATTGAATGCTTCTAAGTGGTCTATAATTCATCCACCCTCTTCCATTCTCAAGGAATATAATTTCTTCCTCAAGGAAATCTTGTTCACTAAATATTTGGCTTGATACATCTCACCAAGCTTCTTCCATAGTTTTTGTGCAAAGGTCTCTTTATGGATATTGATTAAAACAAAGTCTGCCAAGCACAATCTGATTAGACCATTGACTTTATTGTCCATAACATCATATTGAGCAACCTGAGTAGGAACTTTAGGCCTTGAAACATTTCCATCAATAACATCCCACAAATCTCAATCTATCAACACATCCTCCATCTTCAGCTTCCACATTTCAAAATTATTTCCAAAAAATTTATCCACCTCTATTCTCCTTGATGAACTTGCCATTTGAAAATTCCTACAACAAGGTCACAAAGTGTCTACTGCACAATCTCCCACACAAATCTGGATTAGTTCAAAAAACCCAACAACCGACAACTGAAACAAAGGTGATCAGGCTTTGATACCACTTGTAAGGAAGCTAAGGTAGAAAAACAACTTCCTACACTAATCTTGAGAGGAGGATAATGCAAAAAAGTATAGATTTTTAATAGTTATAGAAACTTAAAAAATAAACATAATCATCATGCATACCACAACAGAGTGATTTACTTGGGGAAAACCCTCTTAGGAGAAAAATTGCACCCTCCAAAAGCCACCCAATATATTATTCAAAAATCACAAAGATTACAATATACTTGCAGAGCAAGCTTCTCACAAGAGTATCACCAACGTGGGATCTAGAGGCAACACGACTACTATCAGACTCTCAAATACATCACAATACACAACCATAATACAATTCCCTCATAAATTAGGGTTGCCTTCTAGGGAAATTCAAGCTAATAAAATATCGGTCATCAAATTTGAGACCTAATGATGAAAGGTCCAAATTTACAATAATAAAATATAAATATTTTTTTTCTTTTGAGGGTATTGCCCCCAAGCTCCCGTTGGGGCACACTGCCCTCAGAGCCCGAAGTGGGGGGATGATCCCTCTGGACCCCTTGCGGGAGGGGGGGAACCCCTCCATGCCCTCTCATTGTCGATGTATCAACAATACCTTATGTAATTGCAAGATTGAGACACATTTTACCAGCATTTATCACTCAAATAGAAATAATTTTTGAAACAAATGAAATGATATTAGACATATTGAGACACACACTTATTTGTAACACCACATGTTGGAAAAATGCACAAAATAATATTTGACACTAGGGAATATTCAAAATTTTGATCAAAACTAGGTACCTTCCAGAGGAAGGGGAATGCAAAGAAATATAAAAATATAATGGACATATCCCATCAGAGGAACACCTTACCATTTGTATTGACACATGGAAAGATAAAAATGAGTGATATTAGATATGCATTAAATTATTTTATTAGACATTGACACCAATAGCGCAATCTTGGTATATTAACCAAGAAAGAAGAGGTGAAACAAACAGATGGACATAACTCACAAAAGACTTTCTTCACACCTTATTTTATAACAAAAACACACACACATAACACACTTATTAAAATAAAAGAAATCATATTTAGACTAGAATATATTCGTGAAGTAGTAGTATTGCAAACATCAACACCTCTACCAAAACCAGAGGGCATATGGAAATATATAGAATTACTTGCTAAATAGATTATACTCTCATAAAGGAGATGCTACCTAACAAAAAAAGATGATGAAGAATCCAAAAACATAAACATAGAGATTCAACAATGGGAAAGAGAAATAGAGTCCCCCATTGAGGCTAAAATGAAATAATACAACCAACCCATTAAACTGAAGGAAGAAAATATTGCTAACGAGGGAGATCCCAAACTAGCTTGGATTGGAGATTACCGAGATGACAAACTAGTGGCAGAAGTTGCAGAAATGCTATCTAACTTTAAAGAAATTATTCCTATAGAGTTTACTGACTTAAAAGGAATCAAGGAGGAATTAGGAGTTATGAAAATCCAGTTGAAAGAAGAGGCCATACCAGTAAGGAAAAGGCCCTACAAACTAAACCCTAATATGAAGAAGAAATTCAAGGCAAAATTAGACAAGATGTTAGAGGTCAGGATCATCAAACTCATAGAGGATGCAAAATGGATCACTCCCATAGTTATTCAGAACAAAAATACAAGAGAAATAAGAATTTGTGTTGATTTTAGGGAGCTAAATGAAGCTTGTACCATGACCCTTTTCCTACACCATTTACATAAGAGATTTTGGATTCAGTAGTAGGTAAAGAGATATACTCCTTTACTTATGGGTTTTTTAGGATATCACCAATTAAGAATAAGTGAAGACCAACCCAAAACAACATTTACAACAAAATGGGGATCCTACATGTATACAGTAATGTCCTTCAGATTGAAGAATACACCTACAATATTCAACAAGATCATGACAAATGCCTTCAAAGATTTTATACATGACTTCCTAGAAGTATATTTGAATGTTTGAACAATTTATGGGTTGGTTAAAGATCATATTCAAGTACTTAGAATGATGCTCACTAGATGTTGCAATATGCAGATTTCCGTAAACTTGAAGAAATGTGTATTTGTGATACCATGTGGTACACTACTAGGTCACATTACATGCAAAGAAGGATTAATGGTAGACCATACGAAGATTTCATTAATAATGACCCTACCACCACCAAAAACACCTTCTAAAGTCAAAACCTTTATGGGATACACAGGATATCACCAAAAAATTATAAAAGGATATGCCATAATAACTGTCCCTATGGAAGAATTACTCAAAAATAAATTAGGAAAAAGCATTGAATGGACTGACAAATGTCAACAAGAACTTGACACCCTGAAAAACAAGATTGTGGACGCCCAATACTTGTATTTCCAAATTGGAACACACCCAAGTCCATGTCCATGTAAATGCCTCAAGAATTGCTATAATTGGAGTATTAGCTCAACCGAAGGGAAATAAGGTCACCCTATAGCATTTGCAAGTAGAAAAATCTCTAAGGAAGAAAATAACTATATCACCACTGAAAGAGAAGCATTAGCTATGGTCTATGCATTACAAAAGTTTAGACATTACCTCCTATCAACACCATTTACATTTTTCACAAACCATGAACCACTAAAACACCCACTCAACGGACCTATTATAAAAGAAAGAATATGTCAGTGTTTACTCCTATTTCAAGAATTTGATTTTAAGATAATGGTGAAACCTGAGAAACACAATCAAGGTTTAGAGTACTTATCGAGGATTTAGACAAGAGAGGACTAGAAGACCAACCAGAAGACCTACCTAGCGCACACCTTTTTAGAATAAATACAGTATCAGAGGAGCCCCATGACATTCCTATCCTCTTATCAAAAGGTGAATTTCCATCGAATATCTCACTATAGGCTAAAAAATCACTTGTTTAGAAGTCGCTACCATACACATTGATAGAAGGAGAGTTACATCACATAGGGAAAGATGAAATACTATGAAGAGTGGTATTTGAACATGAAAGAGAAGAAATCCTAAAGGAAGCCCATGAAGGAATAGTAGGAGGGCATAATTACAGAGAGACAACAAAAAAGAGAGTTAAATTAGCTAGGTTATATTATCCAACACTACACAAAGATGCTAAAGAATATACTAGGAACTATGGCATATGCCAAAGGGTGGGGAAACCTACCGCAAGAGATGAAATACCACTAAAATCAGTCTTAGCATAAACTTCATTTGAAAAATGGGCTATAGATTTCATAAGATCCATTGATCCACTGAACAGGCACTCTAAAGCAAGATTCATCATCACCAGATTTGAATACCTGAAAAAATGGGCAGAGGAAAAACCCACAAGGGATTGTACTGCAAAAACTATCACAAGGTTTCTATATGAAAATATAATCACTTGATATGGATGTCCACTCACTATAGTAATTGATCAAGGAAAGTATTTTGTTAATAAAGTTATTGTGGGGCTATTGCAAAAATTTATGATTACACATGATAGAAGTTCCCCTTACCACCCATAAGCTATCAGAGCAAGTGAGGCATGGAATAAAATAATTGGGATAACCTTGCCTAAAATGTGTGAAGTAATTAGACTGGATGGGAATATCAAGATACTTGCGATATTTGGGCTTACCATATGACATATAAGAGGACTACTAAATTTACACCATTTCATCTGGTCTATGGGATTGATGTAGTAGTCCCAATGAATTTCATAATCCCAAATTTATGTACCACACTAGCTTTATGGTTGGATGATGATAAATATTTGGCACACAAAATAGAAGAACTTGGAAAATCATGTGAAGATTGATTCATTGCAACATATAATGAAAAGGTAAAATGACAAAGACAAAAATCATTGCATGACAAAAACCTTCACACAATTTTTTTTTTAAATATGGGACCTAATATTACTTTATGACGATAAATTTAAAAATCAAGGGAAACTAAAGGTGAGGTGGCTAGGGTCATACTCCATTTATGAAATTTCGGATTCAGGGGCAATGAGATTAAAGAGATTAGACGACAACAAAATTATAGGGTATGTGAATGACATCAGACATAAATATTACCACCTACCCAAGGGATGAAATCATAAAGTCTAAAAAGGCACAAACTGTACACTATGTAAAATATGTAACATATAATACTAAAAATTAAAAATAGGATCATTAGCAGCCACAAAATTCAAATGGCTACAAAAAATAACGAAAGCTAATAGGAAAGTGACATCAATGAGACCACCAAACACAAAGCTATTTAACCCCCCCCCATAGCTCCACTTAGTTCACTTTGCATTCCAAACACTTGTGCTAATTTGAGCTCTATTACAATATCACACAATTCCTAGTAATGGCAACCCCAACTCTCGTAGATGTCATAGAGAAACCCCAAACCAAGTATAAAAAGTACCCATTCAAAGCCAAGGAGGTAAAAAAAGATGGCATTTTTTCTAGCATTCCAATTGATGTGGTATAAAAAAAGGATATCAGGAAATACATCCATGAACTGATAGCTAAAATAGACCATACAAAATTTTAGGAACTAAGGAAAAGCCTTCTCACTCTAGATCGAAGCAATTATCTACCACAATACTAGGAGGTGGGTCATGTTAGAGTTGGCTATGTAAATACCCAAGATCTAAATGCCAAAAGGAAAGCACAAAGAGATCAATATGCAATGCTCAAGATTGCAATGGAATTGATTATCCAAGAATTCAATATTCATTTACATATGAGACCACTTGGTTATATAGCCAAGGTGACACATAAGATGTCATAAGATTATGACAAGTATCTTAGTCTTATGATATAAGACAACTTATCATAACTACCTAGGAAAAGATAAAATCTAGACATGACAACTAAGTCTTCTAGAAAGAATCTTAGACCTAAGTAAACTTAACATGTGAATATGTCCCCTGAGTCCCTAGTAAGTGAATTAGCTAGGTACAAGACCTTTATTCACACCAACACCCCCCCTTAAGTGCAAGTTAGGGAGAAAATTATTATGAAAATAATGCAAAGATGGATCTAGGCTACTAGGCGATGTTAGGTACCCATGTACAAGTGCAAATGGAATCTCTCACAAATGGAGAAAAGGAGAAAACCCATTGGGACAAAACTCCTCCCTAAGAGAGAGAAAAGATATAAAATTCTCTTAATTATGCATGAGAAGGAAAAAACCCCATGTGAGGAAAAAGACCCCCCATAAGAGAGAAGAAGAAGATAGACCATCTAGCCCCCCCTCAATGGTGAGTCTCTTGCAATGGTAGAATCTCAACATTGAATGTTGAAGATGATCCAATCTCATCGAACAACATTCCTCCCATTAGGAAGAAACAAAACCAAGAATGTATGCAGGATGTCTTCCCATTCCTGAAAGGAAGATGTGGGAAGAAGAATGATATGTGATGTATTTGAACTATGCTCAAGTGTCTCCATGTCAATGCCAAAAGCTAACACACTCTGAATAGGCGTTCTAGGCCACATTGTTGAAGAGGACAATATGGAATCTAGTAGAGATGAATGTAGAACACACTCCAAAGAAAAAGATGCCTCCTCTAAAGACAAATAAGCCTCCAAATGTTGTCCAAAAGTATCCACACTCATGCCAATCTGCAAAGAAAGATCATGTAGAGAATGAACAAGAGGGTTAGAGTGTTCCCTCGCAACAACTGAAGAAGAATCATCTTCATCAAAGAGAAGATGTATACAATCAATAATGTCTCCCAAATCTAAAATATGAGGCTTAACAAACAACCCACCAATGTCTGTCAAGTATGCATCCCAAGTAGATGTAGGTGGAAGATGATGAAGATCTTGCTATACTGAATCACAAGAAGCCACATCTGTAGCAACACAAGCATCATCAAATGCAATTGTAAATGGAGGAGATGAAATGTAAGGCTCAAGAATGGGATTAGATGTGAGAACACAAAAGTTCAAGTAACCAAATGTCTCCTCAAAATTATGGTTCACACTAGAAGTGTGATCAACAGCTGTGGGAAAATGTCATCATCAAAAGAAAAATTTGCAAAGATGTACAACTGAGATGAATGATCAACCATCCCAGTAGCAGGAATCTCTCTACTCTCCAAGTCTAGGGTTTATGGGCATCTAAATGCAATGGTAACATCCATTTTAGCTATAAGTGCTCCAATAAAAAGTTGTTCATCAGATCTAAGCTTCAAACCCCAATTTGCAACTACATTATACAATGACAAAATTGAGTGAAATAAAAGCTAGATATGAATTTATTAGACATTCTAAACTCAATAGTGAGCTTATATTTGCACCAACATGCTCCAAAATGTACCTACAATACAAATGTACAAAGAAAAAAAACTAAATCTGGTATTTCTTTCAAGTTTTTTTGATTCTCTAGGTCATCATATAATTGCAATGGAATTGATTATCCAAGAATCCAATATTCATTTACACATGAGACCACCTAGTTATATAGCCAAGGTGACACATAAGATTTCATAAGATTATGACAAGTGTCTTAATCTTATGATATGAAACAACTTATCATAACTTCCTAGGAAAAGATAAAATCTAGACATGACAACTAAGTCTTCTAGAAAGAATCTTAGGACCTAAGTAAAATTAACTTGTTAATATGCCCCCTAAGTCCCTAGTAAGTGAGTTAACTAGGTACACTACCTTTATTCACACCAATAGGTTGGAAGCACCTTTATGGATGGAAGGATTACTCAAACTTCTGCGACGAGCACGACTGGGTTAGGTTAATTTTAAACAGAGTCCATAATGAGTTTATCTATCTAGAAAAACCTTACCACATCACAAAGGAGGTGATTAATGTAGTAATGAGACTGAGCATGGTGGGGGAGGTCTCGACAAAGAAATCAATAAAAAATGATTTGGTTACTCAACTCATAGGAGCAACACTAGATGGGTGCAACCTTAGTGTCTGGGCTATCACAAACCCCAAAGTGTGTACACAACCATGGGAATCACATATAAGATCTATTATGTGAACAAAGAAGACTCCACCACCACCATAGTAATTCATACTACATATCATATGGTGGCAAAAGGAAAGGATTTTGACCTTTGTGAGGTAATGCAGGAACAATTGATGTAAAATTTATAAAAGATAAAGGCCTCACACTACAATTTTTGCTATGGAATGCTCCTCATATGGAAGATGCATTTACTAGTAGCCACCCAGATGAAGATGCACACACAAAAATTCATTGACAAGCAAACATACACTGTTGCATATTGGGGCTTCTTCAAGAGCTTCTAGCAGCAAATGCAAGCATGGGATCAGATTCCATATGAATCTATAAAATAGTATATCAACACTATCAACTTCTTGGTAGACAAGGATTATACTTACATGGAGGTGGTGGAGCCACGAACAACTTGGATTTTGAAACTTCCATATGAGATATCATAGAAAGAAGTGAATGCATATGCGAAAAATATCTTGAGAAAACTAAAGGATCCGAATGCAAAGAGGTTTGGCACCTACAAAGAGATAATGGACAAATCCATAAAAATAACATCGAGGAGAAATTTGAGAAAAATAAAGAACAACTGCACAAGTAGTGGTGTATCAGACCAAAAGATACTACACAACCAACTTCATTTGCACCAGCACCAAAGAAGTGCACACCTATTGCAAAGAGGTCTGGAAGATTGCATGGATCTGCTAGTACCCAATTAGAGGGCCCAACATCCTCCTCATAAAAACTTCGAATGTACAAGAGGTATTAGAGATACTAGTTCAAATGAGTGTGGAGAAAAGGGCTACAAGGTAAGGCCAAAACAAATGGTAAAAGAAAATCATCACTTCTGCAATAGAGGAGGAAGAAGAGGTGGAAGAGATACAAAAGCCTTTGCAAAAGAGAAAGAAGAAGGAACACATGGTGCAGATCTAACAACCAAAAGCAGAGAAGTGACCAAAACCTCCAATTGACGTGATGACAACCACCAAAACCATCATCTATCACAACATGGTTCTGCAGGTCTTGGCTATGTATGATGATTTAGACAAAGATAAGATAATCAAGAGCCTCATATTATACATAAGGAAGTTTGAAAAAAGTTTAGAGGAAGCCATCAAAGACTTTCCCCAACCAATTGTTACCGCAATCCAGGAAAGAAGGGAGAAAGCCCTCAAAGAAGAAGAGAAAATAAGAGAAATGTATCACAAAACTAGGGTCTAATCTTATCGCCGATCAGAAGGAACAATTTACAAGAGCTCTACACTAAATAGAAGGTAGATATTCTAATGGGAGGACAACATGAAGAGGTAGATGAATCACAAGAAGAGACAACAAAAAGTACAAAGACACTCCTAGAATCAATCCTAGAAGAAGAAAAAGCTAAGCAACATCCATCACCATCCATAGCAAGAATTCCACCACATATCTATGTGGAAGAGGAACAAATATAAGAACAAACACAAGAAGAGGGGGAGGAAGAAAATAGATTTGTCTCTCCCATTCAATCCATCAAGGATTTTCTGGCACAATAGAAGCAACTTCAGCCAACACCCTTTCCACAATTGATACAACTTCTAGTAATGGGGTCATAGGTTAATCTAGCAAACATCTCCCCACTACAAAAAATATAATTGGAAGACATTTTCTATGCCAATGCCATGGAAGAGATCTTACAACATGTGGAGAATGTAGAGCAACTAGAGAAAGTAGTACAAACCTTGCAAAGCTCCCCCCCCACAAATACAAAGGGATGCCTCCCTTCCCCTCTCACAACAACTCAAACAACTAGTAGAAAACCTTCAACCATATCTAAGAGCTCAAAAAGTAAAATTCAAACAAGAGGCCCAAGAAGAAATTATGAAAAAGAAAACAAAAGAAGCTACAAAGAAGTGTGTGGTAGCTCACTCAGAATTGGAGAAGCAAATAAATAATGTGGAGAATAGTATAGCAGTAGCTAATGTCCTCTATCAGTTTTTCCGCAATGGCCTACCCTCACAAAGGTACTCAAAGACCAGATAACACAAGATGCAACCTCATACAATCCATTGAAATATATGGATGGAGCAATAAGGGCCCAACTAGAAAATACACAAACTCAGTTGCAATAGTTATAGGATCAAAGGGGAAGCATAAAGATGCATGTGAAACAACTCATATAAACATTAAGCATCAAAATTGCACACCTCTATGGAGTGATAGGAGAGGCCAAAGTTGCTGCACAACAAATCTAGATCCCTACAAATCTTGTGGAGGTAGAGGCTACTCAAATCAGCACACAAGGATACATAGAAGTACTACAATAAGCAAAACAACAATGGGATATTACATTGGGGAAACTGAAGATCATCTATAAACATACTCCTAGGAAACTAAAGCATGTATTGATGTTGAAGCATAATTTTGAAAGGGGGGATGATGTTGGCAGGGTACAAGACATAGAGCAGAACCTACCACAAAGCAAGTGTGAAGCATCTAGTTGACAAGGAAGATAGGTTAAGGGGTGCCCTATAAGGGTCACATCTCTATAAGATACTAGGCAATAATATATGTATGTAATAGATGACAGAATAGGAAATAGATAGAAAAGGATTGTAATGCAAGCAAAGACTAAGACTTGCTTATGCAATATGAATTATATATATATATATGGAGTTATAAGGATTAAATGGATATGTGTTATGGATGACTCTTATGTGTGTTGAATTTATGTACAAGCTAGTGTTAGATAAGAATTCCTTACCACACTTATTCACTTCTACCATTGTACCTTCTAGGGTATAAATTGGCTACTTTAGGGATATTAGGGTACAAACCTTTAGGTTGTACTCCATTTCCTTTGCTAACAGGGAGAAAACTATACTCTTTAAAAAAAACATGAAATAGATGCGAGGGTATTTTATATTTTGATAGGAATTGATGGGAGGAGTAAATTTTAATAGTGTTAGTAAACAAATTGGTCACTATGACTTATTATGAAAAATGGCCCTGAGATGCCCTGTAGAACAGTGACCAATTAACTAACAGCTCTGGAGATCGCTATTGAATTAGCGATCTTCCTCTGAATTTTAGAGGTACAACTCCCTCTTATAATCTTCAATGAATTAGAAGAGACTGAAAACAAAACTAAGGTGTACTTTTAATCAAAAAGCAGTAAAGACAAACAAACATTTGCGCATAAAAATGACACAAATGCGATAACAGATTTGAAATAAGAAGCAGACGGAAACAAATGACACATAGATCATTTGCTACACACATACGAATAAAGATCAGGATAATATGAAATAACTTCTTCCAATCATGAGAGCAGATTTAAATGCTCAAGACTCACAAATCCTTTAACATGTACATCCACAACCAACCACAACAAAATATTCACCAAAGAAAGAAATTAATTTCACACAGGAAACTAATAATCAAAAGAATTAAAAATAGAGACAAAGATCAAATCATCTCCTTATTTATTTGATGAAATAAGAGTTCAAAGACTCCATAATCCCTATACAGAATAGATCAGTTGAAAAGAAATGTTGCAAATAAATAGAAAATAACTATCTCCTCTGAGAGCTCTCACAGAAACTCCCGTGTTCGACAGCCCAAAAAGATCCCCTAAACAGCTTCAGATTACATATTTATAATATTATCCCCCAAAAAGAGCCCCTTTCATTTGTCCTAATCGATTCTTTGATTTCCCCGTGTCTTTTCAGTTTTTGTAACTGCTTCTTGAAATTAGATTTTTAAATTAAAAGAAGCTTTTTGACTTTCCCTTGATTTTTCAGTTTCGTAATTGATTCTTGAAAGGCGGTTGATAAATAAAGTCCTCTGATAGACATTGCATCTTGCAATGACCTTTTTTTACAACATTTCAAGAGGAGTGAAAACCATCATCTGTGATGTTGGCGCAAATGGAAGATTACATAATTTCATTTAAGTTTCTCCTTGCACCTTTTCTTTCGAGTATATGAAGAAAAATCATATTTGCTTTGATCCCTTATCAATTCAAAGAGTTCCTGAATGTCCTCATTAACTTCCTATGTCTTTCTATATCAATGAGAGAGTTTATCCCTGATTCACGTCACGAGTAGAGTCTTGCTATCAGGATTCCACATAAAAGCCCTAAATTTGATCAAAGGATAATTACATGGATATCTATATAGTTTCAAAGGTGGATTTCGCTTTGATTGGTAATAGGAATTTTAACTTGTTTGGGATGCTAAACATTTTTTAAGGATAATTTTTATTTGAAATGTTAATGATTGAAATATCTTGTCAAGTTCATGTCATATAACTAATTGGGATAAACAAAAATTAAAGAAAGAGAGAACTAGAGATAAATTAGGTAGCACATGTACATTACAAATCTAAATTTGCTATAATAAGGATACAAGATTCCAAAAGAGAAGTAAGCATCAATAGGAAAATTTTAACCACTCCATCTACAATATGGCTTGCCTTTACAATGTTGTAAAACACATGATAGTGGAAGAATATATCAAAATATATATCATTTAGTTCATTAAATAGGGAAATGATATGAATTAGATTTCTATTGATATAACCATAACCTTCTTCAACTTAGCATAAATATGATATTGCAATCATACCTTCACAAGGTTCCTTTCGAAAATTCATTACTTCGTTATGTCAACATAATTCAAATATCTTTCAAGCAAGGGTAAAAGAGAGTATCACACACATGGTATTCTTAACAAAGTACTTTTCATTTACCCCAAGTTCTTCTACCTTCTATAAAAAAGGTAGAGTTTTCTCAATCACAATTACCCTTTTATTACTTTAATAGGATAACACTAGTAAGGATGGAGGCCTAATCTTTTATAAAATAAGGTGCAAGCATCATTCAACCATTAATATTTATTGGGGTTCATTCACTCATAAAATCATTTAGCATAATTTATAATAGTATAAGGAAGAGATTAGGAATCTATAATTGCAAGGTCTATTCAAGCTTTTATCATTTAAAGGAAACATAATGAAAATAGACAAAAATCATAGTCCTACCTAAGTAGTTTCTCTATCAATTTTTATCATAGAAACATCACCATATGAAAGGAGAAGGGTCACCTATTTTAGCATTAAAGGAGCCTAGCTCTCACTTCAATAGTAATAAACACCATTAGAAATGAATTATTATTCATTTATCCTAGTAGGTTAACGAGCATGAGTACATGATACTAATATCCAAAATAAAATGTGATTTGTTCACACTATTCATTTATTGATTTCATAATAATCTAAAATTAGAAGGGACATAGTTTGATGTTATATTAAATTAAGTTATTGATCATGGATATAAGTAAAATAAGGGAGAGAGTAAAACAACATTTAGTTTGATATTATATCAAAATCAATTTAATTATGTATACAACATCTATTTTGTAAAAAAGATTCAATATAATTTCATATAAGGTAATCTAGTTTTGTTAATTGCAATTTGAAATGTTATTATTTAAAATGCAATTGTGGAATAATACAAATGCATGCTAACTTTTCAACAAAATGGATTAATGATTTTTTTAATAAAATACATAGGATAGTGTGATATTATTCTTCCAAAAAAATTGGTAGAGTATGTGTATAGGTGGGTCTATCCAAACCAAACCTCTATACTCTAAATTCCCAATCCTCTTTTGGGACATGGATTTAATATGTAGAATACAAAGGGATGTTATTAAGATGCATTAGATGTAAAAAAATTGGTCATAAAAGTAGTGAATGTGGCTCTCTTAAGAGTGGTCCCCAATCAAAAAATGTGGTGCTAAAAATGAATTCCTAAGAAAGGATCTTTGGATGTAGGATTTGTTTGGATGAATCATGGTAGTTTTTTTGTTGTAAGGCCCGAGCTTGAAGTGGAACTAAACAAGGTGAGACTAGTTAATCCCATCAAAAGGAGCTTCAAGTTTCTAAACCAATGGTCCTTGTGGAGTAGAGTGTGTTAGAGAGTAGCCAATTGAGGATATAGGTTCTGAAAAAGATTTATAAAGTGATTTGTAAGGGAAGGTGGTTGACAAAAGGGTTCAAAAAGTGAATGTATGGTATAATTGTTTTCTTCAATACTTTTTATATACAAGAATATTTGGACAATATGGGGTTATGCATTAATGAACTTGTGGTACCCTCTAACAATCTTGTGAAATGAAGGGATTGCAAATATGATGTTAAAAAGTTATAGATTGATGCTTATGATTTCTTGTATGGAGGCACTCAAAGGACATTTGATAACTTCCTTATCTCACAAAAGAAGAGGTATTTTTTCGAAGCTTGACATGTTTTTAATAATGTTGCTAGATAGGATATGTATGTATTTTATGTAGTATAGTAAATATATTAGACACTTATTTGCTCATACGAAACCTTTTATAGGTCCTAAATTTGATCAAAGGATAATTACATGGATATCTATATAGTTTCAAAGGTGGATGTCTCTTTGATTGGTAATAGGAATTTTAACTTGTTTGGGATTTTAAACATTTTTTAAGGATAATTTTTATTTGAAATGTTAATGACTGAAATATCTTGTCAAGTTCATGTCATATAACTAATTGGAATAAACAAAAAATAAAGAAAGAGAGAACTAGAGATAAATTAGGTAGCACATGTACATTACAAATCTAAATTTACTATAATAAGGATATAAGATTCCAAAGAGAAGTAAGCATCAATAGGAAAGTTTTAACCACTCCATCTACAAGATGGCTTTCCTTTACAATGCTATAAAACACATGATAGTGGAAGAATATATCAAAATATATATCATTTAGTTCATTAAATAGGGAAATGATATGAATTAGATTTCTATTGATATAACCATAACTTTCTTCAACTTAGCATAATTATGATATTGCAATCATACCTTCACAAGGTCCCTTTCAAAAATTCATTACTTCATTATGTCAAAACATAATTCAAATATCTTTCAAGCAAGGGTAAATGAGAGTATCACACACATGGTATTCTTAACAAAGTACTTTTCATTTACCCCAAGTTCTTCTACCTTCTATGAAAAAGGTAGAGTTTTCTCAATCACAATTACCCTTTTATTACTTTAATAGGATAACACTAGTAAGGATGGAGGCCTAATCCTTTATAAAATAAGGTGCAAGCACCATTCAACCATTAATCTTTATTTGTGTTCATTTACTCATAACATCATTTAGCATAATTTATAATAGTATAAGGAAGAAATTAGGAATCTATAATTGTAAGGTCTATTCAAGCTTTTATCATTTAAAGGCGACATAATGAAAATAGGCAAAATTCATAGTCCTACCTAAGTAGTTTCTCTATCAATTTTTATCATAGAAACATCGGCATATGAAAGGAGAAGGGTTACCTATTTTAGCAGTCAAGGAGCCTAGCTCTCACTTCAATAATAAACACCATTAGAAATGAATTATAATTCATTTATCCTAGTACGCTAACGAGCATGAGTACATGATACTAATATCCAAAATAAAATGTGATTTATTCACACTATTCATTTATTGATTTGATAATAATCTAAAATTAGAAGGGACATAGTTTGATGTTATATTAAATTAAGTTATTGATCATGGATATAAGTAAAATAAGGGAGAGAGTAAAACACCATTTAGTTTGATATGATATCAAAATCAATTTAATAATGTATACAACATCTATTTTGTAAAAAAGATTTAATATAATTTCATATAAGGTAATCTAGTTTTGTGAATTGTAATTTGAAATGTCAGTATTTAAAATGCAATTTTGTGGAATAATGCAAGTGCATGCTAACTTTTCAACAAAATGGCTTAAGGATTTTTTTAATAAAATACATAAGATAGTGTGATATAAAACTATTACATTGGTCACATTTTGTGTTTCTCAATAAAATTTAGTGCTTCAAAATATTTGGAAAGCTAACATAAAAGACAACAAAACCCAAAAATGATTTAAGAAATTCACTATCATGGAGTAATTTGATATATAAAGATAGGCATTTTTAATTGATTAAGGCTTAAATGAGGAAATATGTTGAAACATGCAAAGAATGTATTGGGTGTGGAAATCGTTTGACCAAATGCCTAAAATATCAATGCAACAAAAGAGAATAATCTAACTTGAGAATTTAACTATTGTGTGAATTATTTTAAGAATGTTTTTATAAAATACAAAGAAACTTATGCAAGCATGTGAAATGTTCAATGAAATTCCTAGGAAGTCAAACAAAGGAAACATAATTATTTGCCATAATGCATCAAGGAAATAATGTAAATAGTGGAAACATTCAACACACCAATGAATGTGTGACAAAATACTTCAATGGAAAACATGGCATCCCCAACATAGTTAAAAATATGAACACAAATAATTGATAAAACTCTAACCAGTGGTGTTTGAAAGAGCATTAGAGAATAATAAGAGGATTCCAAAAGAGTGATGGGACAACAATATTAATGATGACCAACAACATTCCCAGTTGAAATAAAACAAATCACAAGGATATGCATGCAAAAAAAGAGCATGAAGGGCATGAATTACATGAAAAATACCTCAACATAAAGTAATCACATTGAATTTCATGATTTATAGACATATAAACCAAAATTGGACTTGCTAATAAGCCTTAAAGATTCAAATAAGAATGTTATCAAATGGCAAGCATAAATGCAGATGGAATTTTGTTGGTAAGGTTGTAGAAAAAATGTATACAAACATGAAAGTATGTAGAGTTGGAAATACATGGAAAAGATATAAGATACATCAGGGATTGAATTTTTTGATAAAATTATAAATTCTCAAATAACATTAAGTATATTTAATTGGAAAACTATTTTTACAAATCGGATTGAATAGGTAGTAGGTATGTATCTATGCAATATTCAAAATCTACCAAAATATAATTTTGTTCTTTAATTTCTTGGAATTACTTTTATATCTCATGCATATCCAAAAGCCCTATATTACATTTGTAAGCATTCCCATTGCTAAATTCCAAAATTTAAATATAACTAGGACATGACAAACCATAGTCCTAGACTAGCCTACATGTTAAAATGAAAAAAAATCAATATTACATTGAAAGTATTTTAATTAAATAAATCAGGAAATTTCTTACCAAGCTATTCACATTAGAAGGATCTTTTAAGACACAAAATCCTACTTTAAGACCAAGGGGGTAAAATAGTGAATTCCTAACAATAATACCATTGCCAAGTTCATATGGGAGTACCATGTTATCTAAGTACCCCCCTAGCATGGAGATGTTGTGGATAAAATATCAATTGAGGAGTATTCACTCAAATTCTAAATTCAAGTTTTTGTAATTGATCCACATAAGACACACAGATAAGGGAATCTGCCTCAAATCACACATAGGTCACTCTTGGCTACACAAGGGAATTAGATAACTCACAATATGGTCGCAACTTGCAACTTCCCAAACCATAAAGATGTAGAAGTTGATAAATCCAACCTCACAGATCCCAATGAACACTTGCAAGCAAATAACCTGTCACTAAAGGAGATCAAGAGACACAAGAATGGTGCTCTACAAACATGAAGCAAAAAAACATTACCAGAGAAGTGAATAATTACAAAGAGATTAATCCTTAAGAAAGGAGATCAAAACCCTAAAATGAAAACCCTAGGAAGAGGATTAAATTAGCATGTGACAAGTGTCAAGATCATAATGAATGAGACGACATGACTAATTTAATAATGCAAAATAAAGATTCCTAAGTTTAACTTAAGTGAAATAAAGTAAAGGTGACTTAATTAATTAATCAACATGATTTTAAATTAATTAAGTTTAACAACCTATTACTCTAACACTCCCCCTTAAGATGAACTTAGGGAGAAGCTAAGAAACTAAGGACAAAAATACATGAAAACAAAGATGGGTCCTGGCAAACAAGGCTAGATGAGGTACCCATGTACAAATGTAAAAGATTTCTCACAATAGGAGAAAAGGAGAAAACCTCATGGGAAAAACTCCTCTCCAAAAGAGAGAAATACAAGTGAAGGACTAAGAAGCCTCCAAACAAGAGTGAAGGACGAAGGAGCCTCCAATCAAGAAGAAATTGTCCCAAAAGATAGGAACAAAGGATGAACATGGAAAGCATCACTAAAGCATGAAGAAGTTGTAAACATTGTCATTAAATGACTACTCAAATGCTGAAAGAAAAAACCTCTTTGAAACAAATGATGTTCAGGATCAAGAAGACAAGAATCTGCAAATGAGTGCCCTCAGTGACACTACTCAAAACCGATGGCAAACCAAGGAAAAAATTTGGAGCTCAAAGATACAGATGGCACAAGTACCAATAGTCTGAAGAACTGATCAAGTGAAAATGGAAGATCATCTCCAAAAATAGGAATGCAAGAGTGTCCATATGGTAAGTGCTCCATCTCACTAAAATGCATGGGTAACCAACCACTGCATACGCCTTGTACATAGGAACAAATACTATATACATAGCTCACTCCAACACAAAACCAAACAAGCATTAACACCAACAGTAGAAACCCCCCATAATGTTGACAAGGTAGAGGAATGACAGGTACACTAAAACTGAATGTCAAAATGTAGTGCATGATAAAGAACAAAAAACATATGAATGTGCATACATGAAAGTACAAGTAGATATAAAGGATGTGAAAAAAAAGTCACACACGCATGAGAAAGGTATGAAGGTAAAACAAAGGAAAACATCAAACCTCATGGCACTTTATATCATAGTGTGAGTACAACAAGGCACAAAGTGATGTGCAAGAATCCCAATACTACACATACAAAGTTGAGGCACTTTATTTCAGTGTGTTTACAAATGATAAATACATGCAATGTGAGCCCATAAGGTCCAAAAAAGGACAACAACTAAGAAGAAGGATTTATGGAAAAAACCAAAAATCAAATCTGGAAACCACTTGCACCATGCGAAGATCTCAGAAACAAATTTTCAACGATATCTCATTTTCCCATTTTTGACATCGTATGCAAAAGTTATGTTAAAAACACTAAAGACAACTTTAGAAAAGAAGATCTGACTTTGACTAGAAATAACAAGGACCTAAGAAAAAATATCCAAAAAATACTTGCACCACTGGAAAGTACTCTAAATCCTCTTTTCAATGATATCTTGTTTGCCCGATTTTGACATCGTGGGCAAAAATTATGGCCTCTGGAAGAAAATAACTCCCAAAGTGCAAAAAACACAGTCCATCGCATTAAATTTGACGGCCATATGACCATTGCAGCAAAATTTTGAGCCTAAATTTGACGGCCAAATGGCCATCGACGCATTTGCACAATTGGAGTTATTTAAAAAATAAAAAATAAAAAATAAAAACAATAAAAAGAATATACAATTCAAATTTTTTTAATAAAAATATTTTTTTAAAAATTATGGTGGGGGGCACGTGGGCCACCCCCACATGGGTGCAGGTACCTCTGCACAGAGTTGCGCAGGTTCGTACCTACATAGTACACTGTGCAGGTACGTACCTGTGCAGTACCTACGCAGGGGTACCTCCCCTTTGATTTTTTTTTTTTTAAAAAACTTTTGTAAAGCTTTTAAAGCTTTTAAAAAAAAAAAAATTGTTATAATTAAAAACTGCGTGAAATTTATTTGCAAAAAATAAAAAATATTTTTTTTGACGAAATTTTTACCTCGTGATGCATGTAGGAGGTTGTACGACCCTTGCTAGGTAAATTTTTTTTGCCCCGGGGTGACCTACTCCAAAATTGATAAATTATATATGGAAATAGGGGTTTTTGGGCCTTTTGAGCGCAATGGTGTGGTTTGTTTGGGCTCAAAATGCTTTGATAAATTAGGCACCCCGTGGATCTGGCAAAAAAGCCCTTTCTTCAAACCTTCACAGATCTGACAAATGAAAGCCAAATTTGACAAAACAAAGGTCAATCTTGACTATTCCGGCAACCCTGGATTCAATGGAGAGGTTTGATTTGACCTTGGATGCACTGAAAAACCACTTCAAGGCAAGATCTAACAAAAAATAAAACAAGAAGCTTGCAGATCTAAAGCTTTGATACCATGTAGAAGTTGATAAATCCAACCTCACAGATCCCAATGAACACCTGCAAGAAAATAACTTGTCACCAAAGTGTTGGAAGTGGATTCAATCTGAGAGGGGGGGTGAATCAAAGTGATATAATTTTTAACTTTTGACTCTGAAAGCACAACAAAACTTTTTACTAATTTAAACTCAATGTGGCAAACTTGTTTATGCAAGTGTACATTAACACTTTAAATCAGATTGACATGAAACTTGATTAACATTTACAACTCATGTTAAAAGCATCATACGATATTGTTCAATTAATGTGTGAACAATCTTGAATGTGCTTTTGAAATAGGACTACAACTTTTCCCAATGCACTTTTAATTTTCTTAACAAAAGGCTTTTTAAAAATAGATTTGAACAATTGTAACTTTGCATGACAAAATTTTGAAATATGAACCTTTCGAGCACACTAAAAGTATCAAAGCATTGACTCAATGAGCACATTAACATGAAACAAAATGAGAGACAAATAACATCACATAACACAAAGATTTCCTGAGTGGAAAAACCCTCTTGGGGTGTAAAAAACCACTCGCTAAAATTTCCCTTTTATTAATCAAAGGGCACCAACTCTATAGCAATGTGGAGCACTAACTCCCATAATCTTTCTGAAGCACCAACTTCATCAAACATTCAAGATATTGCAACCCATCAGAACCTTATAACTACAATCATTCTTTGCAGTCATAAAATTACAATAGGATACAAAATGATTTTGCAATAATGCCCAATTCAAAAATAATCTATGTAATGCAATCAGAGATGAAAAACAATATGAGCCCACTCTTCCTCTTTATAGTATGATTTCACAATAATATTATATCCAAAAAATTTCTTCTCTTCACATCACACACTTTTCAAGTGTTTTTTTTGCAAAGATAATATATATATATATACAATGTTTGTAAAATAGTTATTCATCTTTATTAAGAAAACCCTTATTCAATAACCAGAGTTTATAAACTAGTAAGAACAATATTTGATCATGATATCAATCAAGGATTTTTAAGAAAAAATCAATGATATGAAGATGAAAATACCATTGTGAGAAGAAACCCTTGAGTTTACACTTGGGTTCAAAGTAGTTTCAGATTAGTTAAGAAATTTGTTCAAAACTGAAACTAAGTTTTATTTTCCTCTTTTACTTCTCATTTACTGGATTTACCTTTGAAAAAACAAAATAATGCATAGATATTACCTCTGTCATGGTGAATTTAACCTGCAAACAAAATCCCTGAAGTTCATGAAAAACTGCCCAAACTACCGCTTCTAGCTCAAGCAAAGACCACCAACTATCTTGCCATCCATCAAAGACCATCATAACTGAAAACCAAGTCAGAATACCACAGCTAACATGCTCAACCTGCAACTGTAATTCCAACATGACAGTGCTAGGGTTTAAACTTTTGTTTACCTTATTTCTTTCTTCATCGAAATTCCAAACCAAAATGAATGAAATTTGAAATCCTAAAATCATTTTACAATCATTTTGAAATCCATGTCACCGACACAATGAAATATTAAATGAGTTCCAAATGATAATCCACGTGTGTTGTCCAAGTCAACAAAATCAACATACTCATTAAACAATAATACTGTCGCTGCCAAGTAAGGAAACCAAGTATATATGCCGACAATCCAAAAAATATGTATTGACTGTTGTGCAATGAATAAGCCCAAAACATGATCAACCTTCAATCAAAAACCAAGGAAATGCCACCTTTCTAATCACTTTAAAAGTGATAACCATAGTGTATATTGTCGGCCTTAAGTACTAATGCACTTTAAAAACAAATAGAAATGCCTTAATGTTGACCAACTTATATCACAAGTAAACCATATGCCAAGATATAAATGAATATAAAATGTGAAAGGTCATATAACATGTGAAGGCCCAAGAATGTCAAAATACTCTTTGTAAGAAATGATATGAAAAGTCTAAGCAATACCATTGCTTATGAAGCTATAGTAGCCAACTCAAGGATACAATACTGACTGTGTATCAATACAAACATCTCCACCTCATGTATAATGCAATAACCCTTGTGAAGCTATATGTATAGCATGTTAAAATATGCACCAAACTAATTGGCCATGAAGATAAGAAATGACAAAAACCGACTGACGAGTGTATATATTTATATCAATGATGCCAAATGAAATACCATACTCAAGTGTCAAGAAGAGCATTAGTAAAATGCCAACCCAAAAATCCATGTACGAAATAATATACCATAACCATGGATACCAAAGAATTATGAGATAGCCATGAAGATCACCAATAGAATGCCATGAAGACATAATGAACCTTGTCAATGATGCCATGATCAATCTGATAATGAACAACTAAAATAATATACCTGTTGTACAAAAAAGAAGTGCCAATTTGTCAAAATGAATTCAATTGTTCTAGAATAGATTTTATCTTCACATGAAGCTCAACATGATCAGTACCACAATATGTGATGAACAAACACACCCAAATGCATAAACCCAAAGCATGATCACCAAACTACTGAATATTCCAAACTAAACACAAAGAGCACCAAGTATCATTAGACCAATCACCAATCAGTTTTGTCATCAAGGACAATATACCACAAAGAGAAAGCCAACACAAAGGAGATCAAGAGACACAAGAATGGTGCTCTGCAAACATGAAGCAAAAATGCATTACCGGAGAAGTGAATAATTACAAAGAGATCAATCCTTAAGAAAGGAGATCAAAATCCTAAAGTGAAAACCCTAGAAAGAGGATTAAATTAGCATGTGACAAGTGTCAAGATCATAATGAATGAGATGACATGACTAATTTAATAATACAAAATAAAGATTCCTAAGTTTAGCTTAATTGAAATAAAGTAAAGGTGACTTAATTAATTAATCAACATGATTAAATTAATTAAGTAAACAACCTATTACTCTAACAAAAGAGGGTTCACAAGGAATCACTTAAACCATTAGATTATCACTTCAAGCCAACTGAGTCACAAGAATAATCACGTATATCATTATACTCCAAGATGGAAGTTTCAACTAAAATCATTCTTAAGCCCATAAAATGGTTTTGAGTGCAATTTTCTGAATTTTGATAAGTTTTTTTCATTTTGTGAGGTTAATAAGGAATAAGATGAAGTCATGGTATTATTGGGGGTACTCTAATTTCTCCTACCTCCAGTTATGTGGTTTTAGAGTAAAACAAACCAATTTCCTTCAAATTCAAAATGGGTGGAATTGGAAATAAGTAGATCTAGTTCACCTGGATCTTGAGCTAGGTTTTGAACTAGGATAAGGAGCTTTGATGGAGATAAGTGGTTTCACAAAGAGCATGGCCATATAATTATTTTAATCTTGTCCACATCAAAACCCATTGATTTCTCATACTCCATCTTGATAGATTCCCTCAAAGAGGAATTGTATACTTTTCAAAGTCACTTTGGGCTATCCTAGTGGCTTGGAGCTATTAAATGTGAAATCCCAAGATCTCAAGCATGGTTGGCAAGCCTTGTAGTTTGAGAATATGATTTGCATCCTATAACAACACTACTAGACTACCAGTACCATCTTGGTATCAATTATGTTTATTGTAAAAGTGGCATGCATCATTTATACAAGAGCTTGCATGCTCTACTCATCTTTAAAACTCTATGTAAAGGTCTGAAAACTTTCACTTACTAATTGTAACCCTTAATTTCCAAAAGAATTTCAATAGAATAAAATTATTATAAAAAGGTGTGGAATAAGAGAATGATTAAATTACTTTCATCACTATATTCAAATGGAATAACATGCATCAATGAATCAAGGTATATCAAAACAAGGTTAGATAAGCGGTTTATCAGTATACATAAGAATCATTGTTATTCAAAGTAAATAAATTATAGGTACAACATATTTGACCAGCCTCATGATAAGTTTTCTCATCCATGTGTCAACCACCTAGACCTACAAAGATTGTTAGTGAATAGGGGTTTTCCTTGGTCAAACCCCATTTTGGTATTCAAACCTTGAAATGAACTAAAATAAGATAAATGAATGAAGAATGATCATATTATGATGTTGCAACTCACCAAAATTCTAGCATTAAGCTCTTGCTTGATTGTGATAGATATTGACTTGATTGCTTCTTGAATCATGAAATCTTTATCACAATGTTAACTCAAATATACACATGATTGCCTTTCTATATAAAATTGAATTCCAACATCTAGTACATACAATTGTAAAGATACATGCAAATAACTAATTTGTGAGTTAGTGTTAGCAACACTAAACAAACATATTTAATAATCATTCTTTAAGATAATTGATCATCAAGGAAACATTACAATTTACCTTTACTTCCTACATCTGACAATTTATTTCATGGAATCTTCCCTATCTCATCATTAGAGATTTCAAACTTTTAAAGCAATTTAAGATTACACAATTATACAATTAAACATTTTCTCTTAACTACTAGATATGATAGGAATATGAGAACACAATTAGTCACTTCTAAGTTCACCTTGAATAACTTCTTCACCTATTATTAGCATCATGGTATAATTAAAATGGTAATTTTATAACTATTTACAAGAAAACTAATAGATATATTAGTGACTAATTCTGGATATATGATTCAAAAATTTTACCTCTCCAAAGCATGCTAAGCTTGTTACCAACATTGATACTCGCTCGCAGTATTTATGTTAAAGAAATTCCCTTTTAGATCCAAGTATTCAAAGCACATCAACTATGTGGTACAAATGATTAAATCCCACAGATGATCTGTAGCAATGAAAGAATCCGAAAAGGCAGAGAGAGCTACAAAACTATTATTGACTATATAATATACTTCCAATATTATTGTATATTTATAATAAACTATATAATTTTCTATATCTCTATATCCAATCAAATATATAATATAATATAAATAAATAAAACTTATTTATTTATTTATTTAAAGTCCTTAAGCATGTTTTAATTTTCCTATTAATTTAATATTTCAGTTGAGCGGGAAGAGAGGATGTGACACTATGTGACATTGTAATCCATTTGTAATAAAATAAATGGTTGTGTTATTCTTCATTATTCATTTTCATTAAAGAATTATTTTGTGTGTAAATAGTGTTTATTCAAATTACAAGTAATTAGAATTAATGTTATTACCTATTAGATATCCACAATCAACTATATTGTCTTTGAATATTCATAATCTAGTAGTACTTGTAAAATTATTGGCTCTCTAAATTTTCAAATCCTCTAAAAATTTGCTAAATGGTCATATATGTTAGGGTTTTAAAACACTGCATTAGGGTTTTGAAAGAGCCTTAAATTTCTAAACCCTTGTTGAAAACACCTTGCACTTTTTTATGTTTTATCGTTGACCATTGGCTCCGATATCCCAATCACTTAAGTGTTTATTCATTGCTTTTGTTTCATTTTCCAACCGACCCACTTTTACCACTTATCAATTTTATATCCTAGTGTACTTTATAAACACATGTTTAAATTCATGACTTAATTGATTTGGTTATTTGTGGCCCTCACTTGAGACAATTGTCACCTTCTCATTCCAGTGCTAAATCCCTTTCACACAATAATTTATAATGCCCAACGCATAAGTAAAATATGCTAAGCAAAATCGACAAAAAGATGGACATGTGTCACCTTCTGGTTCTGACACAGAACTCCTTCACATCGTATTCTCTTTTCTACAACACATAGGAAAAATTTTGTGGCTTGACTTTCTTTAACTATGTTAGACACATGGAATTTACTAGTTATAGCACATGAAGTTCTTTGTACCACATTTTCTAATTTTAAGCACAAAGGTAAAATGTGTTATCCTTGCATCTCATAGAAGTTCGACACTTGGAAAATATTCATTGATGTTCTTATCAACACATTTTTCAAATCAAATATTCTTCTTTCAATGCACTGATACTTTAGTAGCTAAAAGGTAAAGGGACACACATCCATTTCTCATTTCAGCACATAATGCCTTCACGCCACATTTTCATCAAAATATTTTCAAATCACTTATGCAGTAGACTTTGAGAATGTGCTAGCTAACCATCATACCATGACATTAAGAGGGTGAAGAGATTCCTTAAAGATGATTTAATGAAAAAACTACTTGAATCAACAAAAAGAATGAAGCATGCTCAAGGTATAGGGGTTATAGCAAATAGAATAAGTGACAAATTTGGACAAATTAGAGATATGATCATCCCTTAGCATGGTTGGAGCTTGTTTGAGTATGGATACAAAATGAATAAGTTTGGCATATCCATCTCAAACTTATGGACTCAAGATTTTGGTAAATTGGTAGTCCCAAATGTGTTTATTAGCATAGAATTTATCTAAGCCCTAGTAGATAACTATGATGTTGAAAATAGGGTTCAATTAGGAGTGATAACCGAGCTCCATTATTGGAGATATCTAGGCAAGTCATTGTGAATAATTTTAGCTTGAATATTGCAGCCAATGTAGGTATTGATTTTGGAACTTTGAACAGTAATTTTTTCAAGGACAAACACAAATTTAGAGTGATGTGGTTGCCACAACATAGAAGAAGAGGTCCAAATAGGAAATTATTTAAGTTTGCTAAGAATGAAGTAGATCCTTTCAACTTTGACATCTTTGAGGATTATTTCATAAACACATACTTTTCTAAATTATACCAAGTATTGGGAGAAGATTACAAGGTTCAAATGCTAGTGCACATGATGATAGATGAGGATGGTACTAGACTGCTTTTCCAAATGTGGACATATTTAAGGGATTCCCATTGCCCCTCTGTAAATTATTTGACTTTTGAAAATGTTTTAGTGCAAGATGTTTTGCAAAATTTAGGCCTTCGGCCTACACAAATGTTATCATATAAGGTCATTAAATTCCTTAGACCTTTGGAATTTGATCTTGAGAAAAAAAAATGATCATAATTGGGGAGACTGGTACTTACACACAAAATGCACAATTATTAGGATTTATGGTACCCCATTTCAACCCCTTTTTTTCCCCAAGTATGTATCTAATAGAATTCCCTTCATGGAGATCATGTGGCAATTAAATGAATTCAATAAATTTTAACTCAAAGTAATAAAAAGGGATCTCATATAAGTGGTGAGATGCACTTCTCTGACTTCAGCATCATAGCTAAGGAGACCCTAGAGGTTTTACCCTCCCTTTTTTAGACATATAGAATGAAGGTTGATATTGCCAAAAATTATGATCCTGAACATTATATCAACAAGATCATGCTTGAGGCCAAAATATCATCATACTATCACAAATTCAATGCTTCAAATGATGTGAATAGAAATTACTCGATAGATGATCAAGTAAAGGAGAGAAAAAAACAATAGATTGTGATTGGGAAAATAGAAGAGAAGAAGAAAAAGACAAATCCTTCTTATAAGGGAGCTTTCTCTAATTTTTTAGATCCTTTTCAAAGGATGATTAAATTTCTTGACAATTTTGATAATTTTTCATTCATAAAGAATCCCTCCTTAGAAGAGAGGCTTGGTGAGAAAGAAGTTGAACAGCTAATTCAACAAGAAGCTATGCTTTCACAATAGCAATGTATGATGAGGAAACTCTTAGGGCACCAATTGGCATGCAACATTTGGTGGACTATTCAATAAATCATGAGAAAATTGCAGAAAATGAACCTAAAGAGGAAGATATTGTGAAAAATATACCAAGTAATGAGGTGTGTCAAATTTTACCTTCTCTTTAGGTTGATAAAGATGATAGGAAGGTACCAGTAAATAGACTTGTATTGGATCTAAATGATCCAAGTGTGATAGCAAATGATGTTAGAGCTTTGGCTTGCAATCAATTCATGAGTGATGATAGTTTTATCACCTCCAAAGAGTTTAAATATTTTGTGATGAGAATGAGGGATGAGTTCTAGGAGAAATTAAATAAAGCTAAGAATGAGGTACACCCCTCAAAATATTATGTTACCCAACAAATTTTG
This sequence comes from Sequoia sempervirens, assembly GCA_007258455.2. Lineage (NCBI taxonomy): Eukaryota > Viridiplantae > Streptophyta > Pinopsida > Cupressales > Cupressaceae > Sequoia > Sequoia sempervirens. The sequence goes on along the minus strand of VDFB02058242.1, from coordinate 465,686,156 downwards.
AAAGAAATAGATTTTGATGTGAGTAAAATTACTCCTAAGGAAGAAGGCTTGTGAGGGAAAGTGGATTTCTTTTACTCCCAGGGTGGGATATTGCTTTAGCCCTTGGTCTCGATACCATACATAATCAAAATGAAGAGGCTTTCACATGTAATGAGCAAGCTAAAAAGGTGTAATTTGGATCCAGTTTCAGTCCAAAGTGGGAGACCTTAGCAATATGGACAATGGCCCCAACCATTGACAAACCTCAAGTGGTAGAGTCTATGCAAGAACTGTTTAGGAATTTAATTGTAAAAGGTTTTTTAGATACTTTAGCCCCTCAAGAAGCTCCCCTTGTGGTACACACTGTCATGTTCAATGATGCAATTGCAAAGAAACAGCAGGTTAAGTACAATAAATTGCATGAATTGCATTTGAAACTATAGGAGGAATATAATAAAGTGGTGGCTCAAATGTCTCAATCACAAATTGCTTATCCACCTACTCCTCAATCATGATCAGCTAATTTTTCAACTCAAGATAGAGATACCCTTTCTCTCAGAATAAAGAAATTGAAGGAGCAACTAAAGTAAAGCCAAGAAAATGAGAAGGTTGCTAAAGAAGAGGTAAAGAAATTGGAAACATCTATAATTGATGACTTAATTGTTCATAGGATTTTTTTTTTTTTTTCATAAAATTGAAGGTTTATGGAAGGCATATGAAAGTTTTAAAAAGGCATACATCAGGCATGTGTAGCAATAGGCCAATTTCCAGGGCAAACTAAATAATTGGATCCTCAAGGCCACATCTACCAAAGATGTCAGCAAAATGAATTCATTTGATAACAATGCCCCAAAGAACCTTACACAGGTTATTGAACATATTGACTTGGGAATATTAAGACCCTTGATATATGAAAGTCTGAGTTTACTAATATTATTCCTATTTTATCCTCAAGTACATATATATATGGATGGAAAACCAGGATTAGCTTTATTAAATACTTCAATTGATGATTTATTTAAACTAGAATCTAGTCTGGACAATTTTGCAAAAGAGACTAGAGATATAACAGATGCAAGGTACAATGCTCATAACAATAAATTTCAAAAGTTGTTAGATTTTTAGCGGCCCTCCAAGGAATATAGCTCTTGGTTAGACAAGTATACAAAATAATTATCTTCTTTAGCTTCTTTTTTGTCTTTTTTGCCATTGGTGGATATGGTTTGGCTTCATTTTTATCTTTAGTGAACAATCTAGGAAAGTCATTTAATTATGTAAATTGGAAGAATAAATATCTTTAATTAAATAATTGTGAATTATTTTAAAATCAAGAGGGATTATTAGTATTTCAATTAAATAATTTCAAAATATTTAATCAAAAGGGGAGAAAAAGATTAATTAACTTTAATTATTTGATTAATGGGAGAATAAAGTGAATTTAACTAGAAACAATTGGATATTATTTAATCAAATAGAGGAATTAGGTGAATATAAGAGAAAATGATGTTAGTAAGTGGAATCAAGGTGTGTGATATGTTTAGGACATTTTCAGGTGTCTACATAACCTATTCATCTTAATTTTTTTCTATTCTTATAAATAATTAATGAATACTTAGATTGACAAAAGTACCTTAGGTCATATTAACTTCGAAAGAAACTTTTACAATATTAATTATCCTATTTATCATTCCAATCAATCCATCCAAATACAATCAATCCTAATCCATGCATTCCAATTTTGCAATCTAGCCCATCATCCTAAAAGCAATTCATCATCATTTTGATCCAAATCAACTGAGATCCACTGATTTATTAATCCAATGAATCCATGTATTATTCTTATCATTAACAACACAATCCTTGGGGTATGTATTGTTCTTATTGTTAACATTTATATCCTCATTATCATCAATTAATAAAATAATCAATCAATTGATTTTTAGCTTGACTAGGGGCATTATCCTGGTTTTTAGTGCATGTTTGCTTATTTCTTGTGTGTGTTATCATTGTTTCCATTTATCAGGATCTTTTCACTCTATTGCCACAAGGGCATCATGGTCTTTTATATCATGGTTTTAGAAGGCATATATGTTTGCACTTGACCTTTTTGATCACATACTTGACACAAACATATCGAAGTCTGAGGATAGATCTAAGACATCTAGTAAGAGTAGACTAAGATTTTAGAACTACAACAATCAGAGGCATCTCAAAAAGGATTGTCTAAAATAAGAAAAATAAAGATGAAGATTATTTTATTGATAAATCCCTTGATGATGAAACTAATTAAGTTTTTATTACTTCTATAAAATAACTTTATATTACTCTTGGTTGATAGATTCAAGTGTATCCTATTGCATGAATCCTCACAAGGAACTTGGTTTTCAACATAAATAATATATGATGGTGGGGAAGTTTTCCTTGGAGACACAACACTTGAAAGATTGAGGGTCAAGGGGAGGAAAAATTAATGTCTAATGATGGAAGGTTGAAAAGCCTTACAAATATATTATGTATCCACAGTTTACCTAAAAAATTAATTTATATATCTAAACTCAATGATTCAAAGATACATGTGACTTTTGAGAAGAGAGCTTGTAGGTTGAACAAAGGGAATTTGGCATTGGCTAGGGGCAATTGGTGTGGCACCCTATTTAGGTTGGAAGTATTCACTTTTTGTAACTTTGTAATGTAACTAACAACTTTATTTCTTATCAGCTATATAGCACCATACTGGGTCACATTGGTGAGAAGGGCCTTCAAAACATCATTAATAAAAGATGACCAACAATTATCTAGTTATTTTACTAACTTTGAATTCTTTAAACACTATGTTTGAAAAATAACATAGAGTTTCATTTAAACCTAATAGCACATGAGCTAACATATTTTATAAGTAATTCATAGTGATGTATTTGGTCCTATAGATGTTCCTTCTATTGGTAAATATTGCTAGAATGTTACATTTATTGACAATTTCTCTAAATATGCATGAATTTAAGTTTTGAAGCAAAATATGTTATATTTTCTATGTTTAAATATTTTTAAATACTTTTTGAGAAATAAAAAAGATAGAAAAGTAAATTTTTTGAAATTAAATAATGTGGTGAGTATTTCTTTAGATATTTTGATGATTATTACAAGCATGCAGGGATTATTCGATAAAGAAAAACTACATATACTCCATAATAAAATACAGTAAAATAGATGAATAAGACTATGATGGATAAAGTTAGAAGCATGTTAAGAATTTCTAAGCTTGAGCAATACTTTTAAGTTGAAATTATATTTGTTTCTTGTTATTTGGTTAAAATTTCTCACTTTTACTCTAGTTGAAAAAACACCATGCTATAAGGCTTGAATAGGTTAGACACCATCAATTTCTCACTTAATAGTTTAGGGTAGTGAGGCATTTCTTCATGTTCCCAAAGAGAAACATTCTAAGCCTAATTTTAGGGTTAACAAGTGTGTTGTTATGAGATATAACAAGAACATTAAGTGTTATATAAGTCTTGAGATCTTGTAGCATTGAAAATGGTATATCTGAAGGATTTTATTTTAGGGTTACAATATTTGCGAACATTAAACAACCTCATGAAAATCTATAAATATAAGAGTGATATATAGGAAGATACATAAACACACTTTACAAACATGATAGAAAAATGAGGAAGGAGAGGGTTCAAATTTTATCTTTAATTCAAGCAATACTAGGAGCTTCTTGTTACACTTCTTAGAATGTCCATTAGACAATATATTATAGTTAAAAGGCACAACTTTTTTATTATAATTATGCATTTTCTTTATTGTTTATTGATAATGAATCTAGATCAATGAAGGAAGCTTTATCATCAGATGAGCATGCGTCATGGTTAGAATCCATGAAAGATGAAATAAAGGCTTTAGAAAAATGTGATACATGAAATCTAGTTGAGATTCTTGAGGCCTGGGGAAAATCTATTGGTTGTAAATGGGTATTTTAAAAAGCTCTTTAGTTTTTTGGCTCTACATGTTTATGATATTCAAATCACTATTTACAAATGTCATTAATGATTCTCAAGAAATTGTTGTAATCAGACAAGTTAATTCATTGGTTGGAATATTTATTCTATTTTTAAATAAAAAATATATGAGTGTATCACTTTCATCTTACACAAAGGCTTACACCATATTATGCACTATACAACAAGCAAGAATTATTTTTGGAATTATTTTTGGAAGTACTTCCAAATTTGGATGCCACACTTTAGAATCCAAAACTTGCTAAATTTTATTAATCCTTTTGAATGGAAACTCTACTACAATGTGTGTTGATGACAACTAAAAATTAAATTCCATTTGATTAGATGTTAGAACCCCATTAAAAGTTGTGATTACTTTTATGTAACAAATGGATATCTATAGTCACCAATAATGTAGAAGTATAAAATGAACTCTTTGTCTAACAAAGACAAACATCAAAACAAAAAAGATCCATATTTTAAAAATATTCTTTATACTAAAATAAATATGAAATGTAAATTGTTATTAGCATAGTTATTTAATATTCATAATGTGAGCCACATAATTTAACTTAGCTAAGTACAATAACATTAAGCAAAATTGTTTTTCATTTGAAAATGATTCAAATATTATCAACATTACCTATCCAATAGAATTTAAGGTAGTAACTAGGTTCATTTGCACATTAGCCTTTTTCTCTTCCAATATAACCAATTTTTCATCATTCAATTATTCCTTATTCAAAATTCATTCAATTAAAGCATACTTTTCTCATGGTATTTCATACAACACTCGTTAATAATTTACAATGTAAAAATAACCATTTTGTTGTTTTCTAGAATGATGTCTTTTGTACTAGTTGTTTTTTATGTTGATTTTTTCTTTTTACTTGAGTAACTATTTTCTATTTCATTCTTAGTGTTTAGTGAGCTTTGACATGTCATATTTAGTGTTTCAAACTCATCTATTGGAACATTTTCATTTAGAGAATAAAATCTACCAATAAATGTATAGTTGTCTAAAATGTCAATAATTTTCTAACCAAGGTCAAAAGCTCTACTATTACAAAAAAATGACCTCCATTACATTGATAAGTTCATTTAGAAATGTTTTTGGAAGCTTTTTTTCAACTCTCTCTTATCTTGTCATGATCCAATAAATATCATGGCCAGAGGGAATATGTGACTCATAGTCTCTTATTATTTTTTAATCTAGCAAAACATGCTCCCATCGATGTCAACATTAATTTTTTTATTTAAAGAACACCATGATGAGAATAATAGTATTAAAATATTCTTCACTTTTCATCAAATGTTAAAGCTTTCTTCATTGTTCCACGATTTGTAATACCCCCATGTTGCTGATACTCTTTGCTACTATTTGTTACTCTTATGTGTTAGTGTGATACTAGTTTGTGAGGGTGATTAGTTCACCGACTTGGTGTGTGTGGATGCATAGTTTAGTTGATTGATACACTTGACATTATTATGATGATTTATGATACTTTATGTGGTGTTTAGATTATTTGATTATGCAATGGTTTTTTCCTTAATATTATATATGTCGATGTTGTGATTCTATGATGTTTAGTTTGGTTTCAGTAATACATTGTGACGCAGTGGTTTAGTAATTAGTTATGATGCGATCAGTTAGTTAGAATTGTCACTTTACATTTAATGTTGTATTTGTTAGTGTGATAGGTCGAATGTGAGCGTTAGAAAGCAAGCAACAAGTAAAAGAGTGCAAATAAACAACTAAAACAACCTACACCTCAATATTAGCCTAAGTTGGAAACAATGCAAGACAAAGCAATGAAATAGAACCTTATACCTTGTGTTGAGTCGATCCTTTGGTTGGCCCTTCGATCTTGGATGTGTATGCTCCTTTGATGGCAAGTAGAGGATGTGAAGATGGAAATGATGCTTGGAATCATGAAAATGGCTAAGTGTTGGTTAAGAAACAAAACTGCAAGAGTTTGGCTAGCACAAATGATCTCCCTAAAATGGGAGAAAAGAGGGGGGATTTATAGGATTTTTGAGAGTTCCTAGGGGAAATGGAGGGTCAAGATTGAGCCACCAAACATCAAGATGTAGGGCTAAGGTGAGTTGAGAACTCACAAGCCCTCACTTCTTGACATGTGGCATGTGATGAAGCCCTAAAAGATGAAGTGGACATGAGGTGGAAGGAGAAGGACATGACATGGAGAGGGGTACAAAGTACCTTGGGATTGGACAAGATCTCCTCATAAAGGAGGTCCTTGTCCTCATGTGGGTGAGAGGACATGTGAGGAATTAAAAATTCCTCAAATATTCTCATGGGGAGATGGAAAAGAATAAAGAATAAGTGAAGGACATGTGGGGAGAAGTGAAGGAATTAAAAATTCCTTTTGGGTGCCTTGGGGGATTAAATGTGAATTAAAAATTCACATGGGGAAGTGGAGTGCCTTGCCCAAAAGGAGAAAGCTTTTAATAAGGTTGACTCAAGGACATATGCTATAAATAGGATGAGGATTAGGTTAGGCTAATCAAATGATTAAGGTTGTGCAAGTACTCAGTTAGATGGACTAATGACTCATTAGAAGCAAGTGGGAAATTATGGAGGATGTGATCTTAATGATGATTAAGGGTGTGCACATGCTAACCCTGGTTAATTAGAAGAAGATGAAGTAATTAAAATGGATTAGGGACCAACTTGCAAAAGTTGGAGGATGTGACCATGAGAGAGAAAAGATGAATTAAAATGAATTTCAATTCAAAAGGGGAATATGACTAAATTAAATAAAAGGGCATATTTATTCAATTTAGAGGAGGGAGAGGGGAAAAGTATTAAATTAAATACTTTAGGACCTTTGTGCAAGATGCAGGGTATTAATTAAATAACTGGTTTAATTAATATTGACAGAGGGGATGAGGAACCAGATGAATAAGGAGACGCGTTTGATCATATAGAGGTGATCAAACTGGACGTCTACAGTTAGTATAGCTTAGGTGAGAGGACAATGTAGCACCACTCATTTACGAGTGCCCTGCTACAATGCAATTCCTTCTCATGATATGATTTTTTCGATTATATATATACGTGTTACTTGATGTTTATTGGTATGTAGGAATAAAGTCTTGATTCCACCTACTTCGGTAGGACAGGGCAAGCATTAAATTAACCCAACGGGTACAATGTTGAAAAAGGGAGTTGATAAGGAAGTGTCCATGTCCTAAGTCCGTCATCCCATAGTGAGTTTTGTTGTGTCATGATTTAGATTTTGTCCTTGTCTTTGTATTGTTTGATTTTTGATTATTTATTTTATTTATATGGTTGGTGGTTATTTAATTAATCTTATTTTATAAGATTAATTAATGTTGTCTTGTTGCTTTAATTAATTGGAAGTTAGTTAAATGTTGAATTTTAAATATATTGTAAATTAAAAAGTTATTTAATCAATTAAAATGTAAATAATTAATTAAATCAATAATGATGATGATAATTATATATGAGCTTTTTCTTAATATTAAATTAGAAAATATGTAGAGAATATATTGAGGAAATAATAATTAATTTTTAATTAAAATTGTGAGATAAGTATGTGCTTTTAAAAGCAGGAAAAGAACCAATGATTGAGGAGGATTTTTGAGGAAAAAGATGATGAGCTTTATTTAATTTGGATATTATTTTATTTTGTGAGGGATTTTTACACACAGAAGGGTTTTTTTATTATTGTCTGTAGAAGAAAAGAAAAATAGTTTTTTTGGGTTTCTGGGTAAAAGAATTGTTTTAAAGAAAGGATTGGTTCAAAAGGGAGTTGAAGGCAGGAATTTGAGAAGAAGCCACAGAAAGGATTCTACATCGAATGAAGGACTCCAAGTTTTTTTTATCCTTTTAATTTATTGTTATTTTATTGTTTTATAAACAAAATCTGATTGTTGTGTTTGAAAAATTCATTGAAAGAAGTTCTGTGATTTGAAATTTGTTCATATGAAACCCTTGAATCTTCTATGGAAAAATTTAGTAAATATTTTGAAGTTCTTCAATATAGTTTAATAGTAAAATTTATCGTTTGAAAGAGAAATCAGTTTGATTGTGGGTTGTATTTGTATACCAGATTTATATTGGGTCTCTTGAAAAATCTATTTGTTTATATTATTGTTCTGAATCTCTTATTAAATATATATATATATATATATATATATATATATATATATATATATATATATATTTAA
>VDFB02058242.1:465604509-465677861 GCA_007258455.2 Sequoia sempervirens | reverse complement strand
CCTTTTCCCACCTTCTCACCCTCTGGCACCAAAAATGTCTAGAATTTTGCGCTTCGAAGCTCGGGTTGATGATGAAAATGGAGGAGACTTCACAAACCCAACTGGATGATGGTAGTCCTCAGAACGAGCTATCCAACAAATATAATTTTAATATGTTTTGGTTTTAAATATATATATTTTTTTTAGTTTTACTAAACATAGGTTTTTCACTGAAAATCAAGCTCTTTGTTCTATACATGTGGAAAAATAGTAGATTATAATTTTTTTTTTGAAAAATATGAGTACACCAAATATTGAAGTCCTTGATCCAACCAAAAAAAATTGAATTTTGATACATACAAAAAAAGTTATGTGTTATACGGTCCACGTATGTCTGAATTGTAATTGGTTTGACTTTGAAACTTTATTAAGGAAAAAATATTCAATAAAACACTATCTAACCAATTGGAAGCACTAGATATCATAGTTACAAATCTAAATTTGAAAGAATTAGAATTTTATCCTTCATGGAAAAAAATTTATGCGTTATATGGTGAGTGTCACTCCTTAAAAATGTTGTTTACTGAAAAAAATAGTTTTCGAAGGAGATGGAAAAGAAGTGAGATCTTATTCAAAAAAATTGAAAAAAATATATTTAGAATCTACAAAAAAAATGTGACAAATCACTAGTTTGCATCATCTTCAAATTCTTCACGGTTTAGCCGCTATAGGTGCCCGAAAGTGAAGATTTAATTAGAAAAAAATATTTCAGTGTCCAGTTTGGCCAAATATTGTAAACCACTATTGTGGGATCACCCTCTTAGCTTGTTTATAAATTAGGGTTTGAATTTTTTAACTTAGAATCCACTTGGAATTAGCTTAGAATTCGTATATCTTCATCATTTAGCATAAAATCATGTTTAATTAGCTTGCATCATGCTAATTTAGCTTTAAATCATGTTTTCATACACATCTTTCATCACTTTTGTTGATTTTCTTCAATAGAATCAATCGAAATGAGCTCATTTACCCACGAGATTGGGAAAGGGTCATCGTTTCACATCAACACAATACCAATCCCCCAATAGAATAAGTTTCAATGATTAGAGTAGGTATTTCAAAAGCTTTTATAGTTTAACATGTTAGGTTTTAATAGCTTCCACTACGATTTACATTGAATGATTTTATTGGGACTGAGGTTTAGTGGCTAAATCACACTTTGATTCCTCATGGATCAAGTGCGGTTAACCCGTACTAATCCATCAGTCATAGGTGTTAGAGTAATTGGTTTTACTTGATTAATTAAACAATATTTGGTTAATTAATTAAGTTACCTTTTATCTCTTTTTCACTTAAGCTAACTTTAGGTGCATAATAATTAATTATTTTATTAATTATTATGTGCAAGCCTAGGGTTTTTCTTTTTTAGGTTTTTTACCTATTTAAGGTTGTATTCTTTTCTTTTGTAATCTAACTCTTTTACATTTTGGCAATATTGAGCATATTTTTGTTGTGTTGTTTCTTTGCATCTCCCTTGTAATAGGTTTGAGCTTTCAGAATTCTTTGTGTTCCTTCATGGTATCAAAGCCAAGGTCTGAAGCTCCCTATTCTAGTGTTTGAGTTTTGCATTAGAAGTGGGTTTGTTTTTTTAAAAAATCCAATTGAATAAAATCTGAGAGGGTTCAAAAAAAAAATTTGAAATTTTCTGGGTTTGCACCCATGGTACGCACAATACCGCTAGACCTGCAAGTACTGCAGGTGGTAGTACTCTTCCTTTTTTCGGGGCCTTACATTTTCTCAGCCGCCGTTGCCGCCGGCGCCCTGGTTTTTTCCGTCCGTCGCGCCCCTATTCTTCGACCGCCGTCGCCGCCGACGCCCTGGTTTTTTTGTCCGCCGCACCCCTGTTCTTCCGCTGTCGTCGCCGTTGGCACCCTGGTTTTTTTCTATCCGCCATGCCCCTGTTCTTCAGCCACAATTACCACCAGCACCCTTTTTTTTCCATCGCCACTGCCTCCTGTTTTCAGCTGCCCTGTGGCTGCTGCTTGTTCTTCGGCCGCGCTCACCATTGTCACAGCTATCATTGCCGAGCTCTCTGGCCACCGCTTGAGCTGAGCTCTAGCCATCGCCGAGCTCGCCCAGCTCACCGAACCTGCTGCCAGCCCCCTGGTCGCTCAGCAAACCAGGGGCTTATTTTTTTTAACCCTTAGGGTTTAAAGGAGGCAGAATTGTGCTCTTTCAGGAGGCTTCACGAAATGGGGTACAAAATGGGCATACGGTCTCCATTTTTCTCCAACGAGATACCATTGGAAAGATAATTCCATGCTGGACGTCATGGTACTAGTATTTTTTTCTAGATTTTTTGTTTGACTATATTTTTTTCTAGATTTTTTGTTTGACTATATTTTTTTCTAGTCAAAGAGGGGTCTTCTTTCTGCACTTTCGGGGCCATACAAGGTGCAAACAAACTCCATTTTTCAAAAATGAATAGGCATTGGAAAGCTCTCAGCCTACTCTATTTAGATATGTGATCCTTTTTCTCATAATTTTATTCAGGTACACGAGAATTTTTTTTGAAGCTTTTTTGCTTATGCATTGCTTCCTCTTTCTCAGTTTGTACTAGGGTTTGGGTTTCTCTTTTGTAGGGGGTGTTTTTTTTCACTTTTTGTCATTTATATTAGAAATCAAAAACACCAAAAACTCTCAAAACAATCAAACCCTTCTGCATCTTCTGTCTATTCTAAAAGATCACATAATAATTAAAAAAACACCAACAGGTACAGTTACAGTTACAAGTATAGGTGCAGGGTTTCATAGAAGACTCCTTAGTTGAGTTACTCACATCACACAACTATCACACCTAGAAGTCTCACATGACAAGGCTTCTCGGGTCATGAGGGTTGTGGTCTTGTCTAGATGAGGTATAGCCTTAGTTGCAGCATCTTTTTGAGATTCTTCAGCACAGGAACAAGATGGATGAAGCTATGGGTTTGCTCTCTCTGCATGTTTCAGACAGCCTTCTATTTCACCTTGATGCTTTGCTCACTCCTCGCGCCATTTGGTTGAAGTTTGACACACTTTTTGGGACCATCAATGAGTTTCGCGCATTACAGATTGAGGCAGAGCTGACTTCACTGTTACCTGAATCATTTCCCACTATTGAGGATTTTTTGACCAAGTTCAAAACAATCCACACTATTTTACAGGGTTGTGGCAAGAATAAGTTAGACACAGAGTGCATTTACTTGATCCTTTTGAAGCTTCATGGTCCATTTCAGATATTTGCTTCTTCATTCTACTCCACCATGGATGGTTTAGGCACTCGTTTTACCATGCCTACCTTTGATGTGTTTTGTGAGCATTTGTCTCATGAGCAGTCACACCTTTCTTAGATTGATATGCTCTCAGGATCAAAGAACAAAGCATTGGTTGCTCAGTCATCTAAGGAGAAACAGAAGTAGAAACTGAAGCCCAAGAAACATTATGCAGGCAGTGAGCATTCCTCCAAACCACCTCCTAAGTATGATTCCAAACCACCACTTAATCCGAAATAGGGAAAATCTTCGAAGTCTGGTGAGTCTTCCTCCAAGACTAAGAAGAAATCAGGAAACACTTGCACCTTCTGTGGCAAGGAAGGACATCTAGTTTCCAAGTGTTGGAAATGATTAGAGGCTTTAGAGGAAGCCCTGCAGCAGCATCACATCTCCTCACCTCAGTCGTCTTCTCCTTCCATAGGGAAAGGTCATGCTCTCACTGCTCACACATCAACCTATGGGTCCACTTAGATTCTAGATTCTGGTGCTTCTCACCATATGACTCACACTCAGTAGTTGGTCACTTCTCTTGCCTTTTTTGGTACTTCACAGATTGCAGTGGGTGACTCTACATAGCTTTCTGTCTTGGGTTCAGGTTTTGTCACTTTGGATGGGGGTACTCTACAAGATGTTCTGGTTGTTCCTGACATCTCGATGAACCTCTTGTCCATTTATTAGATTTTCCATTCTGGCTCTGGTAAGACAGTTGAGTTCTCACCACATCATGTGGTTATTCGGGACCTCCATGACTCTGATTTGATTGTGGCTACTGGGTATGCTAATACTGCATCTCGTCTTTACAGATTTGATGGATTTGAGCCTTCTGGGAGGTACAGGTTCATCTCTTATAGCACATGTAGATTCTGTGAGTAAGCTTTGGCATGAGCGTTTGGGCCATGTCAATTATAGATATCTTCAGCAGATGAGTACTCAGGCACTTGTTCTTGGTCTTCCCCCGATTTCCTGCACCGACGGTGTTTGTCATGGTTGTGTTCTTGGAAAGCATCACAGGGATCCCTTTCCGAAGGGAAGCGCCACTCGTGCTTTGGCACCCTTGGAGTTGATTCATAGTGACCTCATGTCATTTCCCACTCCTTTTTCTGGGGCCAAGTATGTACTCACATTCATTGATGACTTCTCCAGACGCACATGGGTGTACTTTCTTAAGTACAAGTCTGATGTCTTTGATTCCTTTCGAATCTTCAAGACATTTGTAGAGAAGCAGTCTGGCCTTTCTATTTGGCGGATACGTACAGATAATGGGGGGAGTATGTGAATCAGGCTTTTAGAGATTTTTGCACTGAGCATGGTTTGCAGCATCAATTTACTATTCCCTACACCCCCAGCAGAATGGTGTCGCTAAGAGAAAGAACAGGACTTTACAGGAGATGGTGAATTGTATGATTCAGTCCAAATCCATGGATCTATCTTTTTGGGATGAGGCAGTTAATTGTGCCAACTATATTCAGAATCGGATGCCTCACAAGGCGATTCAACATATGACTCCTGAGGAGGCTTGGTCTCATGACAAGCCTGATGTTTCATCATTTCGAGTATTTGGTAGTGAGGCATGGGCCTTTATTCCTGATGCTCAGAGGAGAGCCATGGAGCGGAAGAGTCGACCCCTCATTTTTGTCAGCTACTGTGAGGATGTTAAGGCATACATGTTGTTTGATCTTGATTCCAGAGAGGTCCTGTTTCGACAGGATGTCCAGTTTGATGAGCGCTTTCCCATAGTGGATACCCTGTCTCTAATGTCTACTTCACTACCTACTCCTCACACTGCAGCTCTTCAGGATTATGTTGAGGATGATTCTGATGAGGATGCTGATGATCCCCCATCTCCACCTCCACTTCCTCCACCTTAGATGCCCAAATGGGCTCACTTTACTGTTGAGGCAGCAGGATCTATGGCAGGTGATCCTTCAGACACTCGTCGCACCCGTTCTCATATTGCGGGTTCTAGTCTTTTGCGTCATGCTCTTTCAGAGGATCCTTAGAATTTTTCAGAGGCGACAGGTCACCCTGAGTGGGATAGTGCTATGGAGGAGGAGTATTCTTCTTTGATGAGGAATAGTACTTGGGATCTATGTCCTCTTCCTAAGGGAAAAAAGATGGTTCTGTGCAGATGGTTGTATCGCACCAAGTATGCTGCTGATGGTTCTATTGATAAGTACAAAGCATGTCTTGTTGTGAAGGGTTTCTCATAGACCATTGAGGGTATTGATTACTCTGAGACATTTTCCCCTGTCACCAAGATGAATTCTATTCGCTTTGTACTATCACTTGCAGCTTCTAAGGTCTGGTCCATTTATTTGATGGATGTGAAGAGTGCATTTTTGCATGGTGACCTATAGGAGGAGATCTATATGGAGCAGCCTCAAGGCTTTGTTCAGGATGCTTCTTTGGTTTGCAGACTTTGGCGTTCATTATATGGTCTCAAATAGGCCCCTCAGGCTTGGTATGAGAAGATGGACTCTTTTTTTCTCTCCACTGGTTTCACTCGCTGTCATTCTGATCCTACAGTCTATATTCAGAATCTTGAGGGTGAGATCCTGATTCTTGTGCTATATGTTGATGATCTCCTCATCACAGGTAGCTCATCCTCTATGATCCAGCATGCTTAGCGAGCTTTGATGGAGCAGTTTGAGATGATAGATCTCAGCCTTCTGCACTATTTTCTTAGTCTTCAGGTGATTCAGTCTTCTAATGGGATCTCCATTTACCAGCAGAAGTATGCTCTTGATATGCTTCAGCGCTTTGGCATGCTTGATTGCAAGCCTGCCCCCACACCTTTTTAGTCAGGGGTTGTTTTGATTCCTACTTGCCCCACTCCTTCCGTAGATTCTACACTTTGCAGGCAGTTGGTTGGCAGTTTGTTGTACCTAACTCACACTCGTCCTGATCTTTCCTTTACGGTTGGCCTTGTCTCTTGATTCTCCCATGATCCTCATGAGAGTCACTGGCAAGCTGCCAAACGTATTTTGAGGTACATTCAGGGCACCCTTTCTTATGGCATTCACTACACATCAGGGAATCCTCACATTGTTGGCTACACTGACTCAGATTGGGCTGGTGATGTCAATGATCGGAAGTCTACTTCTGGCTTTGTTTTCTGTCTTGGCTCTAGTCCTATCACATGGTCTTGCAAGAAGCAGACTGCTCATGCATTATCATTTATAGAGGCTGAGTACCGAGCTGCTGTGCTCGCTAGTCAGGAGATCTTATGGCTTCGCCAGTTGATGACTGAGTTTTGATTTCCTCCTGATAGTCCCACTATTCTTTGGTGTGACAATTAGAGTGCTATACACATTTCTCGCAACCTGGTGGAGCATTAGCGGATGAAGCACATTGAGCTTCATATGCATTTCATCAGACAGTTGATTCAGGATAGTTCTCTCATCTTGGAGTATATTCCCACTGCCGAGCAGGTTGTTGACATCTTCACGAAGCCTTTTGCCTCTCCGCGCTATCTTCAGTTGCGTTCTATGCTTGGGGTGAAGGAAGTTGTCCTTGGGGGGTCTTCATGAGGCCTTCCTTCCTTCATGTTTCTTTCAACACGTTCTTCTATCTCTTTTTAGAGAGGAGTTTTTTCCCATTGGGTTTTCTCCTTTTTCTCCATTTTATAGAGATTTCCTTGTACTTGGGTACCTAATCTAGCCTTGTTGCCAGGACCCATTGTTCTTTGCTTTCAGTAGCTTCTTCTAGGTTTTAGCTTCTCCCTAAGTCTAGCTTAAGGGGGGTTGTTAGAGTAATTGGTTTTACTTGATTAATTAAACAATATCTGGTTAATTAATTAAGTTACCTTTTATCTCTTTTTCACTTAAGCTAACTTTAGGTGCATAATAATTAATTATTATGTGCAAGCCTAGGGTTTTCCTTTTTTAGTTTTTTTACCTATTTAAGGTTGTATTCTTTTCTTTTGTAATCTAACTCTTTTACATTTTGGCAATATTGAGCATATTTTTGTTGTGTTGTTTCTTTGCATCTCCCTTGTAACAGGTTTGAGCTTTTAGAATTCTTTGTGTTCCTTCAATAGGTTGAATGCATGTTTGGTCTAAAGTCTTAAATTTACAAAGCGTATAAAGCATATCAGCATTTTACATTATATAAAGTAGATAAGAATTTACAATGTAGTGCAAACTTACAATTGACTAAGTAGATAGTTGAGAGCAATTTGAACTTTGTAAGAAATTTTTTAAGGCTATAAGAAAATTGGACTAGAAAAATGTATTTATTTATTGTAAAATGTGAGAGGAGATGTTGATGTGTGCACTTTCATTTGATTGGTTGTTCATATAAATTATGTGAATCAATTCATTTGAGATCAATAGATGGATTTGATGGATGTTTAGAGTCTTGAATTTTGTAATATGTTTAGCAATTAATTAATTTGGTTGAATGCTTGTTTGGTCTAAAATCTTAAATTTGTGTCCTCTTGTTTTGATGGCTTGATTGGTGAGTCTTACACCTTTGAGTGTACTACTTGTAGGTATTCATGGAGGAATTGACTAGAATTTAGGCAAATATCTTTTGATAAAATTAAGTTGATAAGGAGATATGGGGCATAACTATTTGTTTGATGGGACACTTAACAATGCATTTCCTTTATAATGGACTTTATGTAAGGAAAACACTATTTTATTGTGGATGGTTGCTTCATGTGTATTTGAGACAATTAATATCTCTATGTTCTAAAATGTAATGTGTATTCCATACAATTAAAATGTATATTTTCCACCTGTAAACTTAACACTACAATATGAATTTAAAATCTTTTTAAAAGAATATATGTATAATTTGTATCAATTTGAAATATTGACACCTCGATTTATATATATCATATTTCTAACATACATTTTCTACGTCAGTACAGAAGATTGCATGATTGATCCGAGGAAGTGGTCTGAGAAATGAACAATTATTTCATGTGCACAGTCGATCCAGCATACTGGATAGACACTGCCGTGAGAATTGTCAAAAAAACCTTCATTTCACATCACAGATGCTGCCTGACGTTTAGTCCCTACTGGTTAACCCTGCACCAGGACATTTAGTGCCTCAGAAATTATGGTGTGATAGGATAGTACTTGTACACCATCCCCTCAATCATTTCGCCTTTCCTGAGCTTGGACTGCATGCGCATCGTCCTCTCTGGAGTTCATCATGAGACAGGATTGACGAAAAATAAAAACTGAACTGACGCCACCTTGATCAATAACTATACCCAATATAAGACTCCGCCCACGATCAGATCTTCTCCACTATGTTTTTTATACGATGGTACACTTTCCACGTCAGTACATAAGATTGCATAATTGATCCGAGGAAGTGGTCTGAGAAATATGCAAATTCCTAGACAATAATTTCTTGTGCACACTCAAAATCTTCATTTCACATCACACCATGCTGCCTGACGTTTAGTCCCTACTGGTTAAACCTGCACCAGGACATTTAGTGCCTCAGATCATTTCGCCTTTCCTGAGCCTGGACCGCATGCGCATCGTCCTCTCTGGAGTTCATCATGGAGCTCACTACTGTTAATAAAGCAAAAAGTGCCACACAATTAATGGAGACGAGTTTCTGCTTTGATAGGTGTTTTAGGCGGTTGCCTACCTCTACCGATTCTCCATTTCCTTGTTGACAAATTCTACGTCAGTACATAAGATTGCATAATTGATCCGATGCAGTGGTCTGAGAAATGTACAAATTCCTAGACAATAATTTCATGTGCACAGTCGGTCCAGCATACCAGATAGACACGGCACTGCCGTGACAATTGTCAAAAAAACCTTCATTTCACATCACAGATGTTGCCTGACGTTTCGTCCCTACTGGTTAACCCTACAACAGGACATTTAGTGCCTCAGAAATTATGGTGTCTTAGGATGGTACTAGTGTACTTGGATGCTTCTACACCATCCCCTCAATTATTTCGTCATTCGTGAAGTTAGACTGCATGCGCATCGTCCTGCCTCGCGTTCATCATGGATCTCACTTCCTGTTAATAAAGCACAAAGCGACACACAATTTGAAAGTACCTATGGAGTGTGGAGCCAGCTTGATTTTGTCATTTAGTGATTATCTTAATATACTTTGCAATGTTTTTTGGTTTTGATTGTATGAGAATTTTTGCATCAATTTTTCGGATCACACTATGTGATCATCATTTTTTCCTTTAGTTCTGCTCTCATCCTAATGATGGATTACAGAGTGTAATCCAAAACATTGATGCAAAAATTCTCACACAATCAAAACTAAAAAATGTTGCAAAGAACATTATAGATTGTGGAAACTTGATAACATTAATTATCTTAATATAGTCAAAACATGGTGTATTTATAGATAGAATAGTTAATAAACGACGCAATAGATAGTCTAGATATGTTAATTATCTATATGGTCATGATGCACTATCTTTTACTTATTTACTACTTTTAGATAGCATGGTATTAGTAGTAGGTGACTTGATGGGTCACAACCAAGAGATAATAAGGGCACTAAAGGATAATTTATAGCAAGCAAAAAACCAAGATAAGATTTATGTAGATGGGAAGAGAAAAAGGAGGTTCTTTGAGGTGGGGAATTTAGTTTTTTTGAGATTACAATCATATATGCAAACTTCTATGAAGAAGGGTGGAAGTGGAAAGCTCAAACATTCATACTATGGACCATACATAATTGTGAAACATATAGGAGAAGTTGCCTATGATTTGGAGCTCCCAAAAATAATAAGATTCATAATGTTTTTCATTTGTCTTGTTTGAAGAAAGTCCTAAGTCAAAAATTACACCCTTAGAGGAGTTGCCACCCTTAGACAATGAGGGTAATTTGATCTTGATCCCAAAATAAATGGACACTCACATCAAAATTTTGAGGAATAGGAGCATCATAGAGTATCTAAGCAGGTGGAAAAACCTACCAATTGAAGACACCACATGGGAAGGGTTTGAGATTTTGGAGCATCCCAACTTGCATTAATTGAGGGCAAGCAATCTCAAGGAGGGAGGACTTGTCATGCTTCCTTTGCAAATCAGGCATTAGGCATTAGGGTTGCAACTTGACGCATACCCAAAGTGTTAGGTCCTCAATATTAGTGTACATAGAGTTATGAATAGTCAATTTGTGGCTATCTTAATTCTTAATTTTAAAATTCATATTATCATTATTATATTGTTATTTGGTTAATGAGATCAACCTAAGGCTTATATAAGGCTATCTAAGTCAGTCTTGATGATATCCTAAGCATGAATAAGGTATATAAAGGAGGTAGTGAGCCTTATTTCATCATTAGATTGTGAATTATGTTCTCATTGGAGATATTTGGAGGTTTGCCCCATCGAAGTGGCTTGTGATTCCCAATTATTATCAACTAATTTCAACATATTTTATATTATATCTTCTATTGTGTAAGTTATTTCATAACTCGGAGATTGCACAACAAGTATCAAGGGTGTAGATTGATGCATCCCAAGACAAAAATGAATGGTGAGAAGGGCTTGATGTGTACAAAGGCAAGATGAATGACGTGAAGATTGTAGTGTGTGGAATGACATACAAATCTATAGCATGTGGAGTGGTAAAAAAGTCTACAATGTGACATGCAAAGTTTAATTCTACGCCTTGCTCCTATTTTGGATCTTGGTCGACTTGTTAATCTTTTGGGAGGGAAACATATAAAATAGGGAACTTTTATATTGTAATGATCATGTTGTGTTATGTATTTTTGGGAACTTTGTGTTCAATGTTCTATGGATAGAAACCCATAAGCAACTGTGATCAATGGATGAAATCCCATTGGTCATTGAAATTAAAGGACAAAAACCCTTTGGTTCTTTGAGATCACTCTCATTCAAGGGGTGCTTTGGAGCATCAAGGGTTTGTTGGGAGTCTAGCATGGGAATTTTTGTTTCATATTTGTAATTATTTTGGTTGTTGTATTAGTAGTTCATTGTTATTCAAATCAATACAATTTCTTATTAGTTTATGCACAATTTAATTCTATGTAAATTCACATGTTGATCTATTAACTTAATTCCTTATGTGTGAGGATAATAGAAATCTATAGTTTAGACTTGTTTCTTGTTACAAATTTGCTATTTTTCATTAATAATTTAGAAAGGGACATTATAGAAAGATAAAAGAAATTCATTTTTTTCTAATTGTTATATGGATTGTCATGTTTTTCTATATATTAAATTTATTATTTATTTTAATGCTTTGTTGCAGATTCAAGTGCAAACCGATAAAATTGCACTTGAGGTGACTCACTTACAAGTGCTACTAGATCATTGGGATAATTTGCCCCTCATGTTGTTGCCATAGTTCCTCAATTTCCCTCCTCTTGAGGGCACTCCCCTCCTTGAGGGAATCACTATGGACTTAGCCTCTCTACTTGAGGAAACTAGGAGAATCACTCATAGGCTTCTCGCCTTGTTGTGAGAAGGGATCAAGGTTAGTGGGCATGGTTGTGGCCAACTCCTTGATGCTCCGCTTCTCTGTTGCTTGCGGGAGAACTTCTTGATGCCTTGCGAGATGTGTTTTTGTGGTTTGATTTCGGTAAATTCTATTGGCTGGCACTTGATATTTTGTCTGATCATGTAATGAAGAAAGGAAAAACATACAAATGAGTATAACCCTCTTGTGGACACTCAAACCCCATTGATGTATGGCATAAACGGCATAAACCAAATGACTTGGATTTTCCTCCTCTTCCCTTTGCTGCAATTCTTACCACTTAACATTTTATGTTTTTATATTTTTATGTTTCATTTAGACTTTAAAAATGTGATTATCTCCACCCACTCTCTCTCTTTTTTTTTTCAAATATATGATACTGTTTTATAAAAATAATATAAACACTTTTTTAAAATAAAAAACAGACCATCAAAACCTCATGACTTTGATAATACTATATTAAATTTCCATAAACCATCCAATTCCATAAAAATGGCGATTCAAGAAAGTTTCTTTGGCGCACGTCAAATGCAATGAGTACTAATGTTGTTTTTTATTTTTATATTTGTCACATAGTGAGCATCCTCTACCTGGGAGTATCACTGCAAAGAGAACAACAAATGACGATTATACGGGAATCTTTGTTTTTATACGGTGGTACACAAGATGACATATCTTCCATTTCAGAGCTGCCATGATTTTGTTTCATTATACGACGATAGATCTTTAAAAGATTTTATTCCTCGGAGGAAGTGCTCTGACAAATTAACATTTCACATATTCGACGCTGCCAGGTGTAAAAGTACATTTTAAGGATATGACGCTGCTGAAACTGCCGTCCATCCGGGAATGCACGGGGTGCAATTCCAGCTATTAAACAATGCCCCACATCCACAATTGAATTCCATCTTTTCAATCATGACCCACATTCACAAATTGATTTAAAGATATGACGCTGCTGAAACTTCCGTCCATCTGGGAAGGCACGGAGTGCAATTCCATCTTTTCAACCACGCCCCACACCCACAATTGAATTCCTCCTTTTCAATCATGCCCCGCATTCACAATTGATTTAAATAAGCCTTTCATGGTCGTGAATCGCAAAGAAGAAAGCAAGTGATCTTGTCTGTGGAGAAAGAAGCAGCAGCAGCTTTTCATTTTCTTTCTTCCCTCTATATCTCCTCACTGTTAGCAATGGCCAAGTATTTTTTTCCTTCAAGTTGTTGCTTCTCATCCTCTTCAACTCCTGAGGAAGCTATTGCTGGGCCTTCCACCTCAGAGCTTTCACAACCTTCTCAGCCAAAAACCATTGGTCAACCTTCCACTGCCATAGAGACTGATTTTATGAGCTTTAAATTCAATGATATTAGCCAGCTTAACGATCTGATTCACTTTATCGAGAAGCTGTTAATTAACAAAGTAAGTTATCTCGGTTTTTTAAACTAAAATTTCTGCAGTGCAACAATTTTGAACATTCATTTGTTTTAGACTTTTTATAATTTATTGTTTTTGGATTTGATTGTATGTGAATTTTTTCTTTAGCGTTTGGAATCACACTCTGTGATCTATTATCAAGATATTAGAGAGTTTAAACAGAAAAAAGATAAGATCACAGAATGTAATCCAAAAATCACACACAATTGAATCCAGAAACAACAACAACAACAGTCAACATTATGAAATATAAAAATTTAATATTATTAATCTAGACTTTAGACCTACCACGTTATATTAAGTTTATATAGCAAACTTAGGTACCTAGTTTATCAGGTTACTACCAACCAGACTCCCGTTTGATGAGTAAGGCAGCTTTTTTCAGTGGAATGTTTTTTAGTTTACTTGATATTCATACTATATCCCCTTTGAATTTGAATATGTGCAGACTCTTTCCTATTTTTGACATTACCTTCTCTTAAACTGTATTTCTATTTATCTTATAATTATTTTAAAATATTGTATTTTGTGTTTTAATTTCATTATAAGCTTTATATTAAACATAGCTTGCCAATCTACCTCACCCTCTGTCTTGTGTTCTCATATGCAGTCAGACATTAAAAATGAAGAAGCATCAATAAGTCCTTATATCAAGGATGGCCAAACATTGCTGGAAACAGTAGAGAAGCACATTGACAGACTTCGTGACAAGGTTTAATTTGCATCTGAAAACTATAAATTTTTTAATGGGTGGTGACATTTCTATGCCATTTAATTTGAAGTATCCTTGGACGGTTTTAACTCTAAACATGTTTAATTTACTTCAAATTATAAGGGATGTGAAGAATTTACATTTACATATTAATGGAACCATTTATATTGTTGTTTGTGCAGCAAGATTTCAAGGATGCAGTGAGTGCAGAGACAAAGAAAGTAGTTATGAATTTTCTCAAGGGTGCTGGGAAAATTCATTGGTTGCTAGCAGCATTTTCTGTGGTGGGATTCACATTAGAAAGACATAGTCAGATGTCAAAAAGCTATCGAGAGTGTTTTGAACTTCTCAAAGACATGTTTAATCTTGCAAAGCATATTGTGTGGTTGAATGATCAAATGCCAGAGCAGAAGCACAAACTAAATGAGGCAGTCCAATGCATTGTGGTGGGATGCACCATGTGCATTTCCCAATCAACAAGGACAGATCTTTTTAGGTAGGTTCAATTATCCATTTGATTTTATTTGAAAGTCATGTTTAGCTCCTGCAAAATGTGAATAATTCAATTTTATTGTAGTTGAAATGGTTCACACTTCCATGATGTGATATAACTTATTGTCCAAATTATAATATATAATTATTTGAAATAAAATATTAAATTAAGAATCAAAGAATATTGTTTTATAATGATTTTAATTTTGTTTTATAAAGAATCTTTATATTTTAAACAATATATAAATAAAGATAAGATAGTGACAAGTCTTTATCATTGGAATATATTTGATAGAAATTGTTTAAAGTTGCATGTACTTTGAAAACTTGATAGTGATAGATTTGTGTTATTTTTGTGTGTGTTGTAGTGAATTTTTTAGATGAGCCCCCTTATAACCTCTGGAGTGGTGTAATGGACCCTCATCCACACCTCAAGCAAATCAAGTGTTGAACTCGTGACCTCTTAAGTCAACTAACTCTAGTGATGGTGTGTGTTGTAATGTTAATTGGGAAAGGTTCACCTTAGAAACATGTGTTGCACTAAGACTAGAATGAGTATAATACAATAACCACATCTCATCTTGTATGTTTTATTCATAATCATTGATCTTTCTAAAATTTTGTTTAGTCATTATATCCAAAAAAAATAAAAAATAAATTAAAATACAAACAAGATTAAAAAGCCCAAAAACTAAATTAACTACCTCTATTTTATCCCCACACTTATTAACCGGTAAACTCAAACAAGATAAATCTTGACCATCCAAATATTTAACAAAAATAGAAGTTACCATATCAACTTTGTGATTATTTAGTAGAGCCCTCTTTAGTTTCATATTCACAAGATAACTAAGCGATTTTGCCGGCAGAGTCAAATATTGTGGTGACATGTTAAACGGTCTAGATTTAGCAACGTATCGCAAGATGAATGATCGTGGCCCTCTGAACCAATCAGTGGGCATCTTAACGTCTTTTGGGTGCTCTTACACCGTTGAAGCAAAGCATTCTATGCCCTCGATTCTCTACCCAACCTGAAACACGCCAAGAATATGGTAGCTGTGATTAAATATGGAATGACGTCACAGGTGCTTTCCCACCATTTTTCAACCACCCCAGGCATTCTCGCCATTTACACAACATTTTTGGTTTTTCCTTTCTCCTCTATGCCCTTCAGAGAATAAATCCTTTCTTTATGCAAAATAATACTCTCCCACATAACCAATACCAGATCCTCCATCTGCAGCTTAAATAGTATTCCCTGAAGCAAAAAACCTAACTCTCATTCTTCCATGGTCTTTTGCATTTAAACCACCATAGTGAAAATAAATTGGTCAAATAATGCATTGGAAGATTCAAGATCAATTGTCAGCAGTATGCAGAGAAGAATACTTGCAATTTTTAGAATTTTGGGAGGGAAAAGAGTGCTCCTAGTAGCACCCTGTGTTGATAGGGGCTAATGCAGTTCCTCTTAGAGTAAGGTCCTACCGGGTCCATCCCCATATTGGCTATGCCCGAATCTACTCCAGTATCCCATTTCAGATTAATTGGTTGTAGCAGAATCTGTGAAGATTTGGGCCTATGCTTTGTTATGGCATTGTAAGGAGCCTTGGCTCTTAGTCCCAACAATTGAAGAATGGGTGCAATCTTATTTGTCACCTCCCAGTTGATATATTTTACTTGAAAATGTTTCTTTGTTTTGGTTTTTTTCCTTTTCTAGAGGGTTATAATGTTGTCCTCCATGTGGATATCAGAATCCAAAATAGGAAGATCTCTTTCAAAAGATGGTCCCCTGGCTTTATTGGGTTTTTCTCCCCTGCTGCTTGTTAAAAAGATTGGATTTGCTTGTACAACTTC
Organism: Sequoia sempervirens; assembly: GCA_007258455.2. Classification (NCBI taxonomy): domain Eukaryota; kingdom Viridiplantae; phylum Streptophyta; class Pinopsida; order Cupressales; family Cupressaceae; genus Sequoia; species Sequoia sempervirens. The sequence goes on along the minus strand of VDFB02058242.1, from coordinate 465,661,622 downwards.
CCTACAGAGTTTTGGAATAAGTTTGTCTCTATGCAATTGGCTGAAGTCTAGGTGACTTGGTAAAAATAGATAAAAAATCGCTAGAAAGAATCTACACAATTAATGCCTGCTAGAAAATTTCTAGGGAATTGGAATTACCTCTCCTTCAGAAGGTTCTTTTCTCACTTTCTTCTCACTCCTTTTCTATGTTGTTTTATCTACCTTAATGTGGGGCATGGAGTGAATGTTTGCAAGGAAAACAAATCTCTTCACCTTCTGATTCTTTCTCCTCAGAGAGAAATGGGTTCAGTTCTCAAAGTTGTGGAAAACAAGTCAGGTCTCAGATATAAAAATAATAATACATAATGACTACCATGGTTCAGAAGAAGTTTATCCTCGCATATGAAAGAAATTTCTAGAGCCCCACAAAGAAGCTAGCAAAAATTTCATTAGTATGGAGGATGAAGGTTGTCAAGTCAGTCAGATGTTCACTCTGTTGCCTCCCATACTTCGATATCTTCCTTTTGTGGGGAAAACCAAAATGAGTATTAGGAACGTCCACAAAGAGAAGCTGATGTAGTTCAAACTCTAAGAACCTGCAAATTAGACTCAAAACATACTCTGTTTTGCCTTACCCTTAAGAATATAAGTAATGTCAACAACAGAGAATCAAGAAGGAATAAATACATCCACTCTATAACGAAGAGAAATACATAACAAGTTATTCTTATCCTATATCAATAACTAAAATTTATCAGAATAGCCATAGTTGTGGAAAGATAGTAAAATATTGACCATATGACATTCAGCTTATGCTGTTCTCAGTTTCCTCTGAGCTGCTCCCTCTTCTCATTACTAATTTACCCCTTAGACTAACCCTAAAAACCAATGAACTCCTCCTACTCCTCAGCTCCTAGAGATTTCAAACATATCAAACTCTTCAAAAGCTACAAATAGAAAATAGCTGACAGCTGTTGAGTAAGGACTGGTCCAAACAAAACTGCTAAACAACAAAAGTCTTAAAATGAATGAACAGTAACTCAACTGACTGAATGTAGGAGGAGAATATTAACGTAGATGCTCCATACCATTCTCCCCTTCTCTTAGTAACTCTAAACCTACTGGTATTGGTTTAGAGGGTGTTATTTCTCTGTACTTAAGCAAGTCAGCTTTTGTGATCCAATAGTTGTAAGAATCTAGCAGGCCTTCCCACTTAACAAGATACAGTTTATAGAATTTGGATCAAGTAGCCACCATTTTCGTATCTAGCACTCGTTCAACCTACTTTCTCTTCTTCTTTGGCAAGTGCTTGGTCCAATTGTTGTTTTACTTCTAATTTTACTTTTCTCCTCATCCTCATTAGTCCTAGCTAAGTGCGAATACAGGTCAGTGACATTAAAGATAGGATTTATGTCCAAGTCCTTAGGAAAATATTTGGTAAGCATTATCATTTATCCTCTTTATGATTTTGCAAGGTCCAATATTGTTGGGCTTTAACTTGTTGTAGGCACCTTGGGGATACCTTTCCTTGTGTAGATGTATGTACAATGACCATTTCTCCTTCTTAAAAGACTTTTCTTCTCCAATGCGAATCAACTCTCTTCTTATATTGGTCATTCATGGACTGCAATTTGGACCTAACTTATTGATGTACCTCTAAAATATTCTTTACAAAATTTATAGCTTATTGGCTGTTATGTGGGTTTATTAGTAGATCAATTAAGTCCACAACTTGAAATGTAGACATATCTATAGACCTTGAAATTTAGACATATCTATAGACCTATTTATGGTGGAATTATAGGCAAATTCAGATCCAGGTATCATTGAATCCCATTGTTGAGGATTATCACTCACTAAGCACCTTGATAGATTGCCTAGGATTTTATTCACCACCTTAGTTTCACCATTGGTTTGGGGATGATATGTTGAACTGAATTACAACCTGCTATTCAATTTTTTTCACAAGACCCTCAAAAGTGGCTTAAGAATTTGATGTCTCTATCACTAGTTATAATTTTAGGAATACCATGGAAACTCATGACTTCCATTAAGAACAAATGTGCCACTTCACTTGCACCATTTGTCTTCTTACAAGGTATGAAAAAGGCCATTTTAGAAAAGTGGTCCACCACCACAAACACTAAATCATTACCTCTTTCAATTCGTGGCAGCCCCAAGACAAAATCCATGGAAATATTAGTGTATGGTTCCTTTGGCACTAACAAGGGCATGTCTAGGCCTATATTTTGATGTCCTTTTACTATTGAGCACACCTCCACAAGCAACAACAAACCTATCCACATCTCTTCTCATATTAGAGAAAAAGAGTTTCTCACTTGGTAATCCAAAAGTCTTATCTCTTCCAAAGTGTCCACCCAACCCATGCATCTCTCTCACAAGCTTTTCTCTCCTCAATCCAAGGGAAATGCAAAGCTGAGACACCTTAAATAAAAAGCCATCTAGTAATAAGAAGTCTTTAAATGGATGCATACTTGTACGGTCTTGACTATGTAGAATTGCATAAATGCTACTAAAATATGAATAATTTACATCTTCACTCTTCATTTCTTCAAAACCAACCAGCCCATGACTCATTACAACCAATAAATGATGCCTTCTACTTAAGACATCTGCCACTACATTGGTTTTTCCTTGTATTGCACAACAAAAGTATAGGCCTACAAGAATGAAGTCCATTTAACATGTTTGTGGGACAACTTGCTTTGTGAATTTATGTACTTCAAGGCTTGATCATCTTTCATCAAGATGAGTTTCCTATGTAGAAGATAATGCCTCCAATATTTTAATGGTTGTACTAAAACATAGAATTATTTATTATAAATGGTGTACCTCTTTTTAACTTCATTTAATTTCTCGCTGAAAAAGGCCATAGGTTTTCCTTCTTGACTTAACACTCCCCCTATAACTACCCTTGAAGCATCACACTCAACTATAATTTTTTTCTCAATGTTGGATATAACAAGCATACGTGCTTCCTTGACCTTCCTTTTGAGTTGTTCAAAACTCACATCAGCTGCCTTTGTCCAAGTAAAGACCTTCCCTTTCGTGCAATCAGTCAAGGTGCACTTATGTCGCTGAAATTCCTAATTAATCTCTTATAAAATTCACCAACCCATGGAAGCTATTCACCTCCTTGACCTCTCTAAAATTCTAATTTGTCCTTAGAATTCTCATGAGGCAACCTAGCCTCAAGGGCCTACAACCTTTTGAGTACTTCATCTGCATTACCTCTCCATCTTGCTTTCCTCTGGCCTCTTCTTTTCCAGATCACGTGAGCTCCCCTTTGGACCATTTTAGTTTTGCAATGATAACAAAATGATGCAGTTCAAACTCTAAGAACCTTCAAATTAGACTCAAAACATACTCTGTTCTGACTTACCTTTAAGAATATATGCAATTTCAATAGTAGAGAATCAAGAAGGCATAAACACATCCACTCTATAGCCAAGAGAAATACATAACTGGTTATTCTTACATTATATTGGTCACTAAAAATTATCAGAATAGCCACATTAGTGGAAATATTGTAAAATATTGAGCATATAACATTCAGCTTCTACTGTTCTTAGTCTCCTCTGAGCCGATCCCTCTTCTCATTACTAATTCCCTCTCAAACTAACCCTCAAAACCTATGAACTCATCTAACTCAACTCCTAGATATTTCAAACTAATCAAACTCTTTGAATGCTAAAACTAGAAAATAGTTGACAGCTGTTAAGTAAAGACTAGTCAAAATAAAACTGTTGAACAAAATACTAAAAATAGTTAAACAAGAGTCTTGAAATGACTGAACAATAACTCAATTGACTGAACGTGGGAGGAGAATATTAAAGTAGATGCTCCACATCAGAAACCTCTCTTGATGCTTTTCTTGGTATATGGTGCTGGGAAAAGCAGAGAGGGAGGCAAGAATGAAGTAGGAAGATTAGCTGCTCCTTCCAAAGATGAAGTAGGAGGAGGATCTCATAAAAGGTTAAATGGCTTCCTTAAAGGTTCTAGCCCGGAGTGGAAGGGGAATGTCCCTCCACAGGGCCACTGAACGACCTTTCATGGATTAGGGGTATATGTGATAGTATCCTCATAATGAAAAGGGTAGGAATGCATTATTGATTTAACAAATTGATAAACAATTTCATTGAGAAGAACAAAGTGCTTCTTCTCTGTCATAACATAAAACATAAATATTTATGACAACAAATTGCTACCAAGAAGGCTACTTAGAAATAGAGGATGACAACATATCATCCGCCCATTAACTATTTAAGAATATAGAATGTTATCTTAAATAAATATGATTGGTTGTCTGAAAAATGAATTTAAAAAAAGATAAAGATTTTTGGTAGTTGTAAGATATGTTCACATATAATGGCCTATCGACCAAAACATATTAGAGTAACACAACTCAAGAGTGCATCGACATAAATCACACAAATAGGGAACACAATTTGATTTCATTCTCCTTAAAATCGTCCCAAGTGCACCCATACACTCATGTGTACGGAGGAAATATCCTACTTCCCTCTCCTTTAAGAACGTTCTAAATGTCACTATTACATGAGAAAGTCTCATTGCTCCTTGTAAAAAAATGAGTACAGAAATACAAAGACAATCCTACAATCCATAGAACATCCCAAAATTTGTGAACTCTCAGGAAATCTCTCAATCCTACAAACATCCTAAGTGTCATAACTATTAAAAAAATCTCATAGGAGTAATAAGTTCCTAAGATCTAATGCAGTCTCTTCTCTTCTCGTTACAGCTTCTCCCATCTCCCACATGATAATACACACTTATCAATATAACAAGCAAGGAGGACAATTAATGAATTATGGTACAAGTGAAACCTTTACACACAGAATGAGAACCAACTATCATTTCAGTTAAACAAATATTTCAAGTTGATTGCCACATAGACCAATTTCCATTTCCACTTTCTCCATCTTCTTTCTTGTCTGTTCAAAACCTGTCTTTATCCACAGGCTTCTCCTCGAATTTTTAGAAGACTCTGTTTCCTAATTCTTTTGGGTATGCGCATTAACACTGACAGTGAACCCCTTACTGCGTTCATTGGTTCTGTTTTTCTCTTCCCAAGAGACTTCCTCAAGTTGGATTTTTCTTCTTTAATTTAATGCAGCTTATATGCCTTTCAAGGTTCCTTCATCATTATCAAATGCAGGTCTTAAATTCTATTTTCTTCTTCCTGACCAATTACCATGCTTTAAGATGTAGGTATTGATGCTCATGCTTTGAATCAAGCCCATTGCTATTGGAGTTGTCGTTCTATTGGGTTGATTGAACTAACATCTGTTTGGCATTCTATTACTCCTTGTAATCTACATAGGAATCGTAAGGTGTCAAAGCACCCTGTTTCACATAATAACATAATTAAAATTTCATAGATAATAATTTCCATGAGGTAATATTAAAATCTTAGAATAGGATATAAAATTCAGGATCTATTTTCTAATATCAAATTTAATTTTGAATTCTTTGAAGGTTTCTTACTGCTTTCGTGAATGCTGAGAGTTTACAAGCTTTTCGAGATGAAATAAATCGCTTAAATGCCGATCTCACATTGTTGGGTGTAATTGAGATAGAAAGCAGACAATCAAAGATTGCTCCCCAGTCACAGGAGTTTTATGCATACCAGGAACAAGGTAAGGCCATCCTTCAAAAGATACTTTTATTTTATTATATCTTCTTGTTATATTAAGCAAATCCTAACATAGTGTTGCTACAAAACTTACAGTTGGAATCCAGAGTGGACTGGAAAGCGTAATTCAACTCCTTGATTTGAATGCACAGGATGCATTACCAATTGTTGTGGTTGTGTACGGTCTTGGGGGAATTGGGAAAACTACACTCGCTGATGCTGTTTATGCACAGAGTGACCTTAAAACTTATAAACATTGTAGAATTCATATGGATCAAAATTGTAACAAGAAAGATCTTAAAGCCCTCCAACAGCAGATTTTGTATGGACTATTCCAACAAAATGTGGACTTGACAGACTGTGACCAAGGTCGAGGAATGATATGGTCACTTTGCAAAAAGCATCCCAATCAGGCCTTATTTCTCTACATTGACAACGGTCTGAAAAATACAGATCTCAAGCAACTTCTACCTGAAGACTTGGGTAGTTGCCTTCCACCCAGAAGTAGAATACTTGTCACAACTCGAAACCTGCATGAGACAGACATATTCAACGCCAGGAATATTCAACGCCAACAATATCATGTGAGTTCTCTTCCACATGCACAGGCCAGAAAGGTTTTGTTGAAGAAAGCTACCAATTACAATAATGAAAAGAATATTCACGACCTCCTTGAGTTGTGTGGTGGTGTTCCACTTCTGCTGGAAATAGCTGGCTCGCAACTAGCCATAACTAGCAGAAATACTATTAATATAGTATTAGAGTTGCTCAAAGAAGGGGAGAAGGTTGAAGAGGAGGATATCAGTGATCGTATGATCGATTTTGTATACCACAGATTGTTACCACCTGTGAAAGAGGCTTTTCTAGATATCACATCCTTCTTTCATGATTGGACAATAAAAAAAGTGGCCTGCATAGTCGGAGAGGAGGAATTTAGAGCTCTAGAAGATGCTTCATTCATCAAGACATCTGAAATGGGTACAGTAATTGTTCATGACATAGTTCGAGCAAGAGGAAAAAAGATGTCAGAGCAAAACCGAATCAGAGATCCTGAGACTTTATTAAAATGTTTGCAAGATGAAGAGGTATGTCGTACTTAGTACATCTATTCTCAATCTTATGAAAATACTTTTGTTAGTCATAGTCATAATGAAATGTATGGTTTATTTTTCATGCAGAAACTCAAAAATTTAAAAGGCATCCTTTTAAATGAGGAATATGACCAGCCTCCAATTGAAATCAATGAAAATCATCTAAATTGTATGAGCAAATCCTTAAGAGTGTTGTCTTATGAAGGAACAACAATAATATTCAAGGAGAAATGTCATAAACCATTTAAACAACTCAGAAATCTTTCAATCCCTAGTAATGTTCCTGATTTACCAATGGAGTTCGATAAACTTGGGCGTCTTGTCAGGTACAGAGGCCCATTCACGCAAGAAATGAGTTTCTATAAGGTAAACTCTACCTCTTTAAATCATATTTGTCATTGAATTTAAAGCTTTCATCAGATTGTATAATGACACTTAATCCTAGTTCATATTTTCTATGCAAATATGTAGCTTCCTCCAAGCCTACGCGCTTTCCACATTATAGGTTCTTTTGAGAATGGAGTTGCAAATTCTAAAATTCCTCCCACAGTCACTCTGGCTTCTTCTTCGGTTGTAAAATTAGGCTTTTCTGATTTGAAAAATATGCAAAGGCTACCAGATGGAGTGGAAAAGCTATCAAAGTTAGGTGAACTGTATTTAATTGATTGCCATCAATTAAGAGAACTTCCTTCCAAATTGGGGGATCTCAACAATCTAACAAGGTTGTGGTTAGATCAGTGCCATGAATTGAAAAAGTTGCCTTCAGACTTTGGGCAACTTAGCAATTTGACATCATTATATTTAAGCGGCTGCTCTGCATTATGTGTATTTCCTTCCAGCTTTGGACATCTCATTTCGCTAAAATGTTTGCACTTAGATTATTGTTCAAATTTGAAAAAGTTGCCTTCAAACTTTGGGCAACTCAAAAACTTGGAAGAGTTAGATTTGAGCCATTGTTTTGGGTTAGAAGAATGGCCATCAAGCTTTCGAGGTCTCACAAAGATGAAGAAGATGGTTTTGGTAGGTTGTTCCATGAAGTTAAAAGAGTCATTACCTCATAATATTAGAAGTTGTTCTATCATATTTGATTAAATACTATTTTCAACAATTTTATTTTCAGAGGTTTCTCTATTTTTTAATAAAATTTGTAATAGCACATGTAAGGTTTGTAATTTTCAAATGGCTTCTTATTTTTTAATTAATATTATTTTCTAGTGTATTTAATTTATTTTAAAATTTACATTTACTTTTTCTTTTAGTTTAATTAAAACTCATTTTAAAATAACAATTTTGTAAGCTTTTCAAATAATGATATATTATTATGAAGGAAAAATGTTTCTTTATGTAAATCTAGATCAATTTAATAAATGCATATAAATGAAGTATAAATTAATTTAGATTAATTTAAAGTAGTTGGGAAAGACAAATGTGGAATCAAAGTTATTTTTGAAAATTAAATGTATACTTAGATTTTGATACAAGGATGGAATATGAATGTTGATGACTTGAAGAACCATTTTGTCACAATATAGAAAATTAATGACCTTGGTGTATAAGCTATCCTCAAACTTTGTACAAATCCAAAACTCTATGTGGGTCAATCTCATAGTTCAAAATCAATCTTGTGTGAAAATATGATCTCTTGGGTATTGTTCTAACTTTGTTGAATGCATGTAGGTTTTTGTGATTCTTGTTCTTTGTTGACGTGTAAGTATTGGCAATATTTGAAAATGCCTTGGGATAAATGGTTGAATTGCAAGGGTTCATGCTCTCCTTAATCACCCTCCTTGAAAAACTAACTTTGCAACCTTGGCTAAGCTTTGGTAGATTGCAAGCAAGCAATGTCCTAAATTTGAAAATAAATTTTGATGCAAGTTGTGCTCCAAATCGAGATATTCCTAGGAATGATCCTAATAACTTAAATATTTGAATGATCTAGGATGATTCTTAGATGTATTTCAACATTCAAATTAATGTTTTTAAATACTAATACATAATGAATAATTTTTCAAATTTGTATCAAGTTGGCTCCCAAAGACTAGTGGAAAAGGGTAGGATTCGGTAACTTGATATTTTTAAATTTTGAATTTTGGGACATATCCACGTTGTATGGTAGCAAACTAGCATGTTAAATTTTCAAAGCCAAGATATTTTGGTAGAATACCAATACTAGTTGGGCCACAAGAGTTGAATTAATCCTACTAGAAAAAACATGGAAAAAAAAATTAACCTAAGAGAAACTAGTAAGCTCTCTCCACAACAAGAGATAGAGAAAAGAGAAAAATTCCTATGTTGGAATTGTGATATAGAAAATGGTCAAGGAGTCATAACTGTTCTAGTAGTGAGAAAAATAATAAGGTTGAAGAAGAGGGAGAAGCACCTTCAAAAGAATCAAACATAAAACTTAAGAAAAGGGATTCTAAGGAAAAAGAAAACAATACTAACTCCCTACATGCATTGAATGAAACAAATTCACCACAAACACTTAAATTAATTAGAAATAGGGTGAGTGGAGGATCATTATAGGCCAAACTATGCCTCTAAGTGGCACTAAAAATGCAAAAAAATAAAGTTAAGAAACTTGACATAAAAATTTTAATAGGTTATTAACATAATTTGGAAAATATGTAGGAATAGAATTTGTTGTAATTTGAATGTAGTTTGTAGGTTGCTAAATTTTTTTAGAAAAAAAGTAAATTTATTTGGTGAAAATTTAAAATTTCAATGAAGTACTATACTTTTTGAAAAAAAAAACAAGTGTCATTTTGGCCAACCTAAGCATGAGAATTTTTTTTTTATCTTTCAATATAAGTAAAGGAAAAATGCTCGAATGTAACACATTTTTTTATAATATTTATGCAAGTAATAATTTGTTATGAATTTTTTAGGAGTTTCCAAAAATATTAAAAACTAATTTTCTAACTATTAGAGTGAATAACCTAGGAAAAATCAATGACAAAAAACCTTCATGTGAGATAGAGAGGAGCACTAAGCTACTTCACTAGAGAAGAAAATGAAAGATGAGACATGATTAAATTACACAATGTACAGGCTTTTAAAGCCATGAGAAAAGTGTTGGGTGGAAAAACTACCCACATGGGAAAAACCACCTAGGAGAAATTAATCAAAGTAATCTACCCTAAGTGAAAACTTAATTACACTAACACCCTACTTAAGTGCAACTTAGGGAGAATGAAAATGCAAAAATGCAAAGAATGCAATATGGGTCCCGACAACACAACCATGATGTTAGGTACCCATTTACAATGCAATCTCTCACAACCAGAGAAAAGGAGAAAAAACCCTATAGGAAAAAAACCCTCTCCAAAAAAGAGAAAAGAAAAAAAATGATGCATAGATGGAGGACTCAATAATACCCCCCAAGGACTACATACACCATGTATATACAACAATCAATGGTCCCCCCAATAAGAGGGAAAGAGAGAGAGTATATATAGCCCCCCACAATGTCTAATCACCTAAAAAAATGGTAGGTGTCTGAAGACAAAACATGATGGACAATGTCAACAAACAACTTGTCTCCCTTTCAGAAGAAACAAAACCAAATATAAGTGCGGGTATTCTTCTCATTCCAAATAGGAATTCAAAGAAAGAAGCATGAATATGTATGATGATGTCTCTAGAATCTACTCATATGTCACCAAGACCTTGGAAGATGATGCCACAAACCAATCAGGAACATGCCTTATCACAATAGAAGGTGAAAAATAAGGTATCACTAGAAACTGATGTTGTACAATATCCAGAGACTGAAATGGGGTGGCAACATTTGTACCACAACTATCATCAAATAGGAGGGATATACCCTCAAATGTGTCCTCCAAATTAGAAATGTGAGATTCCACGAACAATGAACTAATGTTCAAAAAATAAGAATCCCAAGCAGGAAGACAATGAGACACTAGTTGTGATGGATCACTAGATGTGCTCAATGAATCATCAACACAAAATGAATGGTCCTACTGAATAGGAATGATAGGAGCCTCACTCAATGACTTTGCACAATGAATCACTGAAGGTGAAGGTATATCAACTATCCTTGGTGGAGCAGAAGGAGCATCTAAAGAACCCTCGTCATCCTCATTTAAGACTCAAATTATTCCAACACTTCAAACTCCTGCATAGTAGCATTATCATAGGGTATCCTGTCTTAAAAATGAAGAGGCACAAGACAATTTGAAACAAGATCATCTGGGAATAGCGGAGTATCAGGATCTCCATGTATTTCCACAAATATCATCAACACAAAATGAATGGTCCTACTGAATAGGAATGATAGGAGCCTCACTCAATGACTTTGCACAATGAATCACTGAAGGTGAAGGTATATCAACTATCCTTGGTGGAGCAGAAGGAGCATCTAAAGAACCCTCGTCATCCTCATTTAAGACTCAAATTATTCCAACACTTCAAACTCCTGCATAGTAGCATTATCATAGGGTATCCTGTCTTAAAAATGAAGAGGCACAAGACAATCTGAAACAAGATCATCTGGGAATAGCGGGGTATCAGGATCTCCATGTATTTCCCAAATTTTAGTCCAAAGAATATAAGGACACTCAAAATGATCAATAGCATCCAAAGTGGCATCATCAATATGTATTGCAATAACTCCTAGGACACGATCCCTTTTGAAATTCCATGCAAATTTCTTACTATCAGTACCAGGAGGGGGAACAAGATTATACAAATGTGGCAACAAATGAAGCCATCTGAGATGTTTTATGATACCATCTTTCCATTGTTTATAGTTTCCCCTTTCTAACATAATCACAACAGGATGCAATGAAAACCCCATAATCAACTATGACAAAGCTCCCAAAATTCAAAGACAGTAATCTTCAACAACAAATAGAAACTCCCAAATACTGCAAATGAAGGCTTCCCAAAATACTTCAAGAAGCAAAAAAAGGCTGAGAATCAAACAACTCCAAAGAGCACAACACCAATATTGAACGTCAACAGATTAAAAGCACCACCAAACAAAAAATATATGAGAGAAATTCTTCAACCACTACAAAGGTGATGAAAATACCTTTTCGTTGATGTGTGGTTTGCGAAAATTGGCCTTCGTTTGCAAAAGATATGCAAAAATGAAAAAAGGCCTATAGAGGCACTTTTGGAGCTCTCGATCACACCATACGACCATATAATGCGCGCAGGGGCTAAAAAGTGAAACTCTCAGCTTAAGTGAATTTCAAATTGCCTAGTTCGAGACAATGAACCAAGTCATGCCACCAAGCGGCCAATCACCAAGCAATATACACTTCAAGGAGCTCTCGATCACACCATACGACCATAGAATGCGTGCAGGGGCTAAAAGGTGAAACTCTCAGCTTAAGTGAAGCTCAAATCGCCTAGTTCGAGACAACAAACCAAGTCATGCCACCAAGCGGCCAATTACCAAGCAATATACACTTCAAGTAAAATCATGCATGCATGAGAAGGGGCCTTCACTGGTCACAAGAGCCTTTGGTCATACCATGCTTGAGGGCACAAGGCAATAAAAAGCCTATTTAGAACTACTTTCCCAGCAATGTGGGATACATGCTTTTGAAAGACACCTCCAAAAAGAAACTTGGGCCCACACACTCTTCGGTTGCACAACTTGAACCCTAAATATTAAGGGAAAACTTTATAAAATATAAAGTTCGAAAAAATTCATTGCACCTCCAATAGCCAATCGAATCAAATGTCAATAAATGGTGATTCAAATGCATCAAAATTCAACCCCAGCCTGCAAACAGGAAAATCTGGCCGCCTTCAAATGAATCATTACTGCAAAAAGAAAACAGACCTCCCTTTCATGGATCGGCTTGTGTGCGTCAACAAAAATGAAAATTACCACCATAACAAATAATTCAAGTCACATCCACCGCCTTTGCACAACAGGAATGATGGCCTGATAGAGCAACTCGTGGTTTGCACAACCCACACATTCCATAGATATATCTCAAGCACTATGATTGATCCATAGAATAGTCACGACTTGTACGAGCTAGATTGCACCTTCCACACCAAAATGCGGCCTCAACTGGAAATGAAATTCACTGCACAAGAAAAAAGTAGGTCTCGAATCATAGTTTGCAATCTCCAACAAATTGAATTCGGGCCTTTCTTGGCAGTGGTATCGGCTTCTCTAGAGAAATCGTGGGTCAAAGTGTTGAATCAAGCCTTTTCAACCAGAAAAATCACACGCCCAAATTGGAACTCGTTTGGAAAAGGAAATGATGCTTCAAGACAAAAAAACACATCCCATAGCAGAAAATTGGGCTTCCAAAAGACTGGAAAATTTTGGCCAATGCGCCCACAACAAGAGAGAAGAAAGACACGGTATGTGAAGCCCACACAGCACAGGGGAAAAAAAGGTGCCTCCAGCAAAAATGTTGTCTCCAAATGGTAAACCGAGCCCTTTACAGCCCGAATCGGTCCCAAAAAAATAGCCTCACCTAGGTCTTCAAGCAAAATCGTGCCCACATAGCATAAAGTCGGGCAGAATGCCTTCTTCTCAACAGATGAATTGCTTCTTCCACAACAAAACGAGAAATAGCACCTCAAACCACTGGTTGAAATCGCTTCCTCCAGTGAAGAAACAAATTCGCAGCAGGAAAATAGAGAAAATCGACAATCAACTTTGAAATTTGAAAAATGTTGAAAAAATAAACGATCTCAAAATCTCCAGCGAAAACTCTCAGGAAGGATTCGCAGATTGGGTGGCTCTAATACCATGTGGTATTAGAGTGAATAACCTAGGAAAAATCAACTGCAGAAAACCTTCACTAGATAGAGAGGAGCACTAAGCTTTTAAAGCCATGAGAAAAGTGTCGGGTGGGAAAACTACCCATACAAGAAAAACCACTGGAGAGAAACTAATCGAAGTAATTTACCCTAAGTGAAAACTTAATTACACTAACAATAACCAATCTAACTTAGTCAAAAATATATTTAATTCAAAATTATTTTTTCAACTTATAGTTTGGAAAGCATAGAGTGTTACATATCTTTCGGATTCAAAAAGTGTGAAACTATTTGAAAGTTATGGATGTTTTTCAATTAGTCTATCAATCATGACTTCAGACATAGTGCATGTAGAGAATCAATAATAATTTATTAAATTCAAAATAAACCATATCTTATATATTCTAAGTAGAATGCTAACAATTTATTGAATAAAACCTTTTCATTTCATCAACTTCAGATTAAAAATTTTTGTCAGCACGAAGGGTGAAGTTCAAAAAACCATGGGAACCCTCTATACACATTGGGGCAGTTGACTTTTCAGGTTTGACACCCCCAAGACAAATCCCAAAGCATTCTCGAGGCAACAACTAAGGAAATCCATTTTTTTGTAGCTTGATATTAATATATATATAATAATATATAACATAATATAATACATGGTATTAATATATATTAGTATATATATATATTTTTGATAAGTAAGGAGGGTTTATATTAATTATCAAAATATTTTACATATAATGGCCCCTAGGACAGTGAAGTTACATATCAAAGACCACCATGAGCTTATAATAGAGCAACCCCAAACATTTCTTCACAATAGGACTAAACCATTTTACTACTTCTGCAAAATGACCATGCAAGGTCTTGCAACCATATGTGATTTTGCTATGCCTATAACACTTATGACATATACATTGACATACAAAGCTCCAGACCCTAGCCAAAATACTTTATATAGTATTGCATAGTAACTCAAAACAACCATCAATTTCCTTTACTAGTCAAAGACCTTTAGTAGACATCATTAACCATGTTGTTAGAGGAAGCCATTTTCTTTCAAAAAAGCCCTAAAATCTTGAATCCAGTCGAAGTTTTGCATTGGGGTGATATGCAACATCTTCTTCAAGAAATTAATTCTAACCATAGCCTTCTGCTTGTGTTCTAACAAAGCAAGTCCCTTCAGATCCAGGATAAAGGGATAGTATTTTACCACCTCCCCTAGAATGTCGAGTGATTCCAATTCATGAGTCCGTGGAACTCCTACTCTTAGAGTGGTGGAATCTAGGGTTTCCTCTAAGCCCCCTAGAAGGTCATCTTTGAACATTCTACAAACAATCACCTTCGCTACTACCTTCGACACCCTTACATGCACAAGGGATGCTAGAAATATGGAGGTGATATTAGTATCCTCTTGGTAGAGCTTACTTTCATTCAGAAAATCCATACCCATAATCACCTTCACAAAAACTACTGACAAGGAGTTTGTACATCAAGTAGAATTTGTTTAAGTTGTTGGTCTGTCACCTCCCTGAGAAATGTCATTTTTCACATTTCACTAATCAGATGAATCAGTGTGTCCATACTGTTGCACTCAATGGTATCAACAAACATCCACACAATGAACTTGGAATGTTGTGCCATCAACAAAACTTAGAGAGAAAAATTTGTAAGAAACAAGACATCTACCCACTTAAAAAGGTTTTTTGACTTCATCTATCAAAATATTTAAATGTTGTCACTTGTATTGAGGTGACACCTTGTTATATCTCCTTATGATTCATCTCTCTCATTGTTGTGTAAAATTTTGTGTAACTATTCATTTTCATCAATAGTTGTTACAACTCGAGGAATGGTGGTTGAGGCTTATGCCAAAGTTGCCTCCCTATCCCACATTAATAAGTGTGAAAGATTGTTATACACCATTTTTTTTTTTGTGTGTGATTTTTTCCAAGTATTTCCCTTTTCCATGTGATCCAATAACTCTTTGATAGGGTACTTTTATGTTCTACACATGACACGATATAGCTATTGTCCATACTTATGCATTTAAGTGCCACTGTGTGTTAAGTTATCACATCAGACTCTCCCTGAGATGGCATTCATGTTGATGCTAGTGTGGCAAGCATTTTAGATTGTCATGGATGACCATATTACTTCCACCATGGAAACGTTTCAAAATATTCGCTATTCAAACATTTTGTGCACTTTTAAAGGTAAAGGAATTCACGGAGTTTCAAATTTTGTTAGGAAGAATTTCCTACCAACCTAGCTATTTTTTCTTACCTTTGTTTTTTGAGAGTTTTTGATCACTAAAATCCATCAATCAAACATTTCGTGTGCTAACACCCATTTGATGCATCCCTTACATGCTTGGTCTATTTCTAATGAACCCAGAAGGTCTGTAGTATGTTAGATCTTCACAACCACCATTCGTAACCTCTTTCTGTGATAGTCATTGCATGTGGAAGAAAGATTGTCAATGTTCGCTAATATAGATTTCCACACCATCGATTTTGGAAATCCAACCATATCGAGCATGTGGGACTCATTAGCGCTCGAAATCTTACATTTCAAAACCTCACCAACCCTCATTCCTGAAACAACATCTTGTGAATCCTCAAGCTCTTTTAGTTCAACACCATCTACCCCTATACTTGCTAAAGAATCTGCTTCCACATTACCTTCCCTATATGAGTGAATGATCATTATTTATTTGAAGATCTCTGAGCATTGAAGATAAATTTCTAGAATGTTTTTCAACTTCCAATTTTGAAGCTTGCCTGTCCTTAAAAAAATTATCACTATTGATGAGTCACCTTCTACAACAACCCTATCAATCTTGAAATTGTTACACAGGTTGAGACTAAGTAAGAGAGATTGGAATTCAACCACATTTTTGGTTCCTATTGGTAGTGGGACTATTAGCTTACCAATTGTGTTACACTCCCAATCTCCTAATATGCACCCTACCCCTAAGGGACCCAGATTGTCCCTAGTATCCCCATTAAAATTTAGCTTATACCAGCCTAGATCTGGTGCCTACCATTTGACATTGCAACAAGCCTCTTTGGCCTTAGTGCCACCCTCCCCTACAAAGGTAGGAGCCTTAAGACCATGCCAAAATTTTCTCATACATGCATCTGATACTAAAAACTTGTCTTTCTTTGGATTTTGATCTGCAAATCGACTATTCACCACTTCTACTATTGCAACTTCTAGTTTATTTAACAGAGATAAAATATGAATTTCTTTTTCTTGAAATAAACATCTATTTCGCTCTTTCCAAACTTCCCATATTAGTAAAGATGGGCTTGCCACCCATAGAGCCAAACATAGGGCTGATTTCTAAAGGTCAGTCCATCCTTGAAACAAGATCGTTATATCATCGGTTAGGGTGCACTTCCAAGCCAACTCCATGCACAACCAATACCAACATTAATTCATATAAGGGAAATTTAGTAAAAAATGATTTATTGATTCTTCCTCTTGCTTGTAGAGAATACACCTTGAGGGTCCACAACAACCCATCTTCACAAACCTATATCTGCAGTGACTATTCTTTTTTGCATTGCTGTCCATGTAAAAACTCCTACCTTAGATAGACATCCTTTCCTCTAGTAGAATCTTACTGGTATTTGAGAGGGACCTTCCTCCCGCTTTGCCAAAATTCTATAACCATCCTTGACATTGTATTCCCTTGATTATGCCTCATGCCACCTGAGAGTATCGTTTCCATTCCTAATATCTACTTTGCAGTTGGCCATCAACATCTCATATTCCTTAGCCATTGCATTGTCTATCCCTAGCCCTCTTACATCTCTCCATATCCACTGAGATAGACCATTCAATTTGACTTCTCTAAGATACTCCCTAGTTTTTAATCCCCACCTTTGCTTTGTAACATCCCTGATTCTCCCTAGGCCTCTATATCCTTCCAACTTAGGAAATCCTCCCTAGGAATCCTCCCAAAATAGGGTTGTGCTTCCATTCTTTATGTCCCACATTAATTGGCTTGTGATTAAGTCTCTACTACTTTTCAAGAAGCACCATATCCGTGAGCTAGTTGGTAGATAATTTTCCTTGAATATACTTGACTCCCCTTCATCTAGATACTTTTCCTTTATTGTCTTTACCCATTTTAAATTCTAATTGGCATAGATCTTCCAAACCAATTTTGCAACTAGGGCTTTGTTTTTTAATGAGTAGGTTTTTTAAGCCCACTCCATACACCTCCTTCATTCTACATATGTTTTCCCATTTTATGAGTGGATACTTCTTTTTCTCCTCAATCCCTTGCCAAAAGAACTTTCTCATTCTTTGATTGATTTTAGTGCATGCCTCACTTGTTAGGGGGAGACACGACATCATATACATGGGTGTAACATATATGACTACCTTTAGTTTAATTATTTTTCCATCCCATGACAACCATTTTCCTTTCCAAGATGCCAATCTATCTCCAACTTTTGATACTAGGGAGTTCCACAATTTCCCTAATTGCTATCCTTTTGCCAAGGGAAGGCCCAGATATTTGCATGGTAGGTTTCCTCTTTTGAAGCCAAAAATTATTACTATATGATTTTCCACTCTTGGTTTTGTGTTGAAGAAAAAAAATTCATACTTTTCCTTACTTCCTACCCTGAAGCAACAGTATAGTCATCCAAAATTTTCTTATAGTTTCATGCTCAGAAGCCACAACGGCTCCAAAAAGCATTGTATCATCATCAAATTTTTGATGTGTTATTGCAAGCAATTCCCTTGTGAATTGTATTCCCCCTAGTCTCCCTTCCAACATTTCTTTGCTTAATGACCTAGCCAATGATTTCACCATTGTTATGAAAGGGAAGGGGCACAAATGGTCAACCTGTCTTAATCCCCTAGAAGCATTGAAGAAACCCTCTAGAGAACTATTGATCAAAACCAAAAATATTGAGCTTTCCACACAATTGAATATCCACTCCAGCCACTTCTTATTGAAGCCAAATGCCTCTATTACCTTAAACAAGAATCTCCAATCAAACTTATCATAATTTTTTTTGATGTTCAGTTTTATCAACATGTTTGGTTTTTCAATTTTTGTGTGGAATATATAGCCTCTTGTGTGATTATGACCCCATCTAGGATTGATCTACCCTGAAAAAACCCAGTTTTTTCTTCTAATAGATATATCCGATAGAATGTTCTTGAATCTATGTGTTGTTGTCTTTTCCATTATTTTATAGTGTTGCAGAGAGTAATTGGTCTCTACTCATCCAACGATCTTGGATTTGATTTTTTGGGTATTAATGTTGTGAAAGTGTTGTTGATTTATTTTAGTACTTTACCAAAGCTTCTTGATTCTTCTGTGGCCTCTAAGAATTCTACTCCTAATATACCCCAACATTTTTGAAAAATTATGGCTTGGAACCCATTCAAGACATGAGCCTTATTGAGGTTTAGTTGAAATAAATCTTAATTTCCTCTTCAGTAAAACTGCTCATTAACATATTGTTTTGTGTTTGGGATATTAGATTTTGGATGTTGATCAATATATGTTGTTGTTCCTACCATCTTGAACCTCCCCAGTTGTTTAGTAGATTTTGAAATAAATTGATCATTTCAAGTATTATGTCCTTTATTTTCTCTAGCATCCTACCCTCCAAGTTCTTAATTCTTGATATTTTGTTGACTTCCCTTCTAGCTCTTGTTGCATTGTGAAAGAATTTCTATTTTAGTAAAATTGTTCATTAACATCTTGTTTTGTGTCTCAGAGACTAGCTTTGGGATGTTGGTCAATATGTGTTGTTGTTCCTACCATCTTGAACCTTACCAAATTTTTAGTAGATTTTGAAAGCAATTGATCATTTTAGGTATTATCTCCTCCATTTTCTCTAGTGTCCTACCCTTTGAGGTCTTAATTCTTGATATTCTATTGACTTCCCTTCTAGCTCTTGTTGTCACCTTCCTTTATCCATAATTCTCATGACTTCTATCTCCAAAATACCTCCTCCTTGGCTAGTATGTCCTCCAACCTATTTAGTAGTTCCTTCTCCTTTAAGTATCTTGTTGCATGATCCATTCCATCAACTAGTACTTCCTCATTTAGACATTGTAGATGCTCTTCAACCTTTTGTTCTCTTCAAAACTATTTTAAAAATTGTTCCTATTCCATGCTTTTAGCTGTTGCTTTACAAATTTCAATTTGGACACCACATTGAATTTTTTTTCCCTCTTGGGTTTACTTTTGCTCACTAGCCCTGTATATTAATTGCATGAAATTCTCATCCCTTAGCCACATTTTTTCAAATTTGAAGGGAAATCTTATGGGTTTTATTTACCCTTTGATATCAAAAATTATTGGATGATGATCAGATCCATATATGGGTTCAATACTACATTCAAGGGTAAAGAGGAAGTATCAAAGATCACCCTTGAATAAAAATCTATCTAACTTTTTTGCAATGCTACAAAAACCTCTTCTTTTGTTTGTCCAATCGTATAACCCCTTACCCATGTTGATCTCCATGAGTTCATTTCTATCTAAAAATGCTTCAAAATCTATTTGAGACTGAAGTTTCCTTATTACCCCCCCTTTTTTGTCAATGAATATCAATATTGCATTGAAATCCCTCATAATACAAAATTATAGGTTCAAGGTATTGCAAATTGTCTCTAAATATTGCCATAATTCTCTTTTAAGAATAAACAAATAGGGGCCATAAACATTAATAAAGAGAAAACATAAATTAGAGATTAGGCTTCTAACCTTGTAAGCCAACTAGTGTTTGCTTGATCCCACCTTTTCCAGTAGCAAATTTCGAGGTCACCATAATGTTAGGAGCCCTCCAACTACTCCTTTTACATTGGTTGCTTCTATTTTCCACTGTCTTAACTTCTTCCTTAGATTTTCAACTTCATCTTGTTGTAAATTTAACTCTTTTATCATGAAGACATCAACTTGTGATGCCTCCAATTGACGCCCCACCAAGCATCTTTTGTTAGGGGCATTTAAGACCCTAACATTTCACAACATTATCCTCATTGCTCCTCAAGAAAGGATTCCCACTTACTTTTCATTAGCATTTCCTTTATCTTCTTCTAACCTACAACCTCTCCATCAATCTTCCTCTTCTCTTGATTTCAGATTCTTCCTTTTTTCTTACTTTACCCACAGTCTGGAGACCTTTTAATAGATTCATATTGGGAAATCCCAAAATTCCCCTTCTCTGGTTGGGTTGGAGACATAATCCTTTATTTTCTATTTGTTGATGGGGGTAATTTCCACTTCATCTGGAGCCTCATCATCTTGCACTAAGTTAGGGACTTTACTAGGCTTCTTCCATCACCTCTTCCTCCTAGTCTTTAGTTTGCATTCCTTCTTAAGCCACCTTAGTGAGTTCTAAGAGCTCATTACCTACTAAAATCAAGGAATTGATGTTATCTTCCTTAAAATTATTCCCAATCATATCAATGGGCTCTGATAACTTCTCATCTAATTCAATTATTTTCCTTGGCTTTTCCATTAGTCATTGATCAAGCTCTTCTTTATTTCTTGTGTTTTCTATGGATTTTTCATGTCCATCCTCATGCATTGGCTTGGAATCCTTCCCTTCCCTAGCTTCCTTGGAGTAGGGGGATCTTTTTTTCCTGATTGTACCCACTCAAGTCTACCGTATCTACTTTATGCACTAGTATTTTCCATCGTAATGCATTTAAATGAGTGTTAGGGTTTGGGTTCAGAATTAGAATCAGTCACTAGTTTCCTCAATCTGTAATGAGTCCAACTCCCTCCAATGTGGGTTGTTGGGTTTATTTTCTACACAAATCCTGACATAAGTGCTAATATTGTATGTGTTTAACCTCTCCTCTGCACAAATGTACTTCCCTAGATGATTTCCAGTTTTCTCCAAAATGTTCAACTCCCAAAACCCCAGATGAAGGTTCAGTAACTTAAACCAATCTTGGATTCTTTCCATGGTGTGTTGAAATGGGTCAAACCCTACCTCCCATTTTCGAATGTAGAATTTGTTTCCATCCATGATCCAAATTCTATTCCTAATTTATTCCCTTACTTAATGTGATGGGTAAATCACAATAATGTAGCCATTCACCAATGCCTTGAATTGCATCTCTTTTCCCCATCACCCTTTCCACCATTTGATTAGACTATCCCAATTTAGGTCTTTTTTTGTAACATCTAACCAATAGGCCCTGCTACTCTAGATGAAAGATTGAAGGTAGCAAATGGTTTTTTCCAATCACCATAGTTTTCCTGTAAGCATTCCTTGTTTTATCCTTCCTCCAATATGGCCAATTATTATTGTGGCATTTACCTATATGCCAATCTTGCAAACCCTTCCACCTTTGATTCCCTTTCCTTTGATGTTGATCTCTAGTTCCCATTGGATGGGCGTTCACTTCAAATGCAAGATATTGAGTCCTTTGAGGGTTTTTCATGTTTGGCCAATTGTTGAATCTTCCATTTGACTTCCCCTTGCCTTGATGCCATTTCTTAGAGTCATGTTGATTGGGTGGGTTATGCCTCACAAAATCATACCTAGGCTTCCCATTCCATCTATTACAATCTCCATTACTAGCTTTTTCCTTTGGTTCAAACTTCTTGTGCTAGTTTCACCGCTCCCCGCTACCAGCTTGAGACCTAATGCATTCCATGGGGACTTTATGTCCTGCCACCTCTACCCAGTTCCTTATACCTTCTCTTGCTTCTGCCTTCATGCACTTCTTCGCTCCTTCACACTCGATCCTTTATTTGATTTATTTTATATATATATAAAAACATTAATATAATATAATATTTATATATTATATTATATTATATTATATATAATAATATAATATATTAAATATAAAAAATATTTGATAGATTACTACAAGGGAGCATTATATTATATTTATTATAATCAAATTATAATACAATGCAAGGGAATCTACAAGGAGCTAGGAACAACATATACCTCTCTCTACCTACCTCTCCCTCACTCACTATATATATCCTCCTCTCTACCTCTCCCTCCCTCCCTCCTTCCATCTCTCTCACACCTTCCTCTCTACTCTCTATCTCCACTGACCCTCTCCTTCTATACCTATCAATCCCTCTATCCCTCCCATCATACCTCTCTCTCTACCTACCTCTCCCTCCCTCCATCCCTCCTTCCCCACTCTCTCTCACTACCACTATGTCCCCTTCCATCTCTACTTCTCTATCTCCCCTCTCTCTCTACCTACCTCTCCCTCCCTCCCTCTATCCCTCCCACCCTACCTCTCTTTCTCTATGTATCTCTCTCCCTACCTCTCCCTCTCTCATTTAATCTTTCTCTACTTCTCTCTATCTCCCATCTCCCTCCATCCCTTCTATCCTACATATCTCTCTACTTCTCTCTACCTACCTCTCAATCTATCCCTCCCTCATTTCCCCTCTCTCCATTTAGATATATATCTATATTTTTATTCTCTCTATCTCCTCTCTACCTCTCTCTCACCATCCCTCTCTAATATTCTCTACCTCCACTTATCCTCTCTCTACTTACCACTCCCTCTATCCCTCCCACACTACCTCTCCCACATTACCATCCTTTCCCTCCCTCTTTCCCTCCTTCCTTCTCTATCTCCCCCATCACTCTCTCTATACCTCTATCTCCCCTTCCCCCTCTACTTCACTCTATCTCCCCTCACTATCTCCCTCTACCTACCTCTCACTCTATCCATCCCACCTTACCTCTCTCTGTCCTCTTCCCTCTTTACTCTCTATCTCCAATCATACTCCCTCTCTTTATACTTAATTATGCAAGAATTCCTGAAATTACAACACTACAAGATGACATCAGATCTAGGAGAATAAAATCCCACCAAAATTTTTATTTAAATTTGAATTTTGGTCACAAGGGACTCATTCACCCAAGGTGGCGAATGAGTCCCATCACACATAATGTATGGGACCAAAAATAAAAAGTGTCTAGAAATGTGTGAAACCTGTATCATGGCCAAAATGACCTAGGTGGAACTCATTCGCCCAAGGTGGAAAATGAGTCCCAGATTCTAGATCTGGGCCACTTCTACACCCTTAATATTAGTGTACATCAGGTTATGAATAGTTGACTTGTGGCTATCTTAACTCTCTATTAAGTCATATTATCATTAGTATATTGTTATTTAGTTGTTTAGGTTGGCCTAAGACTTATATAGGTGTTTCTAAGTCAGCCTAGGTGATATACTAGGCATAAATAGGTATATATAGGAGGTTGTGAGTCTTATTTCATCATCAAGTTGTGAAGTGTGTTCTCATTAGAGATATTTGGAGGTTTTTCCCCTCGAAGTGGCTTGTTATCCTCAGTTATTATCAAGTATTTGCATAATATTTCATATCATATTCTTCTATTGTGCAAGTTATTTCATAACAAGTGGTATCAAAGCGTGATCTTGGCATCGTAGAGGCAAGGTTTTTCTCAATTTTGGAGGCGATTTTGCGAAGAGCATATCTTTCAGATTTTGGATTTTTTTTTCTAATTTTTAAAGGGTTTTTGAAGAATATATTAAAGAAGCTACAGTCTAAATTTCAGAAGAATTGGAGCATAATTAAGTGAATTATTGCACAATTAGGGTTTATACACAATTGTTTTGGAATCTACATATCTAACACATCTTGTCGAATTGGAGTCTCCTTTTTATTGGGTTTTTGAATACATACTAAATTAGATTATAGTAAAAAATTTGGAATAATTGGAGCAGAAATAAGAAATTTATTGAAAAATTAAAATGTTCACAATTATCACTCTCCACACTGCAAATCTGCTTATTTCTTGGAGATTTTTCTAAGCGAGAGTTATTTTAGCCCTAGTAAGTTATTGTAAATTTTTTAGAGAATTTAAGTTTCATTTGTGTGATTTATTTCGAAATTAGTGGTTCCCATCATGACGGGGTCCACAACAAGAGGCAAAAAGAATGTTGTCACTCCGGGGAAGACTCCTGATAAGGATGGGGTAACAATAGAGGATATTAATCCTAATGAGGAAATAAATAAGGTCAAGGAAGAAATTTCCTCAATTAAGATGGATATGTGTGACCTAAGAGGAGATATATTGGACACACAAAAAATGTTAAGCACCTACATGGCTGAACCAAGAAAGGAGTTCTCAAATGACCAAGGTGAAAATTCTAGGCCAGCTACCATTGAAAGAAGCTTTAGTACTCCTATGGGATCTAGGAATTTATTTCCAAAGGTGGATATGCGAAAGTTTGATGGCAAGGATTCTCTAACATGGATAAACCAAATAGAAATTTTTTTTGAAGTACACCAAATCCCAAATAAATAAAAGGTCATGATGGCTTCCCTATATCTAGAACCAAATCAATTCATTTGGTATTGTTGGCTTTGCACTCATAGAAGGAAAAAGGGGCTCACTATCTCATGGTCAATTTTTACGAAGGAACTCCAAGCACAATATAGCAATAGCGTGATAGACAACTTCTTCAACCAGTTGGCTAAGCTTCAACAAATAGGATTAGTTAAGGATTATATTCAGCAATTCCAAAATCTATCCTTAAGAGTGGATACAATTATGGAGGAAAAATTGAATGATTTATTCTTGGGTGGTCTCAAGGATCACATTCAACATGAGGTACGCATGTTTAGCCCTAGCTCCATAAATGAGTCTTTTATCTTAGCATGCAAGGTAGAGGAGAAGTATTTAATTCCTAAGAAGCAATGGGCTAATGTGACAAGAGAGAAAGGATATTCAACAAAACCTACTAAGTTGACTCCATAGCAAATTGAGGAGAAAAGAGCAAAAGGGTTGTGTTTCAATTGTGATAAAAAATACAGTTGAGGACATAAATGCAGTGAAAAGAAATTGTTCTATATTGAAGGTCCAAGTGAGGATGAAGAGGAGGAACCCATACTAGAGGATGAAAGGGAGTCAAATGAGGAATCACATGATTCTCAACCAATAATTTCTTGTCATGCACTCTCAGGTTTCAGTGCTCCAGAAACTCTCAAGGTGGTGGGGTTCTTAAAGAAGCAGAAGGTAACAGTGTTGATCAACTCAGGTAGTACTCATAAAAATTTTCATCAACAAAAAGTTAGCTACTCGTCTAAATTGTTTTATATATCCAACTCCATAGTTTCAGGTTTTGATTGCATATGGTGGTACAGTTAGTTGTTCAGGGAAGTGCCATAGCATTAAATTATCCATGGGAGATTATCAACTTGATACCCCAATGTATGTGATATCCATGGGTCCAACATATATTGTTTTGGGAGTACAATGGCTTACTACATTGGGAATGATTGAGATCAACTTCCAAGAACTATTCATGAGATTTCAATCAGAAGGAAGGCTAGTAGAGCTAAGGGGGTTGAAGGAAAAATCCCCACAAATGGTAAGCTCTCATCAAATGCAAAATTTGCTTAAGAAAGGAATGGATGGATTTGTGGCCCAACTATGCTCATTAGAAGTCTCTCAATCTAATGCTCCTACTATGCTCATTGGAAAATGAGTCCCATATTCTAAATCTAGGCCACACAAGCTAGGAACACCTGAATTATGATTGGTTACTAGTTGGTGTCAGGATTATCCTCAAAAAGATGCAATAAATGAGGTTTATGTATGCAAAACAGGGCCAATTAAAGCATAAGAAAGTCAAATTGTTAATGAAAATCCTAGAGGAATGTGAAAGTGTGTTACAACACTTTAAAACTCTCCAAATAAGGCAAGATTAAGGTTGATTATGATTAAAATTATGTTTAAATTGATAAAACCCTAGAAAAGTGTGAAAGTGTGTTACAACACTTCACAACACTTTTGCAAGGCACCATTAAAATCTATTACTTCACAAGGACCCAAGACCTAATGTGAATGTGTTATCCACATTAAAACACTAAATCAAGGCAACATTAAGCAAAAATCCATAAGGAGGACCCAAACAAGTGCGATAAATGTTAAAGGATCATTTTCTTTACACTACATTTAGCCCCCACTTTAGAGGGATGATGAACCTGCTTCAAACTCACAATAAAGTAGAAAAACATGCACCAAGAGGCGTTCCAATGAACTGATGATAGCAAGATGAGACAACAACAATGAAGAGGGGTGATCAAGCCCCTATGATCAAGATCCCATGGAAAACCAAACATAAGCACAAAGGAATGCATTTGAAAATGATATAAAGAATAGCGGCAAGGCCAATCATACACTACCAAAGATGAAAAAGAGAAAAGAAAAGAAAGCAAAGAATCAGATTGAGCTTCAATCAATTTTCCATCTAGATGTGGATCATATCTAGGCTATTTTTCTAAAAAATGCATACTCACTCTGATGCGATGGAACTCCTGGCTATCCATTGGTGAGAAGTCCTAAAAGGTGAGAAACATACACTCATGGCCGGTATGCACTCACACACATGCAAGTGGCTATGGGGAAATTCATGCCTCAGATTGGGCTTCTCGCTCAACCATACCAAAGTTATACCTCCTAATAACTTTAATAAGGCACCACACAAAATGGGTCTTTCGAGATTCATGAGACAAGCAAAACTTCGTATGCTTGGAGCTCATGAAAAAATAGGATGGATCCACAGGCACGCAAGCTATATTATGCAAGGTGGCCATATAACAACAAATGCAAAATGTAAAATGAAAAGAATGTTCAAAGGAGTCTTGCTTAGTTCATGCAAGGTATTTAACTTAGGGAACATTGTGCCTAATGTCTCCAAAAGAGGACCAATCAAAGAACAAAAAAATCACAACTTAGGGGATGCAGTGTGTTGCATCAAGCCACTAAGAGGAATGTAATATGATAAGAGAGATTACGCTCCTAAAGGACATTACACCCAATGTCATCCACAAAGCAACATACACATCGTATGAAGTAAGAAGGCTACTTTAAGAACCATGAAAAGGAAAAATGCATAAGAATAATGCTAATGTATGCCCCCACTTCAAAGGAATTGTTGAACACCAAAATCTGAGCAATTACTTTAAATTAGAAGATGAAAAATTGAAAAAAGAAAGAAGACATGAGAGCCAACTTGGAAAGCCCTATGCCAAGTCATATGTTTCTGAGTAAAGCCACGTCATGCAAGAGAAAAAGAAAAGAGAGGGGTTTCCCCCAAAATGAAAACACCAAACACATAAGGGATATATGGATTAGGGGTCAGTATATTCTTTGCTACATTTTCTTTAGAGAACTTGGAACTGTCATCATCCCCCAAATACACATAGAACTAGAAGAATGGCACAAAGAGAAAAAAAAAATATATATATATTTTGGGTCAACATGGAAGAGACATAGGGTGTCTTGATGCCTTGCATCATCCCCAAAAGGAAAACACAATACAAATGAAAAAGAAAAGGTGAAAGAAAAAGGAAAAGATTTTGGGTCAACATGAAGGAGACATGAATGTTTCGATGCCTTGCATCATACCCAAAAGGAAAACACAAGAAAAAGAAAAAGATGAAATGAAAAGGAAAAGAAAAAGAAAGCCTTATGGGTTAACATAAAGGAGACATGAATGTCTCGATGCCTTGCGTCATCCCCAAAAGGAAAACACAAGAAAGAGATAGAGATAAAAAGTGAAAGAGATGCATGACATAGAGAAGAATGAAGGTATAAATAGAGGGATGTCACAAAGAGAGAGAACATTGTATAGAACATCACAGGGATAACATTACACACATGCAATCACACAAAATAAAAAAGAAAAGGAAAAAGAAAATGCAAAGGACTATACTAGTAAGGAAAATGTAAGTCAACCTATGAGCAAGTCATCCACCTTCCAATCATGTTCTATGTATGCCAAGGGTAGGAAACTAGCCAACGTGACAAGGGCAAGTGCCAAAATAGGAGAAGCACCAAGTTAGACACTCTTTATATGAAATTTGTCATTTAAGTTCATGGAAGAGGAAAACAATGTGTTCAATTCATTATGCACCTCTTCATTGATTTTAGCAATCTCATCATCGTCATCCAAGTTAACCACAATAGGAGGTCAAATGATAATGTCCATTGAAGAGTTCAACTCTTGTTGTGGTTTTTGTATTGGGCCATTTTGTTTCAATTGGGGAGGGGGGTCATCATGCATTGCTTCAGTCAAGTTCAGATTTTGATTTTCTTTGTTTAATTCTTTGTGTAACTTGTGAGCAAGGGCATGACATCTTTGCCTACACTCTCTAGCATCTCTATTCATTTTTTTTTTGTTTTCAAGTTGTGTTTGTGTAGGAGCTGGTTGATCAACCATAGGTTTCTTTTCTTCCTTAAGGGGAGGAATTGAAGGAACCACAAGAGGTTGTTTAGCCACTTTTTCTTTTTCTTTGTAAACTTGTTTTATTCAAGGAGGTGTGACGAGGTTGTTTCCATTGTCTCTTGGTCTTTTGGATGATTTCTAGATGAAGTTTTTGTTTTTGGTTGGTCTTGGATGTTTGGTTGTTGTTTAGGTTGAATCATGGTTTCTTCTAGGATAGGAGGTTTGGAGGTGGACAGGGACATGTTTTGGAGAGATAATTCTGCTATCTTCTTTGCCTTGAACTTTTGATAGGACAAGAAAAATAAGTCTTCCCTTGGCTTGATAGGTTCCATGGGTTCAGGCCAAAAGGAATCTAGGGAAAATTTTCTTTAGATGACAAGGGGTTAAAGTCGCTATGGTGAATAGTGAATATCTCATTGTCAAAGGGAAACTTTAAGAATTTATGCACAATCGAAGGGACAATTTTCATGGAGTGAAGCGATGGGTGGCCTAGCTTCACAAGAAGTTGGTCTAATTGCAGGATGATGCAGAGTGTGACATATAATTTTTTTGGTCCTATTTGAAATGGTAAGGTGATCGATCCTATTATAGGGCACATAAAGCCATTGTGTGTCTTGATCCATGATTTTGGTCTATCATATTCATCTTGATAGAGTTCATGCAAAAGGAGAAATTCTTCGGTGATCACATTCTTTCCACATGCGGGATCTATTAGTATCCCATTAGTGGGCTTGTCATAGATACAACCGGCTATGTAGAGAGGACCATCAGGAAAATATTTAGGTATATCCTTAGAGGAGAAAGAAATGTCAAGAGGACTCTTAGGTCAACGCTTATGAGGGATGACATCTATTTCCCCTATCATTTCATCCATGGGGTTGATATTGATAGCATTATTTAAAGTATAAGCATTGTTTTCATCATCTGTATCAACATTCATCACATCATTCTTTGTAGTTTTGTTGGCTTTGACAAATGAAATATTGTGTTTGGGAATTAGATTGGTAAAAATTTGTAAATTTTGATTAGGAGGGGCAATAGACTTATTTCCTTGATCACTAACACCTCTAATGGATAGATGACCAAAATCAATGAGGTCTTGCACACAATGTTTAAGACACTTGCAATTTTCTATGTCATGTCTGTTTTGTTGGTGATAGTGGAAATAATCATTGGATTTAAATCTCAAGGGTAAAGGCTTATTAGGGTCGAGTGTTTTGATGGGTGGCAAGGTAATTATTTTTTGTTCTAGCAATTGGGACATTGTGTTATGGAGGGTATCAGGTAAGGGAGTGAATTATCTTTTTGGATTGCCATAACTAAAGGGCACCGTGCTTTTGACAACAACTATTTGGTTTTTGACATTTTGAGTTGGTTGTTGAGGGGGGTTGAATTGAAGGAACCCTTTATTTTTTTGGAAAAGGTTGGGAATTATTTTGGTTTACGGGTTCAGATTTCTCAATTCATCTAGAAGCATACCTTGTATCTTGACTACTAGCCAATTTTTGATCATCACAGAGGGTAGTGCATAGGTGCATGAAGGATGTGAATTTCATCATGGTAAACTTGTCTTGAATCTTACTTTTCAAGTTTTCTATGAAAATATTTTGAAGGTGTGAGTCAGGAACCTTGACATCAATTTGAGAATAAAGCGATTGATAACATGAGATAAAATTAGTTATTTTTTCATCCTCTTTTTGCTTGCATCTCATCAAATCGGCGAAGGTCATCTTGGGAGTCATATGCACTTGGAAATGGTTTATAAATTCCTCAACAAGTTCATTGAAGGAATTAATTGAGTTGTTCGGTAAGGAAGAGAACCATTCCAAGGTAGTATCTTTCAACTTGGATCTAAGAAAAAGTAACTACATAAGGTAGTGTAGGCATTAACATGGTTAGAAGGATCTCCCTTCTCTCCATTCTTCTCAAATCTAGGCACCTCACACCTTATGGAATCAGTGTTCATAATATCTCCAAGGAGAATGGACTTCTTTTGACATAATATGTGGGTGGGCCATTTTGGTTTTGGTTGATGGTAGAAATTTTCTTTTGAAGGGATGAAATAGTTTGGAATAGTTATATTATGAAAGGGTCATTGCTTGTTTTATTGGATGGAAGTGAAAGTGGTGATGCAGTGTATGTGTTTGTAGGACAAATGAATGGAATGCTTATAGGTGGTAAGGTAGGAGATATAACTTGCATTGATGTCACGCAGGAACTAGGGATGCTAGTAGGAATACCCAGAGAAGGAATCACATTACTAACTTGTTGCATTGTTGTCATGACTTGAGGATTGGTATAGGTAGGTATTGAGGCTATGGTTGTGGGAGAAGGAATTTATGTTCCTCCTTGGTTTGTAACATTGATTGTGGGTAAAGGATAGCTAGTGGTTGCAGGAAGATGCTTTCCAAAGATTTGCATTATGTTTTTAACAAGGTCAAGGCCATCTTCACTTTCAAGCATGTGATGAATGTTTTCTATTTTAGGAATTTCAATAGTTGAATTTTTTTCAAGGCTTATTTGATGGTGTAAGTTTACTAGGTCCTCATGAATGTGAATTATGTTTTCCTATGGGATGTTATCATTCCTTGGTTCAACTTGTATGTTATCTAAAGGAAAAGAGTTGTTAGCTTGAGTGTTATCCATGCCTAGTGTACTAGTGTCAATACTAGGAGTGGAAGCTCTAGATAACCCAAGATCCACAACGATTGTGCTATCACAGGATGACATGAGTCTCAAACTTCTTCTCACTAAGGTATTAGAAATATGACACCAAACGCTCATGCAAAGGCTACTAAATGCAGGGTTTATGCAAATGAAATGTAAGCTGACAAGAATGAAATGCTTATAACTGAAATTCTAGAAAGTGAAACTAAAATGTAGAAAAAAAAAATAGAAACTCATAAATTGAACTGTAAATGCTAGAAAATGTAGTGAAAAATATGCAATGGGATTGATTCACCCAAGGTGGCAAAAAAGCCTAGGTACTATTTTTTTTAATTGAATTTTATGCTTTTTATGTTTTCTGATGCAAATCTGAGATGCAAATGCATAATTTTACTATTTTTCAATGAAATTAAGTGCAATAATACAAGGTAAATGATATTTTCACTAATGCAAATTTTGAAACTCTAGAATGCAAATGCAAAACTTAATGCAATGTTAATGCAAGCTAAATCTAGGATGTAAATGCACTCCAAATCAGAAATATGATGCTCTATATGTAGGGTAACCAAAATGAAATGAACAAAAATGGGGGGATTTTCTTTCACTTCTAGGGTTTTGGACCTAAAAAGAGAAAATTTTCAACCTTTCACTCAAGAACAAACACTTGATATTTCAATACAAAAGAGATTGAAATCTGACAAAGGGAAGGTTCTAGGGATTGAATAATGTCTAGTGATGGGTTCACCACCAAGTGTATACTTGGAAAAGACAATGAATTGGAAAACATAATGTGATATGCAAATAAATGCTAAATGACCTAGAAAGACAAACAAACTATAATGAAAAGTTGTGAAACTAGAGGTGTGCACCTAGAAAACTATAGATGGCAGAATGGAGGTCTGGATCACTGAAAAATCTATTATTGAAGTTGACTAGGAATCATACGCCAAGATGGGTGAGTCAGTTGAGATTTTTGGAAACTGCACAAGAGCAAGTTTCAGCCAAAAGGGTATCTAGATCTGCAAAAATCCTATTTAGGCCTGTATAGTGGGACTTATTCACCAATAGTGGTGAATCAGTCCACTTCTACTTTTCTAGAAATTCTGAAGTGGATTATGTGCCTCTCGGTCTACTTTGTTCTTCTTGACTGGTTTTCAGATCTGAAACTACAAAATACCACTTGTATGTCTTCTTCAAGCTTCTCCAAGGCTTGATGACAACTTTGACAACTTCTCTCCAACTTTACTTCTTAGAACATGTGCAACCTAGCTCTACAAATCACACACAAGAAGAGGGAAAAATATTGTGAGGGTTCGTGAATAGGGGTTTGCCTTGGTCAAACCCCTTGTTGGTAATTAAACCTTGAAATAGAATGAAGTATAAAAAGAGAATGATGAATGAACAAATATCAATGTTGCAACTCACCAAACCCTAGCAATAAGGTGTTGCAAACATGTAAGTAATGGATCCAATGGATGTAGACTTGGACTCTTGATTGATGTTGATTGATCTTGAATACAATGCTTGCTTGAAACAAAAATCCTACATCACAATTGTTAGCTCTAAAACAACATGATGCAAGCAATCTTTGGCATGATGATTGATGCTTGAAAGATGCTCTTGAATGCTTGATAATCTTCCCTTGAAATTCCTTGAATAATCTTTTGAATGCTCAAAAGCTTTTGTGAACTCTCTTGAATGCTAGGTATGAATACTTGAATGCTTTAGATGAAAATGAGTGAAAGAACCTTGTATTTATACTTAATTATGCAAGAATTCCCGAAATTACAACACTAAAAGATGACATCAGATCTAGGAGAATAAAATACTGCCAGAAATTTGATTTAAATTTGAATTTTGGTAACATGAGACTCATTCTCCCAAAGTGGTGAACGAGTCCCATCACACATAATGTATGGGACCAAAAACCAAAAGTGTCTAGAAATGCGTGAAACTTGCATCGGGGCCAAAAAGAACTAGGTGGGACTCATTCGCCTAAGGTGGTGAATGAGTCCCAAAAACTAAATGTAGGCCA
Source organism: Sequoia sempervirens (assembly GCA_007258455.2). Taxonomy (NCBI): domain Eukaryota; kingdom Viridiplantae; phylum Streptophyta; class Pinopsida; order Cupressales; family Cupressaceae; genus Sequoia; species Sequoia sempervirens. The sequence continues at coordinate 465,628,171 of VDFB02058242.1, read as the reverse complement.
CACAAGCTAGGAACACTTGAATTATGATTGATTACTCATTGGTGTCAGGATTATCCTCAAAAAAGATGCAACAAACGAAGCTTGTGGATGCAAAATAGGGACAATTAAAGCATAAGAGAGCCAAATTATTAATGAAAAGCCTAGAAGAATGTGAAAGTGTGTTACAACACTTTAAAAAACTCCAAATAAGGAAAGATTAAGGTTAATTATGATTAAAATTATGTTTAAATTGATAAAACCTTAGAAAAGTGTGAAAGTGTGCTACAACACTTCACAACACTTTTGCAAGGCACCATTAATATCCATTAGTTCATAAGGAACCAAGTCATAATGTGAATGTGTTATCCACATTACAACACTAAACCAAGGAAAAATTAAGAAAAAATCCACAAGGAAGACCTAAATGAGTGCGAAAATTTTCAAAGGATCCTTTTTTCAACACTACACTTTTATTTACGCAAGGTGCCTATTTGGCAGGTTTTCACCAAGGTACTTGCCCAAACTTCCACCAAAGTGGTTTTCACTAGAGGATGATTTTTTTCTTTACTTTTTAAATCCTTTTTCTCTTTTTTTTTTGGATTTTGATCTAAACCATAGTTTTTTGGGCATGAGGTTTATAGACTACCCTTGCACTCTTAGGATCTTTACCCTAAAAGGAGAGAGATAAACCCCAGCAAAATCTATGTTGTTCACTCAAACTAATTCAAGTATGATGGAATTAAACCTAAGTGCAATTAATTAGTAAAATTGATTGATTAAGAATGTAAAACTATTGAAATGCAACTTGTTGGAAAACACATTGTGTAATGCAAAAACACCTAGAGATGTAAATAAAACTGAAAAGAAAGGAACCAAACTGAAAGTTTGCACCTGAAATATGGATAGAGACTGGAAATAGATTCTAGAATGTTGCTAATGTTGAATTTTAGACCTGGCAGGACTCATTTTCCATTTTGGGCAAATCAGTCCCAGTTTTGCAAAACTGTTCTGGAACCTGTTTCTAACAATAGGGTATCTAAAAATACAGAAAACCAAAAAATGACCTTGGAGTGGGACTCATTCACCACCCATGGAGAATGAGTCCACTTTTTAATTTTTAAATATTCAAAAATGGAATTTGGAGCTTCAAATTTGCACTTTAGACTTCTCTAGGTGTCTGCTTCCAAAACTCTGATTTTTGAGCCTGAAAGTGAGTTTTTGTTGATATTTTGACTTGTTCAATGAATATAAGATCTAAATAAATTTTGAAGTTGATTCTTAATGGTTTCCAATCTTCCAAGAGGCCTAAATCTGTAAACACACAAGACAAGAGAGAGAAATGTTGAATGTTAGGGCATGGGGGTTTTCCTTGGTCAGAGCCCTTTTAGGTAATAAAACCAAAATGATGAAAGAATGTAATGAAGCATGAAATAATGAATTCAATAAATTTCCATGATGTTTGATCTTTAATGTTTGCAACAAAACATGAAAAATCTTCCCTTGAGTGTCTAAAAATTGATCTTAAATGGCTTGTAATGTTAAAACCATAACTTGATTGACTTGAGATGGAATCATGATGGATGGATGAATGATAAGAGATATGAATTAGAGTTAAAAGATTTATATTTATAGGAATTTCACCTTATTTTCTTGTAAATTGGATCCCTAAGGCCGACATGTAAAAATAATAAACTTAAATTTCACTTTTTCCTGCTGAAAGGTCAAAATTGGGCCAAATGGGATTCATTCGCCACCCATGGCGAATGGGTCACACCTAGATGGGACTGATTCACCATGGATGGTGAATGGGTCCCACAAGAGCCATTTTGATAGCTAGGATGCGAGGAGATAAGGAAATAAGGTTTAAATTGCAACTTTGTCGATCATTTGATCAAACATTTCCTTGGGATGCACAATATGGGGTAATAGGGGCCTATCAATGATGATGTGAAGTTCAATTAGGGCTTGGGACATTGAATTCAATGTGAAAGTGTGATTAAATACACTTTACAACACTAAAATGAGGTCCACATAGCCCAGGAAGGCACACAAACTAATGTGAATGTGCAAGACACATTACAACACAAGTTTAACATTAAATTTATTTTATAAGCCTTCTATATTGATGTGAAGATGCAGTTAGATATGTTTTATAATGGAAAATGGGTTTATTAAGTCTAGAAAAGCATGAAAGTTTCTTACAACACTTTACAACACCTTTACAAGACATCATTAAAAGCATGTTATTCAATTTACAAGGGTCCAAGACCTAGTGTGGATGCATAAAATTCCTCACAACACTTGAATCAAGGCCTTATTAAGTCCAATTTATCATGAATTATTCACATGTCAAGCAAGAGGTCCTTTTTTCTATAGTACATTTAGCCTCTACTTTAGTGAGAGGATGAACTTGTTTCAAACTCATACTAAAGTTGACATTCAAGAGAGATTCAAGAGTACAAATGCAGATGACAAAGAATGACAAAGATCAAAGGAGGTGGCACAAGCCCCCGGGATCCAAGATCCTAAGTCAAACCATCAAGATACAAAATCATGCAATGGAAAGAACTAAGAAGAATAGAAAGATGAAAATAAGGTGAATCATGCTTTGATCGTTTGTCCAACTATTTGTGAATCAGATCTAGGCTATTTGTTCAAAAAAATAAATGTGTACTCACTCTGGGGCGACATAATTCTTGGTTGTCCATCGGGTGAGAAATCACAAAAGGTGAGAAACATATGCTAGTTGGTATGAATTAACAAACACATAGGTGGCTATGGGGAAATTCATGTCGCATGGGCTTCCCACTCAACCATATCAAATTTATACCTCCTAATAAATTTAATAAGGCACCACAAAGGAAAATGATTTTTGACCTCTATGAGGTAAGCAAAACTTCGTATGCTTGACACTCATAGAAATTGTTAATGCAAGCTTGTTGAAAGGGATTTTTCTTTATTCATGCAATGTATCATCTTAGGGAACATCATGCTTAATGTATCCAAGAGAGGATAAGTGCAAAAAATATCATCTTGTTTCCAAGAGAGGACAAGTGCAAGATCTCATCCTAGAGAACATTATACCTAATGCTTCCAAGAGAGGAAATCACAAGAAAAAGAAAATCACAAAGTAGTTGCGAAAACCAGTACTATGATAAATTTATTTAAAGTAGAAGAAGACAAACGAGCTTATTTAGAAAGCCCTATGCCAAGTCATATGTTTCCAATAAGCTATGTCATGAAAGAGAGAAGTATGTCATATGCGAGCCAACTTAAGGCATCTCGCCCACATCCCAAGCTTACTCTTATGTATTCATGAAAGGTTAACGACTAGCCAAAGGAGGCAACCACAAGTGACATATGAGGACAAGGCTATCAAAATCCTTTTCCCCACTTAGTGCAGGACAAAGGTGAGCCAAAATGATTGATGAAATGCATGCTAGAGTGAAAATCAATATCAATTAGAGGAACTAGGTTCCCCCATAGAGGGAAGCATACCAAACTCCTAATTTTTTTGGATTTTACGACTCAAAGCATTACATTCATTAGTGGAGTGGCCATGAAATCTATGATAGGCACAAAATGAAGTCCTTTAAGAGCATTTATTTCAAGTTCTGGGAGGGAGAGAGATCAAGTGACCTTGGAGGAGTCTCAACAAGATGCCTTCTTGATTAATGGTAGAAGGTGGTCTTGTGGTATGTGACAAAGATACCCCTTCCTTAGTAGTGGTTGTCATATCTATGCAAGACTCTTTAGATTGTGAGATTTTATTCTCTCCATTATAGGGGGGTATAAAATCTAATAAATTCAAATCATGAATATTTTACGAGATGACGTTGACATTAAGTGAAGGTGTATTATTTTGTGTCATATTTTGTAAAGGATGATTTTAAAAACCACTATTTTTGATGAGTTCAGGATGGACGATTGATAAGGATGATTTAGGGGTGTGTTGTGTGAGATTGTTGATGTTGAGTGAAGGCTTGGCAATTTCTATCAAAAGAAAATATACAAGAACATGAGTTTTTTGTTGTGTGTTAGGCTCTATAGGGTTGTGGATACCTTGTTCTTGAGCACCACATCCTTTTCCACTATATCCAAGTTTTTTCATGAGTTCATAACCTTTTCCTTAAAGCTTCTTCATTGCTTTTGGATTGAGTGGTGGTTGATCATAAATGCCATCAAAGATGACTGTGTAGTTTGTTTCTTTGTCTAAAGTGGTTGAGGTGGATACTTTGAAAGGTCATCTAAATTTTGTTGGAATTGTTGCCTCAATCCCATAGACTGAAACCTCTTGTGAGCAATTTCAGTGTGACTGTTGAGATGTCTGGCCAATCTGCTAGTTGATCCTGAACTGTCACTGTGACCTCTTGAATGTCTTGGCGATCGACATAACCTAAACCTTTAGCGTAACCTGGGACAATTAGAATCTCGTCTCGGTGATGGTAGAAAGTCTAGCCGATATCGGAGTGACCCTTGGTCTGTCTGGCCAATGCAGTAATTAGTATGACTTGCTCCTATCAGAATGTGTCTTAGCGATAAGAGATGTCTCACCGACAATGTTACATTCGGAGACATCAGGATAACATAAGGGTTCGGTAGGAACTCTTGGTGACAGGGAGATCTCTGGCCGACAGGCCACTCTTATCGAATATCGGGGAGACTCTAAGCGACAAGCGGTGTCGGGGAGACCCTTGGCCGAAAGGCTTGCTTCAGTATGAAGTCTTAGTGATAGCCAAAGTCTTGCTGATAGCTTTCACTTGGAGTCTTCGAGGTAACACGGAGGCTTTGCTATGAACTGTTGGTGACTTATGTTTGTCTCACCAATGCTCATTGGGGTAACTTGGAAGTCTCGGTAAGAAGTCTTGCCGATGGTGGGTTCTCTCACCGATAGGTGTGAACATTGCTGTAACCTCTTGGCGATAGCGGTAAGTCTTGTCGACTGTTGGACACTTCAGAATAACTTGTGAACATCAGTGTGATGTCCTGGTGAGTAGCGATAGTCTCACCAAATGGAAAGCGAAAATCTATGTGACTTTGGGACTTTGGTATGATGTCTCATCGAATAGCAATTGTCTTGGCGATAGCGATACAAGTGATGATCATCGATATGAGGTCTTGGTGACAAGGAGAAGTCTGAGCAATAGCTTTCTGAACTCAGTGTAACCTCTTACCGATAGTGAGGACTCTTGGCGACAACTACAGTCAGGTCTTATGGCATCAGGGAGACACGGTTAGTGTCTCACCGACATGCGAATATAGGTTGAATGCCTTTGACTGATTGGGAGACAATCCTACGTGGTGTATCTTCGACCAATTAAAGAAGCCGAATGGGAACCGTTGGAAGTTAGTCTATTGTGGCCTTTCTATGAGGAAGTTCAACAGATAGAGATGACATGGATATACTCTAGAATTGTAGATGATGTTCAATTTGATGAACAATTGTTCGATATAGGTGAGCGATAGAGTGAGAGCCGAGTGGCTGGCTGGAAGGCTGAGGCCATGAGGCTGAAACAGAGGAAGTGAGAGGCAGGGTTGTGCTGCTGAATTCTCTCCTGATCAAGGATTGAATGCCATGGTTGATCTCTCATGTTGATCTGTACTGTATACTGTGTGAGGGTATTGCAATAGTATGAAGATTGTTTGGTTTGAGAGGTTGATTAGGAAATGTACAGAGGGAGAGTTGGTTACCAGATTGTATCCAAAATGAACAAGATGTAATCTCTGAAAAGGCTATGAGCCTGAATTATATTGTAACCTTCAGTTGCTGAATAATACAATGGCTCGATCTTTGGACTGCGGGGTTTTTTTACCTGAAATGGTTTTCCCCACATAAGTCTATGTGTTATGGTTTTCTGTCTTATCTTTCATATGTGTTGGTTCTGCTTCTAGAATCTTTTATTGTATGATGTTGAATTTACATGTGCTTCTCTCAGAAGGATTAATGTGGGAAATGAACTGTGTCTGTTTCTGCTTTAGGACATAGTTGTATGTGTCTTTGATGCAATCTAATCAAAATTAAAGTTACCAAAGGCACCACTGTTGTTGGATATTTCTCTGAGATGCCCTAAATTTCCCTAACAAGTGGTATCAGAGCCATCTTTTGGTTGTTGGTTCTAGGTATTTCTCTTATGAAGATTTCTTAGCTTGATAGGCTAGAGGAAATCTAGAGGAATGGACTAATTTATTGATCCTTTGGTGAGTAGAAGTCTTGTGATATTCAGAGGCAACACACAACTTGAAGGATGGTGGAGATGGAAAAGGGAGTTGATCATGTTGTTTTGTTGTGGTCTATGTCTCCTGGTTGGCAACGGTATAACCTTGGTGTATGAGGTGTATTTTCTTGGTCCGTGGTTGTGTAGTAGTAAAGCTTTCATATTGGAAGTCTGTGTGAGAGGCTCCTTGGTGATATGGAGAAGCCTAGTTTGTTTCTCAGCCATGGAAGAGAGTGCTTATGCTAGGTGGTGTTTTCTTGGTGTGGGAAGGCACTGTTTTCCTATTAATCTCGAATACATAAAGGCTATGGAGTTAATCATTAGTTGATTTGCAAGCTTCTGAAATAGCTTATCTCTTTCTCGGATGCATGTACATGTTTTACACGGTTAAGCAAAACTTGTGGTTATGTGGAGTTGTTGTTAAGCTATTTTCTAGACACTAGCTTTTGGAGTGTTGCTTGGATGAGATAGTTGCAGTTCTACATGCATGCTTTGTGCATGGTTTGAGGAGGTGTGATTTCTTCTCTACATGGGAGTGTTGGTACGTGATTTGTCACTTAGAATTCCTATGGTGGTACTTGTGAGTTCCTTGATTATGGTGCTCATTGTGGACATGATTGGCAAATCAGATTTGGCGTGTTCTGGCGTTGGAGTCATGATTGTCTTTGTGGTTATTCTCTTTGAAATCTTAGTGTTGCAGTTTCCAATGCGATGATGGGTTTGCATGTTCGATGTTTGTGATCTATGAGTTATGCGGTTGGTGGATTAGCTACCCATTGGCTGCAGTGAGGTAACTTGGATGTGGACTGTCTTTATCCATAAGGTTGATTCATTGCTGGTGCAGACTTGTTAGCCAGCCTTGTTTGTGGTCACTTGTGCATTGGTGTGATTGCTTTGAGATGAGAGGATGGATATTGTTGAGTACCTGAATAGTCGGTTATGGGAACCTAAAGTAGGTGGACATGATGCTTGGAGAGCTCGGATGTTACGTTTCAGTGGGAGCTTTAGCAGTAATTGTAGTTTCATCACATGGTGGTGAATGGTCTTCTTTAGTGTTACAGATGTTTCAAGGGGGAGCTTTTAGATCTTGTTTCTATAGAAGGGTTCTTTTGCTTTTGCATGGACATTATTTGAAGATATGCAACATCTTGAATCCATGGAGGACATTGGAGTCTTTGGCTGAGGTGTTGGTGGTGCTTGATAGGTGATGTTGGTTTTGAGTCTGTTTGCTTTATATCATGGTATACTCTTGTTTGTGCACTGGAGTTTTGGCATTATGCATTGTACTTGAGACCACGGTGAAGTCACTTGAAGTATGGTATCTCCTAAGGGGATATGTAGATCATGGTGTCATGATAAGTTTCTGATTCAGATGATTGGAGCTTTGACAGTGGTCTAGTAAATTCTTTGTGTATTTGGTGCTTTGATTATTTGCTTGATACTTCATGATAGTGCAGTATTGCAGTTGAAATTTAGCATGAGATGATCGGTTGCTAGTACTCATGGATACATGAAGAATAAGGTGAGGTTGTTTTTCTCTTATGAGAGAAGTGTTGTTGATTGTTACTCTTGATAAAAAAATTAGCAGAAAGTCTGAGAAGCCTACACCTTGGTTGAATGTGAGTTAAATTAGAGACCTATGAGGAGATTTCTCTTGGATTAGTCATGATGGCTTATATATCTTGAAGGAGTATTCTTGTTCCCACTCTTGGTTTTCTCAGCAGTTTATCTGAGAGGTATTTGGCCCATTATATTTTTTAGATGTGTTTTATGTTCACTTTCATGAAATGGATCTTGAATTGCTATTTAATGGTTTTGGAGGATTCATAGTGGAAGTTGTACAACTTGTTTATCTCCTTGAGCTTTTGTGTTATGTGTTTTATTGATGAGAATTGGTAGGAGATGATGTATGGGCTGATTTCCTGAAATGGGGAATGAACTAGCTTGATCTTCTTTGAGAGGCTTACATCCATGTTGATTACATGATATTAGAAGTTGGTTTGATCTTGGTGATTGAACGGTTGGATGTTGTTAAGGCTTTTCTTTTGGGATGAGAAGAAGATCATTCTTGACACAGTTGGCTATTAGAAGTGTATATAGGAGGATGTTCTATAGGGGTATGGTGTGCATAGTTTTTCTCTTTGGTCTTGGTTTACTTCCTGGATGTTTGGTTTCACATTTCATTGGTTTGAGGTTTGGTTGGAGCTATAGTGATCACTTGCTTGTGGTCATGTGTTTTCACTCATGTTCATGGGTGATGACATGGAGGTTCTTAATCCTTTTTCCTTTGATTGCATGTGGAGAACTTGGGAGAATTGTGAAGACTTGTGGTGATAGAAATGAATATTGTAACAGTTTGTTGCAGGTTGTGCGTATCATTGTGGATATTTTTGGTACTACATGGTTACATTTTCTATGTGCTGTTATTGGTAGACTTGGTATGTCTTTGATCTTTTAGATTTGGAATTACTCAAGTAGTGGGAGTTCCTGTTGTGTTTTGTCTTCTTCGACTGGTTGGCACTTGGAGCTTGTATTTGCTGTTATTGAGTTGGTTATAGTTTGGCATGAGTTTACTGATGGTTATACCTTTTAGGTATGTGGGATTGGATGGAATAGCATGAGATGTGGGTGCTATTTTCAGTCACGTGGGTCTATCAGTTGGATGGAAGCAATTAGTCTGATTGTTGTTCTAGCTGATGTTTTCTATCTTGTTTCTGGAGAATGACTTCACGGTTGTACTCTGTTTGAGGCTTTGAAGTTGATATTGCTTTTGTATAGCATTTGAGCACAGTGAAGTGGTAGCAGTATCTTTTTGATGATATCACTGGGATCTTTTGCTTGTGTTCGTTGAACTAGTGCTTACTCACCTTGGCTTGTATCTTTCTATCACAGGTGGCATGTTGGAAGATGACAGGGTTTGTTGGTTGAATGGTGGATATCTTGGATGTTGGTGCTAAATTCTTGATAGAGCATGAGAGAATGTTTAAGGTCTATATGGTTTCCTAGAAGGCTATGATTGGTTGCATTTCGGTTGCTTTGTTGGATAGTGAGTTGCAGTTGGATGCCTGGTCTTTGTTGCAGATTGCCTATGGACTATTATCTGTGGAATCTTGTTGATTGGTTGTCTTGAGTATTGCGGGGTTTGATCTGGTGGAGCTAGTGTGATCTTAGTTTCTGGTTGCTTTGGAGATGCCTGTGTGATCTTCGTCAAGTGGGAGATTGTTGGAATTGTTGCCTCAATCCCACATAATGAAACCTCTTGTGAGAAATTTCGGTGCCACTCTTATTGTATATCGGGGAGACTCTGGGCGACAAGCGGTGTCGGGGAGACCCTTGGCCAAAAGGCTTGCTTCGATATGAAGTCTCAGCGATAGCCGAAGTCTTGCCGATAGCTTTCACTTGGAGTCTTCGGGGTAACACGGAGGCTTTGCTATGAACTCTTGGCGACTTATGTTTGTCTCATTGATGCTCATCGAGGTAACTTGGAAGCTTCGGTAAGAAGTCTTGCTGATAGTGGGTTCTCTCGCTGATAGGTGTGAACATCGCTATAACCTCTTGGCAATAGCGGTAAGTCTTGTCAACTGTTGGACACTTCAAAATAACTTGTGAACATCAGTGTGATGTCCTGGCGAGTAGCGATAGTCTCACTGAATGGAATGCTAATTTCTATGTGACTTTGGGACTTCGGTATGATGTCTCATCGAATAGCAATTTTCTTGGCGATAGCAATACAGGTGATGATCATCAGTATGAGGTCTTGGCGACAAGGTGAAGTCTAAGCGATAGCTTTCTGAACTCGGTGTAACCTCTTGGCGATAGTGAGGACTCTTGGCGATAGCTACAGTTAGGTCTTATGGCATAAAGGAGACACGGTTAGTGTCTCATCAACATGTGAATATAGGTTGAATGCCTTTGACCGATTGGGAGACCATCCTACATGGTGTGTCTTCAACCAATCAGAGAAGCCGAATGGGAACCATTGGAAGTTAGTCTGTTGTGGCTATTTTGTGAGGAATTTCAACAGACAGAAACAACATGGATATACTCTGGAATTGCAGATGATGTTCAGTTTGATGAACAATTGTTCGATATAGGCGAGTGATAGAGTGAGGGCTGAGTGGCTGGCTGGAAGGCCGAGGCCATGAGGCTGAAACAAAGGAAGTGAGAGGGAGGGTTATGTTGTTGAATTCTCTCCTAATCAAGGATTAAATGCCATGGTTGATCTCTCATGTTGATATGTACTATATACTGTGTGAGGGTATTGCAACAATATGAAGATTTTTTCGTTTGAGAGGTTGATCAGGAAATGTACAGAGGGAGAGTTGGTTACCAGATTGTATCCAAAATTAACAAGATGTAATCTCTAAAAAGGCTATAAGCCTGAATTGTATTGTAACCCTTAGTTGCTGAATAATATAATGGCTCGATCTTTGGAGTGTGGGGTTTTTTACTTGAAAGGGTTTTCCCCACGTAAGTCTGTGTGTTCTAGTTTTCTATCTTATCTTTCATCTGTGTTGGTTCTGCTTCTAGAATCTTTTACTGCATGATGTTGAATTTACATGTCTTCTCTTAGAAGGATTAATGTGGGAAATGAACTTTGTCTGTTTCCACTTTAGGACATAGTTGTACGTGTCTTTGATGCAATCTAATCAAAATTGAATTTACCAAATGCACCACTATTCTTGGAGATTTCTCTTAGATGCCCTAAATTTCCCTAACAAATTTTGTGTTGACATTATTGTTGTGTCTTTGGGCTTATTTGAATCTTTTTGGATGATTTTGTACTCTCCCATTAAGTCATGTTCAAAATCGAAGGAACCCCAATCATCTTCTAATAGCTTTGTGACTTCATCAATGTGTTTTTCTTTGTCATTTTGTTGCATGAGTTCCACTTGTGTGGTTGGCGTTAAGGTGTTCAAGGGGTTCTCTTTGGTTTTCTCAAGTTGCAAGACACTATAAGGATCATGATCAGCATTGAGTGTGTACACTTTGTCGTTGTAGATGTATTTCATTTTACGATGAAGAGTGGAAGGCACACCATTCATTGTATGAACCCACAGCCTGCCTAGAAGAAGGTTATAAAAAATATCATTAGGCATAACATGGATTGGTGTATCCAATGTGGACACTCCAACTATAAGAGGTAAAGTGATCACACCAAGCAGTTTTTTGCTTACATTGAAAAATCCCATGATGGATAAAGAATTGGATTGAATGTTTGATTTATCGACAACTAGTCTATGGAGAAGGTTCACTCCACATACATTAAGAGCAGAACCGGTATCCAAAAGAGTTCTTTGAATCCCTTTTCACTTGTATTGAGTGATGATCATGAATGCTTCATTTTGTTTTTGCACTTCCCAAGGGGGGAGTTCACTTTGGTGGAAAACAATGTCAGCATTTATTCCTTGTATCATGGTTGCTATTTCGGTGGGTTGCACATTAGAAGGGACAAGAACTTGTTGCAAGGCTGATTGGATCATGCTATGATAGTGAGGGGAGGCTTGAATAAGGTCCCATAATGAAATTTTAGCAGGAGTATTCTTTAGTTGTTCAACAAGATTGTACTCCTTTCCACTGGGAAGACCTAGTAAGATAGGTCTAGGGGGGATAGGATTAGGAAAAGGTAAGAGTGTTGGGGTTGGTTGAGGATTATTTCAAGTGTTATATGTATAAGAAATGGTATTATAACTCAGCTGCTGCGATATATTATTCTTAGGTGGGTAAAGCACAAGTTCATGTTTATTTTGAGGTGGAGGTTTATGTGAAGTGGGGTAAAGGATGAGTTGATGTTGAATAATGTTAACATCCATTAGCAAGTGAGATACTATATCATTAAATAATATTTTTTTTCTTCCAACACAAAACTCAACCAACCAGTCTGTCATTTCTAGCATACTCTATAAGACCCTTTGATCTCCAAGAGTTTTTTTCAAACTAATTCAGTTCGTTCAACTATCAAAGAAGTCCAACCATCAACGTTATCCCACATTGGTACAAAATATGAACAACCAATAGTTTAAAATGAAAAGCCTGAAGACTTTACATGTCCATGAGTTATCCCTTTTTTTATTTACTCACTCGTAGCTCCACAACCTCAATATATCCATCGACATGGCTCCAATGAAGTGAACACCCATCGGCGTGTCGCATAAAATTCTAACTTAGCAACCACCACACAGATGTTAGGAATTTCTTGATCCTCATGACAAGCTGATAACACTATCGTCTAGTTAGATAAAACTCAAACTTTGTAACCTCCACTGTAGGTTAGAGAATTCCTAGATGTTGTGATAATGAAGGAGATCGGCCAATCGGGAAGATAAGAAACTATTGAACTCTACAACAAAGTTCTAAAGTTAAACAAAATAGCAATTTCGTGACCAACACACTATCACCAAGTTAGAAAATTTAAGAACCCCATGACTTAGGTTACAAAGTTATGAACTCCAGCGATCGGCTAACAATGAAGACCAAGCAAAGGAAAAATATGCCAAGTCTTTAGCAAAGATTCAAGCCAGCAAGTTAAGGCACAATTTTCTAACAATCTCCCACTTGGCGAAGACTTACTGGCTTCCTTCAAACTTGAAGTTAATGAAGGTCATGGGCTTGAAGTCCCATTGAAATAACACACCACCTATACTTGTTTGTGCTTATGGGCTTTATCAACACATATGCAACATTTTCCAGAGTATCCACCTTTTCTAAATTGACCTTTCCATCCTCCACCATATCTTGTACAAAATGATACTGCACATCAATATGTTTCATCTTGGTATGGAAAGTTGATTTTTTTTCCAAACAAATAACACTCTGAATATCACAAAAAATTGAAATTTTCCTTGCACTAAACCCAATATCAGAACACAAATGTTTAAGCCATACAACTTCTTTGTAGGCATGTGTTGCTGCCATGTACTCAGCTTCAGTAGTGGATAGAGTGACTACAACCTACCGCTTACTCATCCAACTAACTGCACCACCATTCAACATGAAAATATATCCATTCGTGGATCTTCGGCTATCAATGTGCCCTACCCAATTAGAATCTAAAAATCCTTGAATGTTGAGAGAATGCTATGATCCAATCAAGTTACCATGATAACACAAAGCATACTATGATGTACCTCTTAAATATATCTAAAAACTCTTTTCACAGCATCCCACTGTGGCCTTCCCGAATTCACCATAAATCAGCTAAGAACTCCCACTGCTTGGGATATGTATGGCCTTGTGCAAACCATTGCATACATTAAACTTCCAAATGCACTTGCATAAGGCACTCTGGTCATGTCCTCCATCTTAGTAGGATATTTTGGAAAATCTTGAATAGATAGTTTTGTTCCTTGCAAAACTGAAACAACTAGCTACTTGCAATTAGTCATGAAAAATCTCTCCAGAACAGTGTTAATATACTTACTTTGGCTAAGCCAAAGTTTTCTACTCTTTCAGTCCCTAGTTATTCTCATCCCTAGAATATACCTAGCCGCACCAAGATCTTTCAATTCAAACTTTGTAGACAATTGAGATTTTAGATCAAAAATCATAAGCTTACTATTCCCTATGAACAACATATCATCAACATAAAGGGAAATAATAAGAACATGACTATTTTTAGTCTTGTAGTACACACAATGATAAGATTTTGATCTTACAAATCCCAATGATAGAATAAATGTGTCAAATTTCTGGTACCACATTCTAGGTGACTGCTTCAAACCATACATAGATTTCTTTCACTTGCAAACCCGATTTTCTTTACCTTTTACGACAAAGTGCTCAAGCTGGGACATATAGATTTCTTCTTCAAGATCTCCATGAAGAAACATTATCTTCACATCCATCTGTTCAATTTCTAAGTCATACATAGGTACAAGTGACAAAAGAAATCTGATAGATGTCAGCTTTGCTACAGGAGAAAATATTTCTCCATAATTAATTCACTCTACCTAGGAATATCCTTCACAACCAACCTTTCTTTATACTTTTTAACATTGCCATTCAAACCAGTCTTCTTATTAAACACCCACTTACAGCCAACGACTTTTCTACCTTCAGGAAAGGGCACCAAACTCCAAGTTTCATTCTTCTCTAATGATGCCATTTCTTCATTCATGGCTTCCAACCAAGAGTTTGAATCAGGCATTCTAATTACCTCTTTAATAGTCCTAGGCTCATCAGTTCTAGTAATTAAAGCACATGCACAATTTGAATCTAACATAGAAAACCCATACTTATCAGTTTGATTCCTTTCATGTGTAGACCTACTCACGGGTTGAGGATGAGGTTGTGGTTCTTCTTCTTGTTTAGAACTCTCAGAGCTGCTAAAACTCTCCTCATATTTAGGTACACTATCGATTTGTTGTTCCTCCTTTTTAGGTATTAGAGGAATTTCAACACCATCATTTTTCTCCTTGACTTCTTTCATCCCTAACTGCAGGTCCACTGAAGAAGGTTTCAACTCATGAAAGATTACACCTCTATTGTATACCACCTTTTCAGTCATGGGATTCCAAAGCTTGTATCCTTTCACACCAATTTCATAGCCAATGAAAATACACTTAACAACTATGTTTTCCAATTTAGTTCTCTTCTCATTCAACACATAAACATATGCTTTGTATCCAAAGATATGAACATGTCTTAGAGAGGGCTTCTTACTAGACCAAGTTGCCATAAGCATTTTGTCAACAAGTGTTGAAGAAGGAGATCAATTTACCAAGTAACACACTATAGCCACAACCTCAACCCAAAACTTCTGCTCCAGACCAACACTGCTCAACATACTTCTTGCTCTCTCCATCAATGTCCTATTGAACCTTTCAACAACTCCATTTTTCTATGGAGTGTAAGGTGTTTCTTTATTCCTTTTAATTACATGGTCTTTGCAATACCTTTCAAAATCTATAGAACAAAATTCACCATCGTTGTCTATCCTCAAGAATTTTATTTTCTTACGAGTATGATTTTCAACCAAGTTCTTGAACTCTTTAAATTGATTGAACACTTCTAATTTACTTTTTAGAAAATGTACAAATGCCCTTCTCGAATAATCATCAATAAAGGAAACATAATATCTTGATTTCAATAATGAAGGAACATTTATTGGACCAAAAAAATCAAAGTGAATATAATCTAGAACACCAGAAGATTTGTGAGGACTAGAGTAGAGAGAAACATGGTGATGTTTTCTATATATACAATGTTCACAAAATTCAAATTCCAGGTTACAATCTTCAAGCCCCTCAACTAGGTTTTTATTTTTCAAGGATTTTAAGCCTTTCTCACCAATGTGACCATGCCTTTGATGCCAGAGCATAGTCTTCTCTGTAGGAAGTTTAACTTCCAAAGAATTAGTCCCTTCAGGGATTTCAGTCTCCTTTACACGAACATCAATTTGTGACTTTTCTGAGACATCGTTGCATTGAAAAACAAATGCATCCAACTTGTACAAAGTACCAATTCGAGCACCCCTAGCCAGCATCATCGAGCCTCTAGTCATTTTGTGGCCATTGCTAGAGAACGAGACTTGCAATCCAACATCATTTAGCTTACTTACAAAAAGTAAATTTTGAGCCAGACCTGGTATATGCATTATGCCATTAATTCCCTTAATTCTTCCATTGGGAAACTAGATTCTAACTCTTCCACGACCAATAATTTCTAGAGATGAATCATTTGCTAAATAGACCTTTCCACCATCGTATTCTTCATACTTTGTGAACTAGTCTCTATCAGATGTCATGTGGAAAGATGCTCTAGAGTCTATCAGCCAGACATCATCAAATGCCTGAGTTTCCAAGGCTACAATGATAGCATCTGCTTCACTTAGAGAAGAATCATTATCGGAAGAGCTCTTCTTCTTCTTTTTATCCTCTTTGCAATCCTTTCAGACATGACTAGGCTACCCACAGTTCCAGCATTTCACCTTGGAATTTTTTCCAGGAGACTTTGATTTCCCTTCAAATTTTGATTTAGACTTCTTGTCCTTCTTCTTTCCTTTATCTTTTGATCTACCATGAACAAAGAAGAAACCACATCTTCCATCTTGAAAGTGGTTGTCATGCTCCTAATCACCATCACTTAATGATCCCAAAAATTAGGAAAAGAACAAAACAAGAGCATACAACAATCTTCATCATCTATCTTCACACTCACATATGATAACTGAGAAATAAGTGTGTTGAAAGTATTCAGGTGATCAACCATAGATTCCCCTTCCTCCATCTTCAAAGATTGTACAACTTCTTCCTTAAGAATAACATATTCACCAAAGACTTGCCCTGATAAATGTTTCCAAGCTTCTTCCAAAAAGAATATGTAGTCTTTTCTTCATGAACATTCAGGAGTACTGAGTCTACCAAAAAAAGTCTTATCAACCCTTTGTCTTTTTTGTCTATGAGATCCCAATCTTCTTGATTCATGCCAGAAGGTTCCGTTCCAGACACAACAAGCCAAAGATCACGATCAAACAACAAATCTTCCATTTTGAGTTTCCACAACTCAAAACTGCTACAAATGAATTTCTCAATTTCAATCTTTCCTGACATGCTTTCCATCTTAATCTACAATCGAGATTACCAAGTTTCTACAAAACTCCCACTTCATAATTGACACAAAAAACCAACCCAACCCACAAGGATAACACAACTGGAATAGATCTAATACCACTTGTAAGGAAAGAATCTAGAGTGGAAATCACTTTCCTAATGCCAAATCATAGGGGAATAATGTAGAAGTAATTTCAATTTCAAATTATAGAACATCAAGATTCACACATTCAAGAGTAGAACAAAATAGACAATAATATCAATAGAGAATGGACATGAAATTTTACGGGGGAAAACCCTTTCTAGAGAAAGACCCACCACCAAAGAAAGATCACTTTATTCACAGTAAACCAAATTACAATAAAGTTATAGATCCCTTCTTCATAGGTATTTGTTCTCTGATATTACATAGTAGCATTAAAATCAGGCCAATCACATTCTTATAGACCACAGTCAATCAAAAAATTGTTACAATGTTCATTCAACATATAGCACACGCTCAACTAAAACAATATTTTTTCTTCCAACACAAAACTCAACCAAACAGCCCACCATTTCTAGCATACTCTATAAGATCCTTCGATCTCCAAGAGTTTTGTTCAAACTGATTTAGTTTGTTCAATTTTCAAAGAAGTCCAACCATTGATATTATCCCACATTGGTGTAGAATATGAATAGCCAACAGTTTAAAACCAAAATCCTGAAGAGTTTATGTGTCCATGAGTTAGCCCTTTTGTTATTTACTCACTCATTCCTCCACATCCTCAATACATCCATCAGCATGGCTCCAATGAAGTGAACACCCATCGACGTGTGGCATAAAATTCTAACTTCACAACCACCACACGAAGTTTAGGAGTTTCCTAATCCCCATGACAAGTCGATAACACTGTTGTCTATTCGGATAAAACTTGAACTTTGTAACCTCCACTGCAAGTTAGAGAATTCTTGGATGCTATGACAATGAAGGAGATTAGCCAGTCAGGAAGTTAAGAAACTTTTGAACTTCATAACAAAGTTCTAAAGTTAAAGAAAAATACTGATGTCGTGACCAACACATTGTTGCCAAGTTAGAAACTTTCAGAACCCCACAACTTAGGTTACGAAATTAAAAACTCCAACAATCGACCGATAATGAAGACCAAGCAAAGGAAAAATACGCTAACTCTTTAATAGAGATTCAAGCCAACAAGTTGAGGCACAATTTTCTAACATTCTCATTCTTGTTATATCCAATTCCCTTCATTAACTGCAAGCCTTTTTTATTATCTTCCATAGGAAGAGCGGGGGTAGGCCGTTCATCCTAATAGAGGAGTTTAGAGATATCTTACTCATTAACATCTTCTTGGTTCAAATCTCCCCACTTGGTGAAGGTAGTAGTTGCCATCTTGATTGTTTCAGGCTCTTTGGTGTCAGATGTAGGTTTCCCATGAGATTGAGGAGAAATAGGTAGCTCTCTTAAGACAAATGTGTTCTTCATTAGCTTGTAATTCCAACAACCATCATCTTGGATCACTACTTTGATATTAGGTATGTTCTGCACTGTGGGTGCCTTCATTTCTGAGGTAGATGCAAGGGATGATGGGTCAAAAAATGAGATGGAAGATGTCGGCCCTTCGTCATTCTTGAGTACTTGGGGGATTTCATAGAACTTGGCTTCAATATTTTTGCAATAGTAAAAAGGCTCAGGATCTACATGGATAGTAATCTCTCTACCCTCAAAAGGAAACTTCACACATTGATGATAAGTCAAGGCTATGGCTTTTGGAGCATGGATCCAAGGTTGACCAAGTAGTATGTTGTAGGGAAGATCTAGGTCAAGTACTTGGCATGTAGTTTCTGTGATGAGAGGGCCTACTTGAATGGGTAGTGCAATGATACCTTGTGATACCCATTCTTGGTCAGCATATGCTCTGATGGCGGTACTATTTGTCTTCTCAAAAGCATCTTCTAAAGAGCCTAGGTTTTTTATTAGCTTAAGGGTACAAATGTTCAATCCAACACCTCCATCTACTATGATTCTTTTAACCTTATTCTTATGAATAATAACCTCAAGGTGTAAAGCATGGTTATGAGATGGCTGTGATGGTAGGTCTTGTTCTGAAAAAGTGAGAAGGTGATTAGAAATATGTCCTACCATAGCTTGAAATTGATCAATATCAATATCCTCAGGAACAAATGAATTTGATAAAGCTTTCTCCAAGATTTCCCTATGTGTGAGTGATAGCCTTAATATCTCTAACATTAATATCTGTGTGTGAGTCTTCTTAACTTGTTCTAAGAGATTATACTTGCTAGTACTTGTTGTTGGTTGGGTAGATTGTGCCCTATATTGGGGTGGGACTCCTTGAATGGTGAATTTACCATGTCACATGGTGACTCCACACTCTACACTATGCCCTTTAATGGTGATGACAATGATGATGCTATCACAAGAAGCAACTACATTGGAATAGGTATGTTGTATGCTTTGGTAATCCTTAGCTTTCCTAGTGTTGTTTGCTTTGTTATCATCTAGCATAGGGTTCTTGTATATCTTAAGATATTTATTCCTAGCTGGTACCTCAATAGATATAGTGTCATCCTCTATGAGGTCTTGCATAATTCTTTTAAGCCTCGTGCAGTTTGTTATTTTGTGTCCCTTAATATTATGAAAGTCACATAAGTCATTTGCATTGTACCAAGATGGTTTCTCTTTTGATTCTTGGTAGTTTTCAAAGTTGGTAAGTGTTATCATATTTGACTCTACCAACTTTTTCATGATGGTTTATATGGGTTCAAATTGTATACCTTGGAATTTCCTACCGCTCTAAGTGTGCAAAATACCTAAGAAACATGAAAGACAAAACACCAAGGACACCTCAAGATTAGCCAAAAGAGAGTTACAACGAAAAGGAATGCAAATAAAATGAAACACAAACACTTTTACCTCCCTTGTTGTTGAAACTTCTTTGATTGGCCCTTGCTTAGATTGGTTGTGTGCTCCTTAGATGATAGATTGAGTGACTATAATGCAAGCTTCAATATGCAAAATGATGGACAAAGATGGTTGAATGATTGAAAAAGGTTTGGACAGCATGTAGTTATGAGAGTGCAAAGTGTTGAAAATACAAAATGACAGCATAAGGGTGCAAGATAGCTAAGTGTTGTGTAAATGCCCTTGAGGAGGGGGTATTTATAGAAGAATTTGAATTCTCTAGAGAATTCAAGGGTCAAGATTGATCCAACAAGACCAAGATGAAGGGCTATGGTGGGTTGAGAACCCACAAGCCCTCACATCTTGACATGTGGAGGGTGAAGTGGACAAGAGGATATGAGGTGGAGAAAGTACAAGTACCTTGCAAGTACATTGGGAGATGGGAAGAATCTTGGGTGAATAAAAGTGAATTTTAAATTCACAATGATTGGAAGAATCTAGAGGGTAAAAGGTGGGCTCCAAAAAGGTGGGACTTGGTCACATGTGAAGATTGTGACAAGTCCAAGGTTGGTCACATGTGGTGATTGTGACAAGTCCAAGGTTCTAGAAGCCTTGGAAGGATGGAATGTGAATTAAAAATTCACATATAAAGGAGGGGAATCTAGGACAAATAAAAAGGAATTAAAAATTCCTTGGAGAATGATTAGGCTTAATTAATTTAATTAGAGGATAATTAGGGCTAATTAGGATTAAAAGCCAACTTGCAAAAGTTAGAGGATGTGACATCCTAATCAAGGATTAGGCATGTGCACATCCTAATGAAGAAATTAGGAGATGGATTAGATTAGATGAAAATGACATGTGAGGAATTAAATAAATGTAATATTTATTTAATTTATTTGATGAAAAGAGGATTAAGGAGGGTAAGGTATTTAATTATTAATTAAATACCTTAGGGATTTAGCAGAATTAAAGATATTAATTAAATAATAGTAATATTATTTAATTAACTAGGCTAAGAGGATGTTTAGACGAAAAGTGATAAATTTGGATAAATTAAGTGTCCAAATTTGGATGTCTACATTTTTCCCCTCTTTGAGATGGTGTTACGAAGTAACATCATTTCAAAGAATATTAAAACATAGAACCTAGAAGATGGTTAGATTGGAAAAGATGCCCTAGTCATTCAAAGAAGTGACTAGGAAGGAAGATGATGGGGGTGAAGATGAAGAGTTAGGGATGAAGGATGCCCCCTCGAGAGGACATGCGGGTTCAAGAGAACACGGGTGGGCTCTCGAAATAGATGATGTGATGCAAGGGGAGATGAGGAAGATGATGCAAGGTGATGGGAAGAGGATGCAAGGTGATGGGAAGAGTGAAGGAGAAGCGATAGGAGATGGATGAAGCACAAATAGATGTGAGGACAAAAGGTGATGTTGCCCCAGTCAAGGTACAAGTCAAAATGGGTTGATGATGGATGGAGGGTTGTCAATGAGGGAATTAAAGATCCCAAGACAACATGAGGATAGGGAAGGATACATCCCAAAACACCACTAAAGGATAGGGAAGAATACCTCCCGATGATGATGATGAAAGTGTTGTTGATGAGGGAAGGATACATCCCAAAACAACACCAAAAGGATAGTGAATGACACTAATGGATGATGATGATGATGGGTTCGGGCTAAGTGGAATGGATGGAGATTGGATAGAGATAAGGATGAAGGATGAATGATGAATGGATGGGGGGATACATGCAAGACGATAGAATGGAGAATGAGATGCAATTCTAAATGCAATTTATCATCTTTGGAGCACTAGTTTTTGCTATAGCATCAAACACAAGACACCAGGGTATGAAGAACCAAGGCGAATTAGTGTCTAATGCATAAAACAAACACAACAGACAACAAGGCTATCCCAACACCCCAAAGTCACAAAGACCTTGGTCGGACCCGGTATGGAGATAACCACAAACACAAAAGGATGCCCCAGCATAACACAAGACCTCGGGATCTTGGTGGGTACTACGTGGGACAACCAAGAAGACAAAAATAGACATAAAAAAGATCAAGATATGCCCCTATGTTGACCAATCAAAACACACCATAATATGATGGATTATGGCGGTCTTGACAAGTGATGATAGGGAGCTCAAATGATAAACAAAATCCAAAAGCATCAAAAGATCACAATCAATTTCAAATTTCCTTTGCCATAGGATCAAGGGGATAGATGGGATTGATGAGGTCTGTTAGGAAGGATACATCCTGTTGAGACCAAAGATGATGGATATTAAAAGATCGTTATGACGCGGGATGTTCAAAATCGATTGGATTTCATGATACAAGTGGATATCATTTGTAAAGAACTGGCTAAATAAGGGCATAGCTTGATGACACGACACAAGGGAGACAAGACACAACCTAAAGACCTAGGGGCTCGGGGGCCGATCAAAGATTGGCCTTGCCTACGAGAAAGCGCAGAGCCCTCGTAGTTCGATGAAATGTGGATGACTAACCAAGATGGAGACATTGATGGATGGTAAAGACGGGACAGACAATAGGAACAAGAGTTGAAGACTGATGATGGAACCCCGGGGGCGGATCAAATGATCGACCTTGCCTACGTGAAAGCGCAGGGGCAACGTAGTTCGACTAAAGACCGACAACAAATGATGGATGAAAGAGGATGAGATGACTCTAGATAAGGGGATAAAATGATTGGACCGACACGATGGGACAAGAGAGATGAATGATGAAGTGATAAGATAGATGATGTTGGACGATAGTGACTATAGAAAGCTCAGGGATGGGATAGTTAGCCAAATCATCAAAGATGAAGTGGGCAAATGACATGCCATATAGATGAATGGTGAAATGATGAATGATGAGATATAGAAGATGTGCAAAAAAAGTAGAAGTGATGACGATAAGATGGATGGCATTGGATTGCATGGAATAAAGCCTATAGCGAGATACCAATGACAAGGGATTAGGCGATGGGATGAGGGGAGAGGATGGGGGGGAGGAAAAAGGATTGTTTGGGTGAATTGGATAGAGGGATAAGGATTTGGATGAGGAAAAGGTGACCAAATGGATAGATGACTGATGCTTGGAACAGGTGGAAGATGACTCAGAATGAGTAAATGATTGATCAAGATTATGGAATGGGAGTTTGAAATGATAGGAGGTTTGATGGATGTTTGGGATGATAGGAGGTTCGATGAAGTGTTGAGAAAATAGATGAAAGTTGGAAGCAGATGAATAGTTACATGAAATGAGTGAATAGATTGATTAGAATGGATGAATGGGACAAAATTGAAGAAGATGGAGGGAGGGATCTTAAGACTTTGTTGCAGATGGATGAAAGCCCAGATTAGGGGTTTGGATAAGCTCAGATTGGGATAAGATTAAAGCTCAGATGAGGATTGGATCGAAGACTAGAATGATTGAAGGATATGATTGAATTGATTCTACACCGAGTTCCGGGGCTTTAAGGGATGTAAGGTGTTGACAAGCAGATTTTTCCAAATTTGGCAATGTTCAAAAATTGTCAATTTTTTGCCATTTTAGGAAACTTCATGGTCGTATGTTTGAGAGTCCGAATTTTTTCCAAGAAATACCCATTGGTGAGATAGGATGAATTGCCAACTAACATCCCAGATTCGAGATATGCATGTTGAGTTATGAGCAAACATAATTTTTCAAAAAATATTAAATTGGGATTTTGGGGGTCAAGATGAAACTTTGAGGCCCCAAAAATGGGTCAAAACGGAGTCCAACCAGTTACAAAATTGGTTGGGAATCCACTTGTTAGCTCATAACGCAACCACCTGTCAAATTTCAGCTCAAACGGACACCCGAGTCAAAAGTTATGTCCTCCGGAAGTGTCGGGGTAAAAATCAAAAATCGATTTTAAAAAATCGAAGACATGGGTTTTGTTCGCGGAGGAAAATGAGGAACTGGGTCGAAATTAGTTTGTTAAAAAAATGTCAAAAA